>MEHQ01000501.1:61426-164038 GCA_008828725.1 Saccharina japonica
ACCCACCCCCACTCACCCGCACCCCCTCTTTCCCTACGGCCTCCGCGCTCTCAACTGTCCCGCCAAAATCCTTCGAACACGCCGCCGCCGCCGCCGCCGCCGCCGCCGCCGAAATACTGTTTTGGACATTTGTGGACAGGCACCTTGAGGTCGCGGACGATCCCACATTGAGCGAAGACGCTCACTTCGTGCTGGACGTTTCCTGGCCCACTCCGACGACGGACACGGTGAACTACGTGGGGCTGGCGGATGGGGTGGGCTCGTGGCGGAAGGTTGGAGTGGACCCACGGGAGTTCAGGTGCGTGGAAGGGGAGGGTGGGGGGGGAGGGGGAGGACGAATACGAGTTCTCTGTACGAGTACGTACCTGGTAGGAATTATTTTTTTATCATTTTTTTTTTTTTTTTTCGTTTTTGTTCAGTTTTTGTTGTTGTTGTGTGTTTTGTGTTGTGTGTGTTTTTTTCTTCATATATCAGGGGTATTAGTATATTGCACCCTTCCTGTTTCACCGTTGGTATACATTACGAGTAGCGCGCAAAATGTCGGAGTTGTCTCTGTTTGGAGTACGAGGGACGGTGCTCCGTCTCGAAAGGGATGCATGATCAATGGTCGAACTTAAGGCGGGTAACTGATAAGTACGCCCCAAGCACCCCCACCCCCACCTCCTTCCGTCCTCCCTCGCTATAGACAATAGTGCCGGCCCCTCTATAGTGCCGGTATGTATGCGCCAGCCAACAGTACCGGCACTATACATAGCGGCAACCGGCACTATACTTATATACTCCGCACACTGCCTCACTGGTTAATCCCATCTGTCTGTGCCACGCGATTTCACCAGTACTATAGCGAGCAGCCGGCACTACGATACTCAGCCGGCACTATAAGAGTGACCACTACTACTGGATAATGGTATATACGTATCATACGTATCATACGTCACGGGTGCTGTTTGTGTTTGTGTTTGTGTTTTTTTTCTGTTCGCGTGGTTGTTGTCTTCACAGTTACCGTCTCATGCACTGGGCGAGGGAGTACATACTGAGCACGGCGCCGGGTTCCGGGATAGGGGGCGAGGGTCACCTGCCCCCCCCTCCTCCCAAGCCTCACGAGGTGCTCATGGCGGCGTGGGAATACACCATCGGAGAGAAGGTGCGCCCCCCCCCCCCCCCCCCCCCGCCTCTGTTTTGGGTTAATTTGCTTTGCTTTTTTGTCCTTTTTGTGTTTTTGTGTTTTTGTGTTTTTGTGTATTTTCGTGATTTGTTCTTTCTTGTTTTTGCCTTTTTTTTCGTGGCCGGTCGAATCGAAGGCCAAGCGAGTACTTGCGCCCCTCATGGCCAGAATGCTGGTTTGTGTGTGTTGCTTGAGCGCTTGGTATGGTATGGTATGGTATGGTTTGTGTATGCGTATGTGTATGATATGGTGTGGTATGGTATGGTACGGTGTGGTACAGTACGGTATGGTATGGTACGGTACGGTATGATACGGTATGGTATGGTATGATATGGTATGGTGTGATATGACATACTCATTCTCTATGGCATGGCATCACATTGTATGGTATGGTTGTATGGTAAGATATGCCACTTATTTAATGTTAACACACACGAAACACAGGTGGTGGGGAGCAGCACCGCGTGCGTGGCGGCTCTGGACTACGACCTGGAGCAGCTGACGTTCAGTAACATCGGGGACTGTGGCGTGGTAGTGCTGAGGCACATCGACTCAGACGTTGCCGGCTACATGAGGGAGAAGAGGACGCCGCGGTATCTCAGGGAGTGAGTGTCGAGGTGTAGTTGTTCATTGTAGGGAGACAAATCATTTCTTTCTTCATGTGTGACTTGTGCAAAATAAAGGTGTACGCGTAGTGTTTTGGGGGCAGCAGGGTTGTCGTAGAAAGACAGAAGTTTTTGCATGTGTGACTTCTGTAAAATAAAGGTTTACGTAGTGTGGGATCGACCATTCTTGTTGAACTAAGCTACAATACATACGATACGAGTATCTGCTGCCGCCGTGTCGAGAAACCTATAAATGCCTTGTCGGCTTTACGGTAAGAAACATCTTAGAGTCTCACGAAAAATCTCAAGTCTCGAGAAAATTCTCAAAAGTCTTGACAAAATACTCAAGTCTCAAACAAAATGCCCAAGGCTCAACAAAATACTCGAGTCTCAACAAAATACTCAAGTCTCGGAGTAGTGTTAACGCAGAGACACGATTGCAAAAAAACACGCCCACCCTGTTGAATTGCCGGCCGAGAATATCGGCGGAATCGGGCTTGGAAGGGATGGGGGGGGGGGGTGGTTCCAGTTACGGTATAATACGCAAAAAGTCGGGATTAAGGTCAGGACCGATTTCCTCCAGCTCAAGGGGATCACACTCTACGAGACGGGTGGCCTTTTGGAAATATCTAGATCTCGTCGAAACCTTTCCATGTATGCATGTATATCTATGTATCGCTTACCAGTACCATTCTGCCGGTGGATGAAGATACAAATAAAAATAAAAGTACGTAGGCGTTTTTGCACTCTCTCCGTTTTCGAGGAAATCGTCTATATCCTTTTTCGAGGAAATTGTCTATTTATGCGTTTTCGAGGAAATCGTCTCGTATCCGTTTTCGAGGAAATCGGATACGTACAGACTTTTTTTTTTTTTTTTTGGTGTACGTGTTTTCTTGCTTGTTGTATGTACGTACGGTATATACGCAGAGGTTTAGCGTGGGATGGTCGGCTCTTTAAAACGAGACATAGCCAGTAGCTGAGCCTCTCCGTGTCGAAACAAACATATTTACACGACCTATTTCGGTTTTCACTCGTAATATGCTGCAGTAAGAAAATACTGTACTCGTAAGCTTATCAGGAAAAATAATACTGAAATCCTGTTTTTTTTTGTTCATGTCTTTTGTCTTTCGTCTTTGCGTCTTTTGTCTTTTTTTTTGTTGTGTTCGTTTTTCGTTCTTTTGTTTTTTTGTGGTGTCGCAGCTCCGATCTGAGGCTGGCGTTCATCTCGCAGCAGCAACTGCGCTCCTTCAACCTCCCTTACCAGTTCGGCTACACCAACGTGCACGAGGTGAGAGTGGTGGGGGGGGGGGGGGGTGCGGACGCCGGATTGTGGCTAGGCCTGCTTGGGCGGGGGTCGCTCCTGTTGATAATATCTTTACTATCACTGTTGTTACGGAGGACCATAGTAAATAGGACCAAAAATTAAAAAATTGTTACTAAAAATCGGTAAATGCATAGCTTTTTGTCTGAACCGTAGGTTCTAGTTTCTATGGCCCTTCGTGATGTAGTTAAAAGACAGGATGGTATGGTTCGTGGTGTTGGTGGTGGTGGTGTTGGTGGTGTTGGGTGTTAGTGGTGCGGTATTGGTGGTGTTGGCGGTGGTGGTGTTGGTGACGGTGGGGTTGGTGGGGTTGTCGGTGGTGTTGGTGTTTTGGTGTGACGGCGTTTTTTTGTTGGCTTTGGTGTCGGCGATGGTGGTGTTGGGTGTTGGCGATGATGAAAGTGGGTTGCGTAGGTCGTGTTGGTGTTGGTGTCGATACTGCTCTGCGTGGTGTTGGTGGTGTTGGTGTTGGTGTTGGTGGTGGTGGTGGTGGTGTCGGCAGTGGTGGTGTTGGTGCTGGCGTAGGCAGTGACACTTGGTTTATTGCGTGTTTTTCCCATATCCCCACAAACCAGAACCTTCCAGGGCTCTTCCCCGGTAATGACCTGACCCGCGGGTCGGGTCAGGAACTTTAGGAATCTCACGGGGTCGGGTCGGGTCGGGTCGGGTCGGGTCGGGTCGGGTCGGGTCGGGTCGGGTCGAAAGATTTTTAAACTCTCGCGGATCGGGTCGGGTCACCCTTTATCCGATCTGACCCAACCTAACCCGCTAGGTTTGACTCGACCCCGTAACCCCCTCAGGGCCTCGTCTCTAAAGGGATGCCTGATCAATGGTCAAATGACTACAACGGCAAGCAACACATGAGTACGCCCCGCCCCCACCCCCCTAACCGTCTCGAAAGGGATGCGTGGTCAATTGTCAAATGACTTAAGGCGAGCAACAAATGAGTACTTCCCTCCCCCCCCCTCCCCCGATATGGTCACCCACGAGGCAGCCTCTGGACTTGGGGCGCCGAATCTCAGTTACAACGAGGGAGGGAGCAGGAAAAAAATAAATAATGGACGAAGATAATAAATGGGATGGAAAGAAACTTACAAGAAAACATGAAAANAAACCCGCTAGGTTTGACCGGACCCGTGATCTGCCCTCGAAATCCCCCCGTAACCCCCACTCCGTCTCAAAAGGGATGCGTGTTCAATGGTCAAATTACTAAGGCAAGCAACAAATGAGTACGCCCCCCCCCCCCCAAATGTGCTCTGTGTCGAAAGGGATGCGTGGTCAATTGCCAAATGACTAAGGCAAGCAACAGATGAGTATCGCGCTTGGTGCTAGCAATGTCTGCCTGGTCGGTGAAAACCCGATATGCTCCGTCCCGACATTGCAGGGATGCGAGGGTCTTGGTCATTCGACTACGGCCATGCATGAAAACGAAGTACACCCCCCCTCCCCCCCGATATGGTCACCCACGAGGTAGTCTCTGAACGTGTGGCGCCGAATCTCAGTCACAACTTGGGAGGGAGTAGGAGAAAAAGAAGGGACGAAGATAATAAATGGGATGGGAATAAACATGTAAGAACATATTGCAATGAGTACAACCCCCCCCCCCCTCGGCAGCCCCCCACCTTCACAAACCGTCGCGCGTTGTTTTCCCCATCCCCTGTTTTTTCGTTCGGGACAGGATAACGCCAACTTTGAAACCCCGCGAGACGCCGTGAACACCTCGTTCCCTGTACGGCCCGGCGACATAATCATCCTCGGAACGGACGGCCTGTTCGATAATATGGAACTGGAGAATATCTGTGCTGTGAGTCGTGGGTGTTGGTGGTGTTTTAGCGATATTGGTGGTGGTGGTGTTGTTTGTTGTTGTTTGTTGTTGTTCCTGCTTGTGGTGGTGGCGGTGGTGGCGAGGATGATAATCTCGATGGTGTTGATGATGGTGATGGTGATGGAGATAGATAGTTGTGCCGGTGATATGCAGGTGGTGATACTAAACGTTGTTAGCGCTGACAGTACAGTGATCCTGGTGGCGGTGATGTCTATGATGATGGTTATGCTGCTGCTGCTGATACATTATGTTGTCGATAGTCTTGAGTCTTGATGGCGATCAAGACAACGGCGTCAATCACGTTGACGGCGACCATGCACGGATTTCTACCGCCCAAAACGGACCTGGTCCAGACTCCCGGGCGAGACCAGCCCACCACTCGCTTCCCGCGTCAGCCCCCCGGAACTCCATGCCCCCCAAAGCCTCGCCAGCACCTCTCCTCGTTGCCCCTACCGCTATATACCCCCAAGAACAAACGCACGTGCGCTCACCCGGATCGATCTCCGTCGGCGCTGCTGTTTGGCAGGTGGCGCTCGAGTGGGAGAACAAGTGGTTCGGTGGGCCCTTGGCTGGCTTGAGCGAGCACAACAACGCCGCCATGGAGGACCTCGCGGAGCAGCTGGGGCACAGGTGGGATTGCGAGCCCCCCTTTCAGGACCGACGTTTAGGGCCGGACTCACGCGTTTTTTGTTGGGGAGCCAGTTATTACGGGAGGCCATAGTAAACACTAGTAAATAGAACCTACGGTACAGACTAAAACCTATATATTTCCCTATTTTTACTAACAGTATTTGGTCCTATGCACTATGCCCATCGTATATATAGGATGGCGATCGTGTTCTCGCTTTTGTCTGCTACTGAAGACCATAATAAATAGGGACCACGGTACGCACAAAAACCTATACGAAGTATATTTATCTGTTTTTACGAAAAATATTTTGTCCTATTTATTAGGGTCCTCCGTAAAAGTTGAGATTTGACTTATCTTGTACCACTAGATATTTTGTTTTGTTGGCAGTGCGGTTCTACGGTTGTAGGGGACGGTGTTGGTGTTGGTGTAGGCGGTGTTGGTGTAGGGGATGTTGGGTTGAGGGTGTTGGTGTCGGTGGTTTTTGTGATTTTCGTGTTTGTGGCGTAGTGTGGTGTTGGGTGTAGGCGGTGTTGGTGTAGGTGGTGGTGTGGGTGTAGGTGTAGGTGGCGTTGGTGTAGGTAGTTTTTGTGGTTTTCGTGTTGGTGGTGGTGGTAGTGGTGGTGTTGGCGGTGGTGATGTTGATGGCATTGGTGGCGTTGTTGGTGGTGGTGGGGTGGTGTTAGTGGTGATCTAGATCTTTCAGGCCATACCTAGCCTCCTGATCGGTATGCTTTATGTAGCTCATGTTGCTGAGTGGTCGACGTATTGTCCGCATATTCCAGTACGTGCTATTTGGTTGGATCTGTGCCATACAGATCCTGTGCAGCAGTTCATAACGGCGGGATACAATATAGATGATCTACTGTAGATTATCTACGGTGGATCGTGATTCGTCTGACGTTTTGAATTGCTATTTTTTAAGCACCAAGAAACAAACGCCCGTGCCGTCTTTCATTGCCTCTCAGCAGTTTTTAGTTTTATTTTATAGTTCTTGCCTCCTGCAAGTTTTTTTTTTGTAATACTGATAGTTATTGTGTGTTGTCTTGACTCTTTTCTCTTTTACGTTTTTTTTTTAGTCTTGCCTCGCCACATTTGTTTGTTTGTTTTTTTCTTTTTTCACTCTTGAAGTTTTTTTTTCTTTTTTGGCTTTCCGTGTTTTTTTCTTTTTTTTTTATTCGCCTGCCTCTCCACACTGTTGGGTTTGTTTATTGTTTTTCCTTGGGTGTTGTCTCAATGCTCTGTTTTTTTTTTCTTGTTTAAGTGTTGTTTTGACCCTCAGCGCATTTTGTTTTTGTTTCGTTTCGTTTCGTTTCGTTTCGTTTTTGATTTTTTTTTTCAGGGCGCGGGAGCTGTCCCTGGACTCCACTAGGGACTCCCCGTTCGCCCTGCTGGCGAAGGAGAACGACATAATGTGGGGGGGAGGCATGCCCGACGACATCACGGTAGTCGCCCTCCGCGTGATCAACAAGGCCGACTCCTCGGCTGCGGTAAGCCGCTTTTAGTCGCCCCCTGCTGTGTCGGCTCTTAACACACTTTCACGCGTCGGGCAGATCATGATCCAGATCATACAGATCATTTACAGTATATGATCTATATCATACAGATCATCTATATCCTGATCCTGATCTACGGTAGATGATTTAGATCCTGACCATGATCTAGATCATCTAGATCCTGATCTACGGTAGATTATCTAGATCTTGACCATGATCTGACCATGATCTGTATGATCATACAGATCTAGATGACGTAGATCATCTAGATCCTGATCCTGATCTGCGGTAGATGATCTAGATCCTGGCCTTGATCTGACCATGATCTAGATCGTCTACATCATGTAGATGCCGATCCTGATCTACTGTAGATGATCTAGATCCCGACCATGACCTGACCATGATCTAGATCATCCTGATCATACAGATAACATAGATCATCTAGATTCCGACCATGATCTACGTAGATCATTTATATTATAATCTGCCGTTAGGAGGTGCTCGTGTGCAGGATCTGTCGTCCCCTGCTGTGTCAGCGGCTCGTATGTACACGGTTTAGACCCCCTCCAGCGTTGTGTGTTTTTTACGTGTATGATATTCTGTACTCACAGGTGCTGGCATGTGGCATTACGTACGCGGTCGGTACAGAGGGACAGGAGAAACGTACACACATATATAGGGGGACCCATGCTATCGTTTGTGTTGTTTGGGTTGTTTGTTCTGTGTGTTTGTTTGTTTGTTTGTTCGGAGAAGGACGATGCTCGTAGCTAACCGCGCCAGGACGTTTTGAGAGTGCCCCACCCGCCTATTCAAAACAGGCACTCTTTCAACCACCCGTATTTTTCCAGGACTCTTTTCACGGGCGTGTCGGGTCAGGAACAATTTTAAACTCTCGCGGGTCGGGTCGGGTCGGGTCGGGTAACGGGTCGGGTCGGGTCGGGTCGGGTCGGGTCAAGTCAGGTCAGGTCAGGTCACCCATTACGACCCGACCGACCTAACCCGCGAGTTTGGCCTGACCGCGTCAACGCCCCTGGTATTTCGCTCCCGACCTTAACCAGCTGCGCCCCACCCCCGACCCCCCCCCCCTCCCTCCGCTCCCATTTTTGCATCTCCGAGTCTCTACGAGTATACCCTGGTGACATTCGAAGTATTACGTTTGGTCTTCACCACTTGAGAAGTGCACCTCCTACGGCTTTTGGGGACGAATTATTTACGGGGGACCATAGGAAATGGGACCTACGGTATACACGAACAAAAAAAAAAACCCTATAATAATCTCCTATTTTTGCTAATCATATTTGGTCCCCTATTTACTGTATGGTCCTCCCGTAATAGTTGGATTTAGTGTGGGTATGTTTTTTTTTTGGAGACATAAAAGTCTTGGGAGAGACATAGCCAAGGGGTCCCCGAACAAGGTGTTTTTTTCAATAGTTGGTCCTATTTACTTTGGTTCTCCGTACTACACACGTAGCTGATGTATATCCACATTATAACGCCTTATTCTATAGTAGGGTGGCGTGACCGCCTTATTCCTGGTTTCACACAAACATTCGTGCCAAGCGTTTTTGACCGCCTTGCTGGGGGGGGGGGGGGGGTACCGCCTTATTACAGTAGTAACGCCCTGTTCGAAGACAACTATCACGGGGGGATCGTAGTAGTTAGGACCAAATATGCTTACGAGTAAAAACACTGGAAATATACAGGTTTTTGTGTTTATGATGGTTTCTGATTGCTGCACTGAGCGTAGTATCTCTGTGTCGTCGTTTTGTGACCACAGAACTGGTACCTTTTTAGGATGATGAATCGGCACGGACACTGGGTGTGCTGGATGTCGACGGGTAGAAAGGAAGGTTTCATGTGAAGAACACACACACATATATGGTCCCCGTACTACTAAAATGGACAAACTGCGGACGTCTTGTTGGAATTTCCTGTTTGATGAAAAAATGATGTCCCCCCCCCCCCCCCCCGTCTATAGTAGACTACGGCATGCATGAAATGAAGTACACCCCCCCCCCCCCCCCTCCGTCCCGTTCTCCTCCTACTCCTTTGCATGATGAAAATGAAGTACACCTCTCCGTCCGTTCTGCTCCTACCTTTGTAGCGCCGATTCAGTCACTCACCTCACCCCCTCCCCTCTCTTCGCCCCTCCCACCCGTCCGCCTGCCCCCGCCCCGGCCCCCGCCCCGGCCCCCGCCTTCTCTATTATGACGCCCCGCCTTTTTGTTGTGTTCATGATGGGTTTGATGGCATCCTGAAGGCGGTCTCGACGAGGGGAGTGAACCCGGACGACCAGCACGCGGAAGAGGCCGCCGCTGTAGCCTGTTGGGTTGGTTTGGTTTGGTTGACCCCTTTCTCTCTTTTTGTTTCAAAAGGTCCCCTTTTTTTTTAAGGGCTTTTTTTTTTTTGTTTGGTTTTTTGTTTTTTGTTTTTTCGTTTTTTTACAGATGTAGTTTGTGTGATACTGTCGTGACTGCAGGCAAGGCAGGAAGGCGGGCGGGAGAAAAGGACCGGAGGGTGGGCGGGAATTGGGTGGGTGCCCGAGCGCTTCTGGTAGGGGGGAAGATGGGGGGGGGGGCGTTCTCGTTTGTTGCTTGCCTTAGTCATTTGACCATCATTGACCACGAATCGTGTTCAAGGGGGGGGGGGCGTACTCATTTTTTTGCTTCCCTTAGCCATTTGGCCATTGACCTCGCATCTATTTCGAGACGGACCACCATTCTTAGGGCGGGGGGGGGGGGGTATTGTTTTTCCCCGCCAATCTTACGCCTTCGAAACGCGGCGTTTTGTATCTGGCTTGTTTGGTGCCCTTTTTGATTTTTTGCTTCGCTAAGGCATCGGCCGGCTGCTGCGACAAATGGCGGCTGCGCTTTTTTTTTGTTTCCATCTTTTTTAGCGGGCGTGAAGGGAAGACAGAGTGTCGCGTTTTGTGTTGAGGAACGAATTCCGTCGCCATTTATGCCTCTGTTTTTTTTGTTTCTAGTTTTGGCGTGTGTTCGGCCCGTCTCAGGACGTCAGCATGGAACCGAGAATCGCCGCCGGGAGAAAGTGAAAAATCTCCTCTCTTTCCTCTGCTCTTGTGCTTGCTCGCAATTATTAATGTTTTGTTACAGCAGTATCCCTTTTCCTGATACCTGGTACTTTTTTTGTTGTGCTGTTTTTGTTTTTGGTCGCTTTTCTTGTTCGGGAAACACCGCCCCTCCCCCCCCCCCCCCCTTTTTTTTTTTCCCCCACCTTTTTAAGCGCCCCCTATTTTTCTCTTTTTTTTTTTTTCTCGTTTTTTTTTTGCTTCGTTTTCTTGTTCTGGGAACCCCCGCCCCCCCCCCCCCCCTTTTTTTTTTTCCCCCACCTTTTTAAGCGCCCCCTATTTTTCTCTTTTTTTTTTTTTCTCGTTTTTTTTTTGCTTCGTTTTCTTGTTCTGGGAACCCCCGCCCCCCCCCCCCCCCTTTTTTTTTTTCCCCCACCTTTTTAAGCGCCCCCTATTTTTCTCTTTTTTTTTTTTTCTCGTTTTTTTTTTGCTTCGTTTTCTTGTTCTGGGAACCCCCGCCCCCCCCCCCCCCCTTTTTTTTTTTCCCCCACCTTTTTAAGCGCCCCCTATTTTTCTCTTTTTTTTTTTTTCTCGTTTTTTTTTTGCTTCGTTTTCTTGTTCTGGGAACCCCCGCCCCCCCCCCCCCCCTTTTTTTTTTTCCCCCACCTTTTTAAGCGCCCCCTATTTTTCTCTTTTTTTTTTTTTCTCGTTTTTTTTTTGCTTCGTTTTCTTGTTCTGGGAACCCCCGCCCCCCCCCCCCCCCTTTTTTTTTTTCCCCCACCTTTTTAAGCGCCCCCTATTTTTCTCTTTTTTTTTTTTTCTCGTTTTTTTTTTGCTTCGTTTTCTTGTTCTGGGAACCCCCGCCCCCCCCCCCCCCCTTTTTTTTTTTCCCCCACCTTTTTAAGCGCCCCCTATTTTTCTCTTTTTTTTTTTTTCTCGTTTTTTTTTTGCTTCGTTTTCTTGTTCTGGGAACCCCCGCCCCCCCCCCCCCCCTTTTTTTTTTTCCCCCACCTTTTTAAGCGCCCCCTATTTTTCTCTTTTTTTTTTTTTCTCGTTTTTTTTTTGCTTCGTTTTCTTGTTCTGGGAACCCCCGCCCCCCCCCCCCCCCCCTCTCTGTTTTTCTCCCCCGACTTGTACGAGACCCTACGTATGTTCCTCTCTTTCTCTTTTTTTTTCTTCTTTTTTTTTTTCTTTCTTCGTTTTTCTTCTGGCTTTGAATCGGGCGGCCCAGACGACTCTCCCACTATCACACATGTGTTCTCCCCTTTTGCGTACGTAGATAGGAGGGGGGCGAGTATACTTGTCTCTCAAAGCAGAGTTTTTTTTTTTTTCGCTTCGGCCCCGGGTGTGTAGACTTATTTGTGTTTCTACCAGCATACCGTGTGACACGCAAGATGAAAAAAAATCACACACACCCGTAACCCTCGAGCGAAATTTCGAAGCCGATTATGTTTCTCGACATCCGAGAAGAAGGGTGCACACGCCGGACGATGCGTCTATATGGAGATATCTTGACGACATATCTTTCCATAGCCCCCGTTTTTTTCGTTGGATTTGCCCACCCCCTGGGTTTGGAGAATCTCTGTTGGAGATTATTCCCAAGGGGTGTGTTATGTTACCACCCCCGGTGAATGGTAGACCTGGTATACCACGGTATGTTTTTTGTTTGCTATACATACATGGGATATAGATGCTTGCTCGAGGCAACGCAGCAGGCTCTTTCTCTACCCGTCAGCGTCCACCGCCACTTCCGACCCCGTTCTTCTGTTTCGGCGATTTCTGCGAACCCTCTCCCCCCCCCCTCCCTTCCCCCGAGAGCAATGTCGCGCTCGCAAGCGATTGTTAATAGGATGCCGCTCATCCTTAATGTGACTCGCCCGATAATGCCCTCACGGCGCTTCGCTTGTCTTGGTGCAAGCAATGTTCTGCCTGGTCGGTGAAAACCCGACGTGTTACCTTCCCGGCATTGTAGGGATGCGAGGGTCTCTATGGGCATACGACTACGGCCACATGCCATGCATGGTATATGCGACTAATGAGTACCCCCCCCCCCTCCCCCGCCGGGAACATGCTCCGTCCCGGCATTGTAGGGATGCGAGGGTCTATGGCCATACGCCTACGGTCATGCATGACTACCGAGTACCCCCTCCCCCCCTCTGCCTGGTCGGTGAAAACCCGACGTGCTCCGTCCCGGCATTGTAGGGATGCGAGGGTCTATGGTCATACGACTACGGCCGTGCACGAGGGTCCCCCCCCCCCCCCCCCCGGAGCACAACTCAGGCCTACTACTCGTCTGGAACTCCCTGTGTGATGGGAGAGGGCGAGATGGCTGGTTGATGTGGGTGTGGACGATTGTCTGTATGCTTTTGCCAAACTCTTCTGTGTTGCGGAGTGTGGATGGTGGAATGACTGATGATGATGTGGATGTGGGCGGTCGGCGAGTAGTTGTGGCCTCTTTTGCCCTATGCTTATGCTGTCGTTGTACCGGTGGTAGAGTCACTCTTTTACTGGAAGTTGTCGTTCGCTCTCTCCTTGATGGTGGTTTTTGTATTGTTCAACGGCGTTGGAAGACCGAGGGAGAGGCAGAGAGAGAGGGAGGGCGAGACAGGGAAATACAAAGAGAGAGCCAGAGAGAGAAAGAGAGACAAAGAGACAAAGAGAGGGAGAGGGGTAGAGAGAGAGAGAGAGAGAGAGGGAGAGAGAGAGAGAGCGAGAGAGAGAGAGAGAGAGAGAGAGAGGGAGAGAGAGCGAGAGAGAGAGAGAGAGAGAGAGAGAGGGAGAGAGAGAGAGAACGGGAGAGAGAGAGAGGGAGGAAAGTGCGCGCACGATCGAACAAAGGGGAGCCCGCCTTCCACGATAATCCTAAATTAACCTTACAGGATACATACAGTGCAAAGACTCTGCTAGAGATCAGCAGAGTAGCGCCTGTGTTGTGTAATTTTCAGTGTGAACGAGAAAAGTTATTTGATTTCCGCCCCCGCCCCCCCCAAAAAAACAACATATCCTTAACGCTAAGCCTTACTCTCAACCTCGACCCCGACCCTACCCATGCGTTTTGAGACTCACTCCCACGGTATACCGTAAAGGGGTTGCAGTTAGTTTTTGCCTTGTAAAAAAGTCAATATTTTGTCACTGCTACCGGTTGAGTCTCTCAAGTGAGTAGCTACCGGTTAGACTGCTAATTTGCTCGTGTACCGGTATATTTTTAGGATAATTGGTGTATGTAGGTCCGACAACTGGTGGTCGGGCTTGCACGGTTAGCCTTCTTCGAAGTGATATGATTTCGGTGTGAGATGTTGAGCTCATGTCACAGGAGCTCGGAAAATATGCTGCCAACCCCGACCCCCTCCCTGACACTCTCCCCGCATACACGAGGAATCTGTTGAGGAAACAAACACCCCGACAAAACAAAGCATTTGTGAGTAAGGCGTGTTGCGGTATATTATTAGTGGTATAGGGGTGTCATTTGTCTCGAGGTTCCTCACTCTTGACTAATAATAGCATAGGAGCTCAAAATATATCTTATCACCGAAGACATCGACATTTTACATTTATTTGTGAAAAAAATGTTATCTACCCGGTATTATTATTATGGCCCAAACACAATTAACTCCATCCTCCTCATGGTTTCGTACTGGTATTTATTAACTACTTGTTCGTTCGTTTTGTTGTGTGTGTTTTCCGTTCCGTTTTTATTATTATCTTGGCCCTTCTCGCTCCCGCTTCTCTCCTACAGCAGTCGTAACTCAGATCCGGGGCCACTAAGCGTAAGCCCTCCTCCCCCCTCCCCACGACGGTCCGTACGTGCCATGCTTTTTTTTTCATACCGCGAAATGAGTTGAGCGCTTCTTTCTTTCCTCGTCGACTCGTGTCGAATTGTGCGGTCTTTACTGGCTGTGGCTGTGACGACTAGTTTTTTCTTTTTTTTTCTTGTAGAAAACAGTTCGCGGACCCATTATAGGTAGGTACTAGGGTGGAGTAGAGATACTGGGTGGCTGGGTACAGTAGCCCCCCTCCGGTGGGGCGGGATTTTTTTTCCACTCCTCTGACGCGTCGTACAGATCGTACAGATCGTACAGATCATACAGATCATACAGATCATACAGACCATACTGTGACGACTAGTTTTTTTTTTGTCTTTGTAGAAAACAGTTCGGACCCATTATAGGTAGGTACTAGGGTGGAGTAGGTACTGGGTGGCTGGGTACAGTAGCCCCCCTCCGGTGGGGCGGGATTTTTTTTCCACTCCTCTGACGCATCATACAGATTATGCAGATCGTACAGATCATACAGATCATACAGACCATACAGACAATACAGACCATACAGACCATACATATCATTCATATGACACATAACATATAGATCATACAGATCATGCGCATCATTCCCACTTGATGATCTAGATCGTTCAGTGCAGGCCTATGACCGATCTTGTATGATCTACAGCTGTAGCTCATTCATGTTACCGGATGGGACCCGTATGATCTGTACGTATGCCATTATCTTTTAGTAGTACGATTTCCCTGAGTTGGATCTGTAGTATGCAGATCCTGCACAGCCCCTCACAGCGGTATAGGTGCTAAGGTGAAGGATTACCAATTAAGATGATCTGTACTGTACAGATATATCATGATCTGTCCGAGGTGTGGAATATTTGGACTCTACAACTTCAACCCCTGGGGAACCATCGTAAGTAGGACCAAGCAATGTTACAGTAATAAAAATAGTTAAGGTACAGTACATAAACACGTACGTACATAGTTTTTTGTCTGTACCGTAGGTGCCCTGTAATACTCATACAGACCAGGAACATACCTTCACGTTTGGTCTCAAGTGTGGGGATCTGTGATATACCTAATGTATGTGCAGAAAAACTACTACCTACAGCAGTACTGCACATACAACACTATCGAATATCATAGCATTACGAAAAAAATACGGATACGGTTATACGATGAATGAGGCGTTCTGGTTGTTTGGTTATATGGCTGACGGATATTGCGGATATGACGGTTACGTTTATGTGTGGCGATCGATTTCGATTTTTGGTTCCCGATCAATGCTCTCATGCCTCGCAGAGCGTGTGTGTGCCGCAGAGAGAAGCGGCCAACGGGTAGCCTTCTGGCTTGAGCAGCCACTTTCTCATAGGGGAATCCAGGCAAAAGAGCAGCACAGCGCATGGTCGCGCATGAGGTGCGGCATCCTATTGATAGTCGGTGGGCTTGTCTCTACCCGTTCTCAGATATCATGTCTTGGCAACCCTTTCTTTGTCCATGGGCAAATCGGCCACACGTGTCGCTGCTGCTGCTGTTGTTCTTGATGTGGTCGAAAATCTTGCCACATATCAAGAGCGGGCATTGTACTACTACTGTTATTGTAGCCACTCACGCGTATCACGCAGCAGGTAGCCCATAGCACGTACAATGGTCACTTTGTACAGCTACATATAGCTCTAGAACGGCTGCGAGTCGTAGAGGTTAACTCATTGATGCATCAAGGTTCGAGTAGCGTAGGCGGCTGTGTTTTCGAGGAGTCGTTTTATTTTCGGTTCACCGGATTTCGCGTGCATCACAGATAGTCGATGGTTCGAGTCTCGCGTCCCCGGATTCTGGGCGGGCGTACTATTGTAGTCTTGCATGTACGGGTATAGATACCACATGGTTGTACGAGGTAGTGTGTGGTGCTTGCTGCCATCTGTCGCGAGAAAACATTATATAATACGAGGTACCAGGTATCTGGTAAGCAACGGCATTCCTTCCTTCCATCTCAAGCCTGTACGTACCTACCCTGTGTCTCTTTTTTTTTGTTGATAAAATTACGTACATATATATGATACGCTGAAAATGCTTTGGGCCCCCCTTTGCCGTCCGTCGATATCGCAGCATCGTTGATCGACTGATCGGCCAGCTTCGCCATGGAAGCTCCCGGTACGGGTGCCTTCCTGGCAAACTCGTTTGGCATCGTCGTGACTTCGGCTTTGTCGTACTTTTGGACAGCAGCAGCAGTGTTGCAGTCCCACCCGAAGTCTAGCACGCGGTGAGCAAAAAAAAACACCCGACACGTACTACTGCCTGTACCCGTTATCAGCAGATGGACGTGGTAGTGTGCTACAGCAACAACTCACCGACCGCCCGCATAGGTGTACTCGTACGTATCTATGACTGACGCAGCAGTACTACGTACTGCTATTGTGTTGGACATCTCGGAAGTCGGGACTAATCGGAAATGGCACGGGTTGTCAAATCGAGAAGGGGTACCGCCATACTGCCCCGGTCAAAAGTGTCCAAGAGGCCAAGAAGAGGCCAGTAATTCGACGTGGGCCTCTTTTTTTTTTAACGAAACACACGCATGCTCCTTGGCAAAGCGCCATGGCATGGCCCATGGTCTGTGTTTCCTTGTGTCCGCCTCGCATGTCCTGTATCGTATCGCCATCGCAGCAGTTTTTGGGAACATGCATATCGGGTGTCCGGTTTTTGGCTCTGCATCGCATCTGAATCGATCGTCATTCCGGTATGCAACACGCACTACTGCTGTAACGCACCGATATCCGTTGCCTAGCCGGCTAATCGTCGTCTTATTATATCATTACTACAGTATATATTATAGCTACAAGCAGTAGGAAATCGACCGATTCTTTTATAGGCTTTGTTTGCTTTTGGCCTGGCTGTATGATGATATACAAAAAAATTTGCGCAGATGTTGGGATTTTTGTTTTTTTTTGCGGTCGTACTGTACGGCTTTTGAGAGTTTCGGGGAAGAAAACAACACGAAGTCGCCCAGGTTACGACTCAGGTTCGGCCCTCACTTATGCTACGTAGCAAAGGGAAATATACTACAATGCAGGTACGTCGCCAGGCTATCGGTACTCTTGAGTTGCAACACCAGCAGTAGTAGTGATTTGTGTGGGGTAGAGCCGATTTTAGTTTTATATTTCTTGTCTTTTTTTTTTCCCCGCCCCACTTCAGCACCCAGCACATTCGCAAATGAAGCTCTCCCCTCTCCCCGATTTATCGGAGGTAGCTATATACGTTGCTCAACAACAGTCGTACGTAGTCTATTGGTTCGCTGTCAGGGACACACAGCAGTCACCTGATTGTTACAGTTCGTAAAAGACAGCAGCAATACGTACGACTTAGTAAAATGCTGCTGTATGGTATAATACATATGACGAGTACCTGGTATTAAATAGCAGTAGAGGAGCCTACTTTGTGACCCCGGATCTGAGTTACGACTAGGGAGGAGAGAGAAAGGAAGGGCGAAGATAATAAATGGGATGGACAAAAAAAAAAAAAAAAAAAAAATGCAGGTATGTTTGCGTTCAGATTGTTGGATCAGTACGATGAGTTGTCGTATATACGAGTACCACATTGATCAGGATATTACAGTAGTAGATCAGTTTACAAGATTTGGTAACGGTTGTGGTTGTTGTGAGGGACGAAGAGTTTACCCAAGTCCTTTCGTAGGGTCATGCCATATTTTGGTTTGCCGAGGGTGATACGACCTGTGGAGGTCTTTTTTGTTTGTTTTGTTTGAGGGTGATTGAGCTCTTATCGATGAGCATGCACGCGCGTACGCTCCCCCTTCTTCTCTTCTCCATCCATCGTCTCTTCTTCGAGACCGCCGATTATCGATACAACAACTGGGACTATATTTTTTTACCATCTCTGAGGAGCTCGCAGCTTATGCTGTATCAGTCGATCCACATCGATTGAGTGCTGGCCTCTGCCCCATGCAAGGATATTCATTATCACAATTACCATCCGGCACCGCAGCACTGCAGAGCTGTAAGCCTTCGGCATCGAGACTAGCTGTACCCAGGCACTTGTAGAGGAGCTTACTCTCCAATCGAACGATCTATTATAGCCCTGTCCCAACTACGCGTCCTTGAAATTATTGTCACAGCTGTGGCATTGGCGTACTGCTGTAGCTCCAACTGCTCTCAAACGTGTGCCACCCCTCGAATGTCACGAATAGCTGCACAGCAGTGAGTCGTTCAGGACTACTGTATACATTACCAGGTACAACAGAAGGTAAGGAACTAACTGCTGTTCCCAGGTTCCGGCCATAAGGAACTGCTGTTGCTGGGTTCTGGGCATACGTTGGGTCCACGCCCTGGACCACCTCGAAACCGACGACAATCAAACTGTAGCGCTGCGGCGGGGGGGCATCTGGGCGTCTACAGTAGAGCTGCATGTTTAGTCCGCAGAACTGCTTGATTGACGTGCTTGCGCGCTGTGCTCGAACGAGTAAAATGTTTACTATTTGCCGCACCGCCCTTTGACCCCTTTTGCCATCGCTTGGTGTCTTTGGGTTCTTCACCTCGACCAACACACACACAAAAACAACGTCTCCCTCTCGGGCGCAACCACTTTCCGACACCCGAGACACCACTGACGCCACGGCCGACGCTTCCCTGTTGCGCAAGGGCGGCAGCGATGCGTTCCGACTCGTGTGCTGTGCCGTAGACTTGGCCTTGCGACGGAGGGGGCCAGGAGCTTCGTCCTCAAAAACTAAAAAGTTTGTGTTGAGGGCTTCACAGACGTGCGCTCCTGTTCGAGTTTTGTCTTAAGGTCCGAGAAGCTGGGCGGGGAATTACGACTCGCATTCGGTTGTGGATTGTTTCGTTTGAGCCTGAACAATGGCCAAACCTCGTGTCGACTCTGGTTAAATCACTTACAACTACGGATACCGGCTGTATTTTGTTTAATCGCCTGAGTGTTGCTAACCTGAACGCCTAAAACAAATATCCGAAACTCTCTATGACCACATCACACGGCGACACAGCATGATTATCGTAGGGAGTAGTAGTAGTAGTAGGGGTACTGTAGGAGTAGTTGTAGTTGAAAAATAGTCCTGGTGGTGGTGGTTGTGGTGGTGGGTACGTAGGTGCAAGTCTCGGGGCCGGGGCGGGAAGGCTTGGAAGGAACATCTAATTTCGATGTGTCGGAAAACCTTGGTAGCCCTCGGCAGGTTGTATTGCGATACCATCCGCTGTTCATCGTAGTCGGATTGGAAGAGACATTCGGGCTCTTTCTGTGCTTGTGCCGACGACGGACTACACTATCAACGATCCCTTTCTGGACTTGAGACGGAAAAATAAACGTAGCGGGGAAACATGAGTGTCGACTCTTCTACTGCACAGTGACTTGTTCGTAGTTTCGAAATCTGGATGCCCTGACTGCCCCGCAGGCTGATGAGATTTTTTAAGGTCGTTGCATTAGAGGACATAACGAGAGAGAGATGAGTGCTCGTACTCTCCTCCCGCACGAGGAAACATCCCATAATCACGCTTGCGAATATATGCGCAACCCTCTACAACTTTTGTAACCGTCATTGCTGACACGATCCAAACGAACACCCTCCCTGGCTCTTGACAGCAATGGCAAGACCGAAAGGATATTCAAGAAAAGCTAGGACCTAACAGCCAATAACATCCCCGCAGGAGGAAACCCGGCCACCGGGTCCAAACCCCCTGTATAACTCATATACTCTAAACCATTGCAGTTGAAATAACGGCCGCATTCCAAACGATGACCATGGCCAGGAAATAAGATGCCACGTGGTGCCCTGTTCACCCATGTCCCTCAAAGTAGTGCAGGGTGGGGACCTGACAAATTATTCCTCGCATCACTCAAACTTGGTACATCGGATAATGCTCATACACTTTACTCACCCTTCAACGGCAGCTTCAACAACAACTTACGGTAATACTTGGAAGGGGTTGTAGCAAGTGATTCTGTAAAAATATCCCCATGCTGGTCGTTCGAAGCTACGAACTGAATGTCGATCTTCTTCGCACGAAGCAGCTCTCTAACAAAATGTAAGCGTACGTGGGTATGCTTGCTCCGAGCAGAACTAAGAGGGTTCTGAGTCAACGCTATGCCCCCCTGGATATCTTCTAACACCCGGACACATGGTCCGCTTAACCTTGGATAAATGCACGATAAGATTGTGCTCGTGAACAAAGTCTCCTTCACCCCTTCACCTAAGGCAACGTATTCTGCCTCTGCTGTGGACAACGTAACACACCTCTGCGTACTACTTGCCCAACTGACGGCCGCACCCCCCAGGGTGACTAACGTCCCCTATACCGAGCGCCTATTGTTCACCTTACCAGCACAATCAGAATCACTATACGCATTCAATTCCAGTCCCGAGCCCTGCACAAAAGTCAATCCCAAACACCTGGTCCCGTGAAGGTACGCCATCATCTTCAAACCTGCCCTCCAGTCCCTCTCAGTAGGGCTGTGGAAATGGCGCGCCACAACACGCACAGCGTCGGAGATGTCTGGCCTCGTCATGGTCGACAGCCAAATCAAACCGCCCACAGCCTCCCGGTAAGGTCAGTCTCCACCAGGTTCGCCTTCCTGTCTTGGACCTAGTTCCACACCAGGGGTCGCGGAGATGTCAGAGGATGAGTCAACGCCAAAACGATTCAGCATGCTCTCAATAAACTCCTTCTGCGTCATCTTCAATATCTCCACTTCCCAGTTGCGTTTAATAGAACAACCAGTGTACCAAGTCAGTTCTCCGAGGTTATTTTCGTGGGGAATTTCGTAAGCAACGCGGTATGGAAGTCTCTGCACCACTCGTCCGATCCTGCAATCACGATGTCATCTACATAAACAGCCATGATAAGTTGTACCTTGCCGTCCACAACCATGCGAAAAACACACGGATCAGTCCTACACTGCTCCATAACCGTACTCTACCACGGTCTCTACCAAGAATCCGGCCCACTGTCGTCCACTCTGCTTCAGACCATGCAGCGATCGGTTCGGACGAACGGTCTTGTCTGACATGTCACCACACCCATCGGGTAGTTTCATGTATATCTCGGCGTCAAGTTTTGCTCGAACAAAATCTTGTGCGGCGTCTAAATGGAACGTCTTCAGAACGTGTTCGTTGGCAACAGCTGCCATAATTTTAACTGACGCTGACGAGGGAGTTGGTACGAATGTTTGAAAGTAATATACATTCTGCGCCTGGCTAAACCCGTTAGTCACAAGTCTAGTCTTTGTCTTCACTATCAAGCCACCCTTGTCCGTCTTGTAGGTAAACATCCAGTTCGCCCCTACAGGTTTCCACCCTTGTGGCGGTATCGCGGCTTCGTACGTACCGGTCGTTTTGTGACCGTGCAACTCAATTTTCATGGCCTCTTGCCACGCCGCTTTGTACTGAGAACGCTGAATCCACTCGGCATGCGCACTCTTAACTCCCCTTTGTTCTCTGCAGCAGGTCCTCCAGCCATCAGAGCCAGTGCACCCTCCGTCATTCAGGACGTACTCTTCAGCGTTCTCCTAGACTTCATCCACTCAAGCAGCGCAACCGCGACCTCAGGCCTAATCCTTGGCTGGCGTCCAGCAGGTTCGCCCTCCAAGCGTTTGCTCTGACCCCGGGTCCGGCCTCTTACTGTCGCGGGGAGCCGTCCCCAGTTGCTGAACTAGTGAGCTTCCCTCCACGACAGGACCGCGGGTGGATCATCACCGTTCTCTTGGTCGGTGTCGGAGCCTGATGCCTCGCCCGGGTCGTTTTTGGCCCTCCCTACCGGGACCGAGGAGGCGTTCACCACGCCCCCTTGAGGCGAACCTATCGTCTCGGCTGTTTAGACCGTCCCTATCGGGGCCGAGGAGGCGTCCATCGTGCCCCCTTCAGACGAACCCATGGTCTCTGCTGTCCCGTCGCCGGTATTGCCGGCGGCAGGTGCCTGCTGGGCGTACTCCTCCAAAAACGTGTTCAGATCGAACCCCCGCGTCAAATCGAGGTCATTCAGGGCCAGACCTTCATCCAGCTCATCAACCACCCCCCCCAACATTTCGATCCGACGTGCTTCCGTCGTCCCCCTCTTCCATAGAGAGGGAGTCACTCGGCTGGGCAGGTACAGATGGTGCAGGCGACACGCACTGCCAGGTTATATTGCGCAGGATCAGTACGGTACGGTTTATAGTAGTTGGGTGCAGGGCCAAGGTAAAAACAAAAACACTTCTGTGCTTTTGCCTGGGACTTATTCTCCCTCTTCACCTTGCAGTAGCCAGGCTTGAGCAAAGGTAGGAGTACTACCGGGGGGGGGTCTACCATACCACATCTTGTATGGCAACTTGCTCTCAGGGTTAGCGGTGGTTGCTGTACGGTTCAAAGCATCGCACGCCCAGTGCCACGCTTCAGCCCACAACGGCCCAGTTGCGGGTAGTTGCACACCAGCGTACAGCCTCGAGCCAGGATTCGGCCTACCAGTGCAGCCGTCTCAATCAATCCTAGCGCGCGCTCTGCTACCCTATCGAACTGGGGACTGTCTGCCGTCGTACACTTCTGCTTGATCCCTCGTGTTCTACACAGGTCTCCAAACCCCCCCCCCCCCCACGGAATTCACCGCCCCGGTCCGATCGGACGATGACCACTTTCGAAGGGACATGGTCTGCGCGAGCATCTGCGAGGAAATGCTCGAACAATTCCGCAGCGTCCGACTTGTGGCGTAAACAATACACCCACGTTTACTGTGAAAAGTGATCGCGCACAATGATAGTGTACCGCGTCCTGTCGAGAAACTCTACCACCTTGAGACCACTATAACCCACAAACACCCTCCCGAGCTTCTTACCTGCTCGTGTGTGCGTGGACTGCTTGATGCTCTTTCTCTTCGCCATGGAGCACCCCCTACCTTCCAGCAGGGTTTCCCTCGAGGATGATTCCTTGCTGCTCCGCGGTCTTGCGGAGTAGAACCTTGTGGTAGTGTCCAGCCGCGCAGTGGTAGTCGTTGATATCGACCACGGGCTTATTGGGCTGTTGCCCTGGGGCGAGTACAGCACAGGCATTTTCCCCACTACTGCTGTCGACCCGGTAGCCGTAAATGCTGTACAGGGTTTCACTCAACGGAAACACGATCGAACGCTCTGACTTGAGCCAAACGACAATCCCCGAGGGGCGCCCTTCGAAAGTGTGGCCGTTTTTTACGAGAGCGGGCAGGGAAAATAGGTGATAGCGAAGGTCTGGCACGTGCACAACGGTTGTCATCAGCACTTGCACGAGACCGTTTCCGGACCGAAAGACAAAGCGAACATCACGGTATCCTTCGATTGAGCGAGCTGAACCATTGGCGATGCGTATTTTCAAATTGCATTCTCTGTACTGTAGTTGATCATACAATCTGCTGAGGGCGTCATGTGAGTAGACGCCCCATTATCGCAAATCAATACCTCGTCACCTACCTGCGAAGCCGACTCCCCTTCCCCCATTCTGCCCAAACCATCACTGCACTTGCCTGTCTCTTCGGCCTTGAAATCTGAAGCCTGGGCAGTACCAATATCATCGCCCCTCGCTCCAACCTTGCTCGCCATCGGCAGCACAGCCTCTCTTCTTCCGGCCTGGGGCAAACATCAGCAGCGTTCCCCAGTCCGTTGCATCCGCTGCACCGCTTCACTCTGCAGTTTGCGATCATCATGGCTCTTCTTGCCACACTTGAAGCACTTCCCTGCGAAAGTACAACCTTCGGTGGCCTTGACACTGCTGCCATTCCCACCGACAGTCGCGGCTGAGTCTCCACGGGACTCACCGCTGGGGTATGCACCACTCTTTCCAGATCTCTTTAGCTGGCATGGCTGACCCCTGACTGGGCAACCTCGACAAGAAGCAGTTCCCGCGCGTCATGTCGATCCGAAACTCCGCGAATCACCATCACGAAAAATCACATCTCCTCTTGCTGTAGTACCTCGTACAGCAATAATGGGCCCTGCCTCTCGTGGGCTCCCGCAGCGCTTTTCTCGGCGCGACCGGACTCCGATTGGCCAATGGCTGCTTCAACAGCTGCAGGGGTCTCTCGTACAGGAGAGGGTCTTGCCCTTCTTGGACTATTCCTTACAGCAGCGCTACTCTCGGCGCTGCCGGACTCCGATTGGCCAATGCATGCTCGTACAGCAGCAGCAGGTCTCTCTTACAGCAGTGAATACGGCAGTGGTTCCTTCCCCTGCTGGTCTCTCTCCTACAGCAACGCTGCCCTCAGCGCCGCTGGACTCCGATCAGCCGTTGTCCGTCATGAACTCGGCCATCATGCTCATGCCCTGACTTCCCCGCAATCTGATGATATGTTCTAAGGGCGTCGAATTAGAAGGCAGAGCGAGAGAGAGAGCGGAGAGAGAGCGGAGTGCTCGTACTCTCCTCCCGTTCGAGGCAACACTCCTTAATAACGTCTGCGAATATATACGCAACCCTCTACAATTTTGGTAACCGTCATTGCTGACACGATCCAAACGAACACGACTCGATCACACGAAGCAGCCCTGGCTGGCTACTATGATACCGGGGAAAGAGACGTCCCCGAAAAGCAAGAAAATAAGGCGTACGGCAACCGCTCGGCATGATCACCCACACACACTTGTACCCTTGCAGGGTTTCCGTACGACTGACGGAAGGCGTTTCCCACAGCAGATGGTTGATTAGAGTGCACTTGCCGTTTTGCAGGCCTCTATACATCGGCTCTGAAAGAGATAGGCTTCTGTCTGGTCCGGCAGATAACCAGTACCAACGCTACTTACTACAAATTTCTAACTGGAGCTCAACTGTTATCCACAATGCCCGCAGCCCACAACGACAGCAAACAGCAGTCGATTTTTCTCTCTCCAAGCCCTTGAGCCTGCGATTCTTGCGCCCCTCTTTTGACGAGTATGGTCTGATCGTATGACGGCATCCCAACAGCGCTCCAACGACATTCCAACGACATCCCGACGGGTCTGGCAATCTTCCATGTACTGGAAATGCAAACAAAAGCATTTACCGCTTCAGCGGCTGAGCACTACCGCTACTTGTACGAAGTTCATCTTATAGGAGTAGTCCACAGTGCCTTCCTTCGCGTAGCGCGTTGGAAGTACTCGCTTGACCATTGTAGAGAAATAAGAAATACGATTTTAGAGGAAATGAGTTAGGAAGTAAACAAACTTGTACGGCTTTAAGGCGGGTTTGAACTGCACGTTCGAGGCATGGTTGTGTGCATAAATATAAAGATCGTCTGGATTAACTATGGATATTCAAACGGTAGTTATATGTAGGGACATCGTGAAATGATTATTTACAGTAGACATGATGAGAACACCCGTCCGCGTTTGAGTAAGTAAGCCTTTTAAAGGTTCCCATACGAAGGTTTTGGGCAGGTGAGTCGAACAGGTATGAAGGGATTGATGAAAAAGTTGCTCGTACATACACCGCTCCCCTCCCAACGCCACCCAAACCGGCCCGTGCGCTCCTATCCTACTTTAGGCCAACGTCTGACGGAAATTTGGAGAATGGGTGTGACATGTGGCTGCACGAGTGCGCCACGTCCTCCGCAGACGGAACGTACACCCAGGCAAAGGAAGCTATATGCGCGATGGCAGCGCCTGAGCATTGCTCGTCATACTTTGAAGAAAAGAGAAATTCTGGTCCGCCCAATCGACGGTCTTCCTATCGGAAGCAACAAGGCCCGGCTGCTCTCGGTGGGCGTAGCGCAGGATACGCTGCACTCACCAGCGGCGTGCCGGTGACGGAAAATCCCCGGATATCTGCTACGATAAGCGTGTCCAAGATGAGCGTGTTGCTCGCGTGCAACACTTTAGGCTGGATCGCGGTCTATATCGTGTGTCGTGTTGTGAAGAGGGCATGGAGACGCGGCTTGAGAGCAGCTCGAGTAGAAAACGATGACGCTGGCGGGAACCTCGCGGCGGTCGATGGGAATGGTGTTGGTGGTGGGAGTGGGGCGGTTGTGTTAAATCCACCAGTTGCTGCGGCTGTAGCTGCAGGTGGGGGTGCAGCCGGGGTCGGCGGTTCTGGTGAGAAGAATATCGCGGTCAATGAGGTGAGACCTGAACGGAGGTCGTTTCGCGGGATTTGTTGTCACAGCGCAGTTTGGAATGAAATCGTGTTCGGTGCACAGTTTCAGCACCCTATTTCTCCCACAACTCGTCGCGTCTTCGTCGCCTTGGTTTCAATTTTTTCTCGTTATAATAGATCCAAGTGCGTGATACGCTCGTGATGGGCACAGTTCAAGACGTGTAACACGTTCCCCGACAATTGCCTTTTCCTGTCCTCTCGTTGCAGTACTTTCCCGAGTTTCCTGCATCAGGATGATCAATGGCTGTACATGATATATATTTGATCGGCGGTTCGTATCGGGCCACTACGACAGTTTCACCCGGCCGGCCTGGTGCTGCCACTTACCGGCATGTTCAGCGTACTTGTCCGTTCGAACATGACCGACCGAAAACTCCCTTCTCCCTCGTCGATCCCCTCCTCAACCCTATACAGGGTGTGAAACAAGCCTCCACCCCGTCTGGGTCTGGGTCTTTACCACCTCTTCGCGGCGGCCGTCACGACGCGGACCCCGACCCCGCTATTGGTGACAGTAGCAACAGCAACGGCAACGAACCCGCTGCTAACAACAGAAGAAACGGAAACGATGAACACGAAAGCAACAGTGAATGCGGCGGCAGCTCGAACATCGGACCCGTTAAGGGCTCGCCGGATAATCTGAAGGCATGCTCCGCCGTGTCGCCAGGCTCACCGATCTCGGCACCCCTCTGTGAAATGTCACCGGGCCGCGTAGGAACCTCTGCATCGAAGTCGCGGTCGCCTTTCCTGCACGACATCTCGAGTGCTACGAAGGGGGACTTCCCAATGAGGGCCAGATCTCAGAGCGACGTTGGTGCCAAGTCACGAGAGATGTCCGGCAATGGGCTAAGCCGTAGTAACAACGTTCCTTTCATGATCGGCGAGGGTAAGGGCGAAGCCAAGACGAGCGGACTTTCTGCGCCGGCGGAAGGTGCAAGGTGCTTCGACAGCGCTGTTGAGGTGGCCGCTTTCGCAGCACCGCCCCTGGGTCTAGCTTCGCCCCCAAACGTTCGGAGCGGACGCTTTAACAGGGCCGATGCGATGAAGGCATTGGCAGCGTCGTCCTCGGTCCCCGCTTCACCCGTTACACGCCCGAGTGCAAAGGTTGTGGATAGCTTGTCAGGTGATAAGTGACCTTCGCCGAATCGATTGTGGAACAGGGAGACAGACAGTTATGCCATTTGGGTCGGTATGACATTTGGGTCGTTTCAGGATGCTGTACCCATCTTGCAACATTTGGCAATAGCCTAGCACGATAACAACAGCAACCAACAGTAATGGCAACAGCAACACCAGCAACGATAGCCACAACCACGACGACGACTACAATCAAAACCACCACTACAACCTTTACCATTTCAACAGCCACACCTACAACACCGTCAACAGCAGCAACAACAAATTCATGCCTATACGTGCGCATAAAAAATGAGCGCCAAGTGAGTATTCTGTTATAACATTCTGCTATTCAAACCTTGCCAACGACACTGCCGCTTACACAAACACTGCTCTGGTTGGGTTTTCTCTCTCTGTTCCCCAGCGGCACAGGTAAAGAGTGTTAAGTCATCATCCACACCAGAGTCTCGAACTGGAGAGAAGGACGTGGAGGAATCAGATTTAATCGCAGTGCAAGGCAAGGCCATAGAAGACGTTCGCCGCACACCCAGCCCAACCAATTCACCCGGCCGTGCGAGATCGATGGGAGAAGGCGGGATGTCGGACAATGAGGGAAAGCGAGACATAGGTTTAGAGTCGCCGACGCCTGCGTTACCGGCGGCTGGCGCTAGCTCCGCTCCTTCCACACCAACCTCTTCTAAGGCCGAGGCATCGGGTGGGGATACCAGGGAGAATGATGGGGCCACCGAGCATCCCGTGCTAAACGGCAGCGCAACTAACAGGCAGCATAGAACATTCTCGGAGGCGGAGCGCGACCTCAGACACTTGATAGGGCTCGGATCGCCTGATGCTGCCGCCCCGGAGAACCTTCCGGTTCCGGGATCTGACGGGCGGGACTCTACACACTCGAGCGTACATGTTGCTGACGCACCAGGCAACGACACACCAGGTTCTGGACCCCCGGTACTCGACACACTCTTCCTTGGCCCACCATCCTCCTCGTCTTCTTCCACCACCTACTCGGCCTGCTGGATCGTGCTACCAGAGGGCGTCAATAACACCAACTCGCTGCAAGGTTTGTCCGACCTGGACGTCGGTGTTGCGTCCTCGGCAGGTTTGGGCGGTGCGTTAACGCAGTACAGCATAGGAGGATTCGGCGGGTCTCCCCACGATGACCAAATGTCAACGCACCAAATATTAGATGAGGGAGTGGAGGAGGTGAAGGGCGGTAGCGAGGAGCCGCACGGGAACTGGGTACCCCCAGTGGGTACAAAGATCGACCGTCTCGGGTCTGAAGCTTTTCTTGTGCAAGAATCTGACGACGACCAACCGCGTTTGGACGGAGTCAGAGGTGGTGCTGCCGAGGCGAAAGGGCCGCCCCCCTGTCAGACGCCGTCAGCTGATATCGCACGACAGCTCCAGGTTCATGCGCGTTCGGACGGCATCGGAGGCGGCGTGCTTGAGGAGAAAGGGGCGCCTCCTAATCCGCTACCGCCGCCTGAGAATGAGCAAGTCTTCGAGCTTGCGCCTCGAGCGCGGTCATGCCGTCGCGAGAGCGGTGCTGCGGAAGAGAAGGGGTCGTCTACCTGTTGGGTGTCATCAGCTGAGAAGGACGGAGACATCGACGATCACACGGGCTCCGACCAGATCAAGGGCGATGGCACCGAGGAGAGCGGTGCACGCGCTATATCGACTACTAACCCTTCCTTCGATGGCCCCCTGGACCCCAACCAGAGTGTGCACCACGCACTTATGCCCTCTGGGTCTCGGCCGCCTCGCGGTGGCAATCATAATGCGGACGGCGGGTACACTGTCAGTGACTGCAACATCAAAGACCACCGTAAACCCGGTTGCAACCATGAGAACGGCAATGCACTCGGCGACACCAGCAGCAACAGAATACCGGGTCAAAGCTCCTGCATCAGGCCACCGCCAGTAGGTATGGAGGTCGACCGTCTTGGATTTGACGCTTTTCTTCTGGAAGATTCTGACGACGACCAACCGCGTTCGGACGGAGTCGGAGGTGGTACTGCCGAGGCGAACGGGCCGGCCCCCTGTCAGACGCCGTTAGCTGAGATCGCACGACAGCTCCAGGTCCATGCGCGTTCGGACGGCGTCGGGGGCGGCGTGCTTGAGGAGAAAAGAGCGCCTCCCAATCTGCTACCGCCGCCTGAGAATGAGCAAGTTATCGAGCTTGCGCCTCGAGCGCGGTCATGCCGTCGCGAGAGCGGTGCTGCGGAAGAGAAGGGGTCTTCTACCTGTTGGGTGTCATCAGCTGGGAAGGACGGAGACATTGGCGACCACACGGGCTCCGACCAGATCGAGGGCGGTGGCATCGAGGGGAACGGTGCACGCGCTATATCGACTACTAACCCTTCCTTCAGTTGCTCTCTGGACCCCAACCAGAGTGTGCACCACGCACTTATGCCGCCTGCGTCTCGGTCGCCTCGCAGTGGCAATCATAATGCGGACGGCGGGTACACTGTCAGTGACTGCAACATCAACGACCACCGTAAACCCGGTTGCAACCATGAGAACGGCAATGCGCTCGGCGACACCAGCAGCAACCGAATACTGGGCCAAAGCTCCAGCATCAGGACACCGCAAGGAGGTATAGAGGTCGACCGTCTTGGATTTGACGCTTTTCTTCTGGAAGATTCTGACGACGACCAATCGCGTTCGGACGGAATCGGAGGTGGTGCTGCCGAGGCGAAAGGGCCGCCCCCCTGTCAGACGCCGTCAGCCGAAATCGCTCGACAGCTCCAGGTTCATGCGCGTTCGGACGGCGTCGGAGGCGGCGTGCTTGAGGAGAAAGGGGCGCCTCCCAATCCGCTACCGCCGCCCGAGAATGAGCAAGGCGTCAAGCTTGCGCCTCGCGCGTGGTCATGCCGTCGTGAGAGCGTTGATGCGGAAGAGAAGGGGTCGTCTACCTGTTGGGTGTCATCAGCTGAAAAGGACGGATACATCGACGCTCATACGGGCTCCGACCGGATCGAGGGCGGTGGCACCGAGGAGAGCGGTGCACGCGCTAGGTCCATCATTAACTCGGCCTTCGATTGCTCTCTGGACCCAAACCAGAGTGTGCACCACGAACCTATATCGCCTGGGTCTCGGCCGCCTTGCGGTGGCAACCATAACGCGGACGGCGGGTACACTGTCAGTGACTGCAACATCAACGACCACCGTAAACCCGGTTACAGCCATGAAAACGGCAATGCTCTCGGCCACACCAGCAGCAACATAATACTGGGCCAAAGCTCCAGCATAAGGTCACCGCCAGTAGGCATAGAGGTCGACCGTCTTGGATTTGACGCTTTTCTTCTGGAAGATTCTGACGATGACCAATCACGTTCGGACGGAGTCGGAGGTGGTACTGCCGAGGCGAAAGGGCCGGCCCCATGTCAGACGCCGTCAGCCGAGATCGCACGACAGCTCCAGGTTCATGCGCGTTCGGACGGCGTCGGGGGCGGCGTGCTTGAGGAGAAAGGGGCGCCTCCCAATCCGCTACCGCCGCCTGAGAATGAGCAAGTCGTCGGGCTTACGCCTCGAGCGTGGTCATGCCGTCGCGAGAGCGTTGATGCGGAAGAGAAGGGGTCTTCTACCTGTTGGGTGTCATCAGCTGAGAAGTACAGAGACATCGACGCTCATACGGGCTCCGACCGGATCGAGGGCGGTGGCACCGAGGGGAACGGTGCACGCGCTATATCGACTACTAACCCTTCCTTCGATTGCCCCCTAGACCCCAACCAGAGTGTGCACCACGCACGTATGCCGTCTGGGTCTCGGCCGCCTCGCAGTGGCAACCATAAAGCGGACGGCGGGTACACTATCAGTGACTGCAACAGCAACGATCACCATAAACCCGGTTATAACTATGAGAACAGCAAGCTACCTGGCGACACCAGCAGCAACAGAATACCGGGCGAAAGCGCCACCATCAGGGCCGGGGGACTTTCGCCGGCTGATGTGAAACCTTGCTCCGCCGTGCTGCCGGACTCACCGCGCTCGGGGCTCCACTGCCACGTGTCACCCAGCCGTGGGGCACCTTCTCCATCAAAGTCGCGGCCTCCGCTCCTGCATAACATATCTGTTGGTATTCAGCGGAACTTCCCAGTGGGGTCCAAGTCGCAGGGATACATTGATGACAACGAACGGGCTACGGTTGGCATGAACCAAAGCCGTAGTCACAGCTCTCCTTCCGTGATTGACGAGCGTGTGGCTGAAACGGACAGGATGGAGCGCGCTGTGCAGACAGAAGGCGCTAGGATCCTCGGCACCGCCGTTGATGTGACTGTTTTGACAGCGACGTCCCCGGGTTTTGCTTCACCTGCTATTCTTCGACGTGCAAAGCTCGCATCTAGCAAGTCAGGTGAGAAAGTAGTTTCGCCTATTCCAATGGCGCGTGTTGCGCCCCTGACATAGGTACCTGGTGCCGCGATGCTTTCCTTGAAGCACTATATATATCCAACCTTCTTAACTGGTTGCGACCGCGCCCGAGCCGTTAAAAGTATGGATACATCGTCTCAGCGGATACTATATCCAAGGGCACACCTAACGAAGACAAGTTACTCTGGGCCTTTATATTGGTGCTCTGGAGATAACGAATCCTGCCCTGATTAAGACCCGGTCTCAGTGCCTGCCGCAAGCAGTAGACTCCCCAATGAAGCAGGTCGAGTGGTGGGGGGGCAGGGGCGTACTCATCGCTTGCCTTAGTCATTCGATCATTGAACACGCACCCCTTTTCAAACGAAGCAAGTGTGTGGGGGGGGGTGTACTCATATCAACCGGTCGCGCGTTTAGTGTATAAATTGATATACTATAGCTATGGGTCTGTGTGTCATTCGTAATGTTTTACCTATAACTCTTGCACCATGCGCAAGCGTAAGGCGATACCGTCAGAAGAGAGCAACAACAACCAACAACGAAAACAGCGGCACCAACGGCACCAACAACAACAACAACAACAACAACAATCTCAGCAGCCGCGCGAGCAACCACAACTGCAACAGCAATGTTAACGCCCCCGGAGTACCCTACCGCCTGGATATGCGTCTTACCACGGTAAACATGGCGGGCGTGAACCATACAAGGACGTCTACCACGCGACACATCCGAAACTGCTTCGCGGCTGTGTGCAGTGGTAGGGATAGGCGGGCTGTAGCAGTGATTCGGTGGCGACATTGGCTTCTAATCCTGCCGCGTTTCGTGTTGTGGCCTATAGTAGTACTGTGGTCCGAGTCAGAAGAGTCGCTTCTCGTTGTGGATCGAGTCGTTGTGGAGAATTGTGGTAAACGAGGTACCCCTGTAACAACGATAACTCTATCCACACACGACCTTCTCTACCGTCTTAAACAATTACGTAAACAATAACCCCCGAATGATGATATTACAAAGCTACTACAATCTATGACCCGCCTTTCCACGCTACTGCCGCCTTCGCTAAGACTACTGTTTCTCCGTTCCCCAGTGGCCCAGGCGACACCAGTCCACCAGTCGTCCTCGCCATCTAAACATCGGTCTGGGGACGTGAACGTGGTGACATCGAGGTCAATCTCGGTGGCAGCCAATTCCAGTGGAAACAACAGCCGCGAAATCAGCCGCACCAACTCATCTGGTGGTGCGACAGCGACGGACGAAGACGCGGAAAGGGATAATGAAGTGAGACGCGACACGACCTTAGGAATGGCTTCTCCTGTTCTGCCGCCGATCAAGTCTAGCGCCGTTGCTGAGTCGCAGGCGGCGTCTTCCTGCCACATGCCGTCGGCCGAGACTGAAGGAGAGCTCACATCCCCCACGTGTTCGAAAGGGATGGGGGGTGGGCTTGTGAAGGAGAAGGAGACATCTCCCTGTCACATGTCGCCGGCTAACACTGAGCAAGATCTCGACACGCCCGCACATTCGATCCGCATCGAGAGGGGTGCCCCTACGGATACGGGGGCCTCTCCTTGTTCGATATCGCCGGCTGAGACCAATAAAGATGGCAACTGCACACCCAGTCTAGCTATTTCGTCCGGCATAGCAGACCGGATGGGAGTGGACAGGACGCTGGACAAGGCAGCCGACGGTGACAAGCGCTTTACATCGCCCCCTCCTGTTCCGTCACCGACTGGTGCTAGCTCTGCTGCGGCCGCACCGATCTGCCCCGAGACCAAGGCGTCGGGAGAGGGCAGCAGTGGGGATTGTGATGCCATCGACGATCCTGTTAGGAGCAGTCGGGCAACGAACGACCGAGCCATGCAACGTTTGGCGGCGGAGTGCGAGCTCCGCACAGTATTAGGCCTTCGATTACCCGAAATTTCCACCCTGGCCGACACTCTGGGTACGGAGCCCGAGGCTGGCTCTACACACTTGAGCGCCCCCATATCAGTCGGCCCCGCGAATGAAGCATCTGTCACTGACGGGTCAGAATCCCAAGCACACGTCTCTGGCGCTTCAGCTCCCAATGTACCAGCCCCTTACACCCCAGGCTCTGACCTATCAGCTCCGGACGTACACTCGCCTCCCTTCTCCACCTACTCGGCCTGCGGGACCGTGCTACCGGAGGGCTTCACCATAGCCACATCCCTGGGCGGGGTATCCGACCTGGCCGTCGGAATGGCGTCGTCACCAGGTAGGGGCAGTGCGTTGACGCAGTATTTCGATGGTGGCCACAGTGAACATCCCCACCACGGCAACATGTCTAGCGGCGAGACAGTAGACCACTTGGGAGGGACGTCAACTGGTGGCAGCGTAGAGTCACCCTCGATCTTGGCGCCGCCGATTGAAACCAGCGGCCATCATCTTCGATTCGACGTATTTCTTTCTTCGCATTCCGACGATGGCCACCCGTGTTGTGGCGGAATCGCAGGTGACGTCGCTGAGGAGGAGAAGGGATCACATTCCAGCCACAGGCCGTCCGCGGAGAAGGCTAGCGAGATCGAGGCTCGAATCCGTTCAGACAGCATATACGAGAATATCAACGAGGAGAAAGGCGTACCAGTACCTTCTTGCCAACCGTCGCTGACTGAGAACGGGCGAGAGCTCGACCCGCACGCGCGTTCGGAAATCGTTGGGAGGGGTGTTGCGGGAGAGAGCCGGGCGTCCGCGGAACCGATGTCGTCATCCGAAAAAGAGCGAGAACTAAAAATGGTGCTCGGTTTGATTCCGGCATTTGCCACCACGCAAACGACGATGGCTTCGGAAGCCCCGCCAACTCCGACTAGCTCAAGTGAGCCAAAATGGGGTAACATGTCTACAACAGTTCCCCTCGAGGAACGGCAACGGCGCGATCAAGAACTGTTCGATGCGGTTCAGTGTCAACGAGACAGTGGGCCGCAGGAGGAGTGGGTCGAGGCGCAGCCAGCCTCGTTCCCCGACGAGAGCACCTGGCCCTCCGGCGAAGGGTTCGCCGAATTTGACGGCCCTGGTGACCAACTCCCGCCCCCGTCCGACTACGAGGTGCAAGAGTCGGCAAAAATATATGCGAGATATGAGGAGGCCATGCGTGAGCTAGGTATCGAGCCTTAGTAGAACGCCACGTTTGGGTTCCGCAGTGTTTGGTACCGGGTGTGTGCAAGGACACGCAAAGAACCAACGATCATCAAGTAGGGGTTACATTGGACTGGTGATCTCGGTGGTGTGCGCTTGCCTTGCTCTATGTCATGCTGGGGCGTGTATGGCTTCGTCCCTTGTTCTTAAAATAGCCAAGAGCCCGTAGGTTCCCGGCGGTTGTTTTCGAAACAAACACGGTGGCCGTGAGCGTTGGCATGCGAGGGATATCCTCGCCGTCTGCCAGGCAAAGCTTCCGGGCTTTATCCGATGCCCATCTACGTGCCAAGGTTCCGTGTCGACCACTACATTTCGCGGCGGTGTGATTCGGGTTGTTACCGAATAATGATGGGATGGTTTGCCGTGTATGGGAATACGACACACATATATATCGTTCTGCGACTGCAACGCCTCTTCCGAATAGAGCAGGCGAGGTGGTGAGACCAGAAAGATAACGAGACGAGGGGAGAACTTTAAATACAGGAAACTCTTACGGTAGTCGCTTTGACCGGATGGACAAGGGGGCCGGGAATGCGCCGAAGACACATATCCCTGGGATCCCGTACGCGTAGTACGCGCAATCGCAGTATTTGTCAAAATTAAAATAGGTAGGGAGGACTCTATGCTAGGAGAGCCAGGGAATGGCATACCGACGCGTGGAGAATGCAGGGCAGCCTCAATGTTCCACTGGGTATAGGCCAGGTGTAAGGCACTCATTCAGCTACATACACCCCCATGGGGTGAAGTCGGTTGGGCCGGACATAGAAATAGTTAAATTTTATGGAAACATGTGGGGAGTGGTTGGCAGGACGTCCGTGTTTTTCGCAGGGGCACACGACTCGGCTTGCAGAAAGTTACAAGGCTTGATCAATTGGAGGGCACATGGTTCAGGTGGTAGAAGGGCATATACGCAGTTTGCATGATCGGGTTTGCGTGACGCGATTGTATGACGCCATTGACGAAGCTTGCCGTGGTTCACGAGGCTTATATTGTTTGGGGGGCACGTCGAGTAGCTTGTAGGTGGCTACGTCGTTCAGCATTGACGGGATCGCGTGGGACCGATTGTTTGCGATCGGGTGGATATATATTTATACTTGCAATCATTCAATGCTGTAGGTAGTCCGACGTTGGTACTAGACCTTCTGGTGCAGTGTATACTACCTGGTGCAGTGTATGGCATAGCGTGGCGAAGCCTGCAGAGGGCCACGTGGCGCATCTGTTGGAGTTGATGTGGCGTGCCTGGTATAGCTTGGAAGCGGCTATGTGGCGCAGTTGTGCTTATAATAGGCGACGCGATTTGTACAAGGCCATGTGATGCAGGCTGTTGTATCTTGTCCAATATCAAATGTAGCATACATGGCATTTCGAAGCTTCTATGAGACCACGCGACAAGGCTTACCTGATACACCACCTGACACAGCGTAGTGGCAACCCTGAGTGTAGTGGCAAGCCTGGGACGCACACGCATCCCCTTCCGGGTGTGCCTACCAAGCGCATATTCTTCGTTGACCCTCACTCGTGTTTCCCAGTAGAAGAGCCTCAACACAGCCGGCGAACCTTGCTCCGAGACTGGCCCTAGAGCCACCGCGCGCCGTGTTTATAAATGCTTCTGTTTTCACGGGGTTCGTGTTGTCGTTGTTGCCAACGGAAGCGTTGATGCTGTTAATGCTGTTGTTGCTGCAGTCACCAAAAGCCGGGGTCGCGGTCCGCGTCATGGCTGCCGTCGCGAGGAACCAGAGACGCAGATGGACTAAGGGTGTGTTGCACAGTAGCTTCTGTTTGAGGTTGAGTCCGGGGTCAAAGAAGGACAAGGGGGCTATGAGCGGTCTGCCATTTTCGAAACAACAAGCATGTTCAACATGCCGGCGTCTCAGCAATACGCGGGGCGGGTGAATGTGTAGTCATACTGTAGTTGCTTCATGCCAAGCATAGGGTAGGTATTCCATGTCGCTCGTACGCAAAGGAGTTTGGTATCCAAGTACAGACTGTCTTTAAAATGAAACAAGAGTAACCATGGAAGTCTTTGCATATAAGTACTATCGTTTAATGTAAGGGATGTAACGTGAGTATAAACAGCCGGGTAAATCAAAACAAGACAAGTGGCGCCTAACACAACGAATTCTTAAACGATTCGACAAACAAATGGTGATGAACCTGGGAACTGTTTCGGTCATTTCAAACGTGCGTCGTGGCCAGAATGAATTTGTAAAAACAAGCCATGGACTGGTGGTGTTTACTCACAAATATATTGAACAGCTTCACGATAACCCTTAGAACTTCAACCGCGAAGGGGAGATCACACGTAATTGGGAATGGCGCGGAGTAATGGTTGCTATGGGGTAGAAAACGGGTGGAACGGGGTCAAACCTAACCCTGAGTGCCCCGAACATCTGCCACGCAGGCTCTACCTCCCTCACTTCAACGCCCGCGACTTTTATCTGTACCGAAACCGCCGACTCCGGTGGCCACTCCCACTAGCAGCTCTACCGGTGACTTGCTCTCGTTCATTTCTGTCAGCCACCATAATCCACCCACCGGCATCATTCCTAACGTCCCCTGCATGGCTCCCGCCGGCGTCGGTGTCGGTGGCAGCTTCAGCGGTATCGCTGGCTGTTCAAGCTGACCGCAACCCGCGTGCACGCGTCTTTATTGATAGCACAGCACACAATGTATGTCTACATCTATCTTTCCAGTATCGCTTTCCGCTGAATGAAGAATCCCGGGCTAGGGCGCGCGTTGCCTACCCAAAGGCCGCAGCTTGCTCGTCGCCGGCACACCGCTGGTGAGATCAGTGTTTTCTGCTCTGCCCGTGCCGAGAGTAATCAAACCTCGTCGTTTGCAGTGGCAAATCAATAATAGACTGGACGGAAACTGGTGCCTTTTCCCCTCTACATATATACTGTGAGCAACTCTCGGGCACCGCCATGCCGCAAACATCTCCCTTGGCATGGGTAAATGTACCGTCGGCCGAGGATAGTTCGCACTTGTGAAGCCGCGTTTTGCGCAGCCATCGTCCAAAGTGCCGGACTTTGACCTTGGCCTTGTGTAGGTCAAAGTTATAAATGTACAAAGTTTGGGGGGTGACCTTTAACTCTGGTTTCACGAGTGCGCTGTATACTCGGCCAAGGAAGAGACTTTGCCGCACGGCAGCGCAATAGCGCCGGTCGGCGTACTTCGAAGGGAAAGGAAAACAAACTCGGCCCAGCCTGTGGTGGCGATAGACAGGAGCGGTGTGTGCGTGTGAAACATTCATACCGCTTGCAACGGTAGAGGCGAACCATTTTGTTTCTGAGGCTGAGCACTTGAGGAACTTCGTGCCTCACCCAAAGCCTGATTTGGGTTAGGGAAAGGAAAGTGCTTCGTATCCGATTAACACTCCCATGGCCTGACTGTACACGCAAACATATTGCGACGCAAGGCCGATCTACCAACGAGTTTGAGGTAAGGAGCCCGACCAATCATGAAATATGTGAACCCAACAAGTGCTACCTCGGTCGTACGTACGCGTCGCATGCGTAATCTACTCAATACGTTCCTACGTGCTCAACGGACGTCTGCTACGAGAGGGTAGCACTTTTTGAGCAACATTTTACTGACTGTGTATTAGTGACTGTTTTTGACTGTCTGTGGGTATTAGTGACTATTACTCGTAGTGATTATCTGTGGCTATTAGCGACTATTAGTAAGCCGGTCGCCCCGGTGGGCTAGCAGGTAACCACGAAACGTGTTAGAGTCAAGATCGTGAGTTCGAGCTCTCCTGAGTGCATACTCGCAGGGACTTTTTCTCGCAAAACAAATATCTTGACTGGCAGAAAGCGCAAGAGCGTGAGTTAGCAAAATTCGATGAAGATCGACGAGCGTTGGGAAGGCTGAACCCTCTGCGCGATAAAAATCAAGGCACGAACCGCAGTGGGAGGAGGAGGGAGAGGAACCCACTTTGTGACCCCGGATCTGAGTTACGATCAGGGAGGGAGAAACACAGAAGTGCGAAGCTAATAAATGGGATGGAAAAACAAAAAACAAAAAAAGTGATTATTATAGTGACTATTACTGACTGTAGCTGACGGTATCTGACTATTATACTGACTACTACGTACGGACTATCTCTGACTTCTTACTGACCCTTCACTGACTTGGTGACAGACTAATACTGACTAATAGTATACTCATCGACTGAAGAACTACAGTATATCAACCATTTGTGGATGGGATTGTCCATCGGATCGAACTTTCATTTTTTTCTCGAAGTCAGGCGTTGGGTGAGGTATTAAGCTCCTATACTACAATCAGGTCAGGAGCCTGAGAAAAACCCAGTGTGCATGCTCGACCAAAGCGCGCGTTACCTTCATGTTTGTCTGCTCAGTTCCTTAACAACAATCGAACGAGTCTGCTTTACAGTATTCGTAGTGTTTTCGTAGCATCGAACACCGATACAGATCGTTTTGTTCATGTGGAAGCCAACGGCCAAACGAACTCACCTCGGATTTTCAGTTTAGAAACCAACCAACCATGGGATAGCATTTTTTGCATTGACTATACCATGGGGACATACCGCGGCATGCCTACGCATTGAAACTCCTTCCCAGAAGATATCTCACGGGAACTGCTTCCCATGGGCGATAAACCATCCCACGGGCTAAACCGATGCTATGGGATAGCCCAACATATTCTACGACAACAGCAGTGGCCAGTTAACATAGGAATCGAGCCTTACGTGAAGCGCTACCCGTAAATACTTTGTAGACGGCCCATACTCACCGCGACATAATTTATTCATCAAACGCACACCCTCGTCAACTCATCTTGACGTACCCAATGGCGAAGGTGTGTCCCTTAAAGCTATTCCTGTACTCCTGTCGATCATTCCGCCGCCAATCCTTACGTCCACTCTGCGACACCAGTGCCTTCCGAAACGCGGGGTACACTGCTGTAGTAAGAGGCTTTCATCAGTCGCCATATCGATGGCTTTCGTTGTCGCCGATGTTCAGGGGACGACCATACCAGTAGTACAGCGCGAGAAACGCCACGTTATACAAATCGACGAGTATATGGCGAAGCGTTAGAGGAGTTCGTTCGTCCATGAGGCGTGTTTATGAGACGAACGCTACGATAGGGGTGTAAAAACAGTTTATGAGGATTTTCAGCTTTAGGAGCACTATCCATCACCCAAAACAACACCTTTGAACAAAACAAATGAAAGTTTGACTCGGTGAACAACCCCATGCCCCCTCGTACCGAGGGCATTGAACGCGTTACAATGTAAAACACAAACGTTACTCCACCGATACAGGAGCTTTCTCGCAGTTCAAGAGTACACTAACAGTCAGTAGTAGTCAGTCACAAATATACCGACCTACAAATGCTACCCCAAATTGTAGTAACGTGTCGGCTTGGTAACAACATATTTCCCTGAATTTGTGCTTGCTCCAAACGCCTTACGGGCGCGTCTAGGAGGCGTAGCTCAGGAACTACGACGCTCTCCGCAAGGCCCGTGTTCTATAAAAATGCACACAAATGTATATACGGTAGTAGTACAACATCGATGCAAGCTTCTCGACGTGACCGTTCGCAAGCTACTTCAGGTCGCCTTCTTACGTTTTCCCAGACACCTTCGACTCGTGGTCTTACACAAACGTCGAAATGCCTATGCTATGCAGCTATTGGTCTTGAACAAAGTAAACCATGCTGCACGACATGGTCTCATACAAGAAGCGCCGCGTCGCCGCCTCAAAACCCCGCCACACCGTCGCCTCCAAGCTTCGCCACATCAACCCCTACCTGCTGCACAGCCCGATCAACGTTACGTTTCTTGGTACCGTAAAAAAAACTGTCCGAGGTGGCCTAGTCCAAGCTTCTTTGTGCCTACTGTGTTTGTTCAACTACTGCACTTCAATGGGCCTCACGTGACCCCATCGATACCGCGGCACTTTGCCGCCCACACTCCACACCGTGTGCTTATCGAAACAAGCCCAAGCCACGTGAACCCTAGCAAGCTTCATCGATGTCGCCATACAGTTGTCGTAAAACAATCCAATACTTCGAGCTGCATTGTGTGACCTTCCAGAAGCTTGGCCATGTTGACCTCCAACAACCTGCACCACATGAACCCCTAGTGACTGAGCCGTGCAACCTGTTGCAAGCCGAACAACATGGCTCCCAGCAGGCTCTAAGTTGCATCGTGTGGTCTCGTGCGTGCTGCATCACGTTGTGTGACCTCGCGCCAAGACTACAAGGGTTGGCGAAATCTTCATGCTCTTGTGCTTGCACGGGGACGCTACTAGAGTCGACGAGAAGATCGCACGGCGTTCTCATCACCTCCCGTCTACACTTTCCACACGACCTCGCTTTCAATGCTCGACTCGAACAACATCACTCCACGTCCGTGTAGCTGAACGAAGGCCGTACACCTGGCCGACATATCGTGGGACATCAAAGTTGCGCTGCATCATCCCACGCTTTGAAGCTACTTTCCCCGGCTCTTCCGACATACATTCCCCCCACCCATTATTTCTGGACAAAAGCTGCGAATGCGTGTATTACGCGTACGAAGTAAGGCCGTACACCTGGCCGACGTATCGTGGGACATCGAAGTTGCGCTGCATTCTCCCACGCTTTGAAGTTTCATCCCCCGGCTCTTCCAACATACATTCCCCCCACGTATTACTTTCGGACAAAAGCTGCGAATGCGTATATTACGCATACGAGGTCCCAGAAATGCGAGTCTACCTAGTCTAGCGGCGCATTCATGCCCCCCTTGTCCACCGGGACAAAGCAACTGCCTTGAGAGTTGTCAGTTTGTAAAGCTGGTCCCGCGTTTTGTTATGTTGCCGGTCTTGCCGCTTCTCCTGCGCCATTTGAAGGCTACTTTGCAGCCACCGGGCGCACGGTATATATATCCCAAACAACAACGTCTCGCATTAATGTTCCTTGTCGCCACGGAACACTGTGCCGCGAGACGTAGTTGTCGACACGAGACCTTGACGCGGAGACTGGTATCCTAACTACCCGTCAGCCTTTGCTTGCCTGACAGCGGGGCTATCCAACGCCAACCCTCAAGGCCACCATGGCTACTTCAAACCACAATATGCCTGCAACTTGTTCCGGGCACGTGGTCTTTCAGGAACACAAGAGGTGCATCCGTAAACGTTCCTGAAATACCGCAGTGAAGCGAAGCAACACACCATTTGAACTCGACTTTCCCGCTCTACCCCCGGTTGATGATCTCTGGCTCTTGGTTTGTGCCTACGCACACTCGGCACGCAGAGACGCAACCCACACGTGGCGCTCCACAAACCATTGAGGCCGGATTCACACACGACCTCTCCGCAAGTCGCATACACATTCACGGCTTCCTGTACCAATTAGCCGGATGGTGGTGCGTGTCTGTCATCAGGACCGTTGATTTCGGCGAAGCTTCCGCCGAAGGGTCAGGTGCTCTTGTCGGGGAACGAGGCCGGCTGCACCTTGACGCACTCCTGCTCCGTCCCGGTCTCTTCTCACCGCTGAAGCGCATCGGAAAGCTCTTGGTTGCGCCGTTGTTGTTCCTCTAGGGAAGCTGTCGTTGACCTGTTGCGCTCATCTTGATCTCGCTGGGCTGATCGAGGTAGGCGGGGCTTCCGACTCCATCGTCTGTTGTGTGTTGGGAGAAAACGTTAGACAAACCTACCACCATTTTGAGCTCTCGCTCTTTCTCGCGCGACGACATCTATCTGACGGACGCCCTGCGCTCTCCAGTAGCACCGCATTCTCATTCCCACCTGGCGCGCGTGCGCCTCGAACTCTCGTGCATGCTCAGCCGGCGACGTCTGACAGGAAGGTACTCGTACCCCTGTCTCCTCGATTGGCCCATCTCCTATGCCGTCAGAACAGACGTGAGCCTCCTTCTTACTAGAGCTTCCCCAGCGAACGACCTCTGACCGGAAAGTGATCCCTTCCACTCAGCGACACCGCCTGCGGTACCGTCCGAACGCGTGTGATCCTCGAGCCTTCGTTCGCTCTCGGCCGGTGCTATCTGACCGACACACGCCTCCTACTACTCCGAAACACTACCCTCGTGCCGTTCAAACGCGGGAATCAAATCGTAATAATCTGGGAGCAGAAATGAGTGGAACCCGGGTCGATCGACGTTGATCCTGTCGGCGGCGGCGAGCTCACTAGAGAGGTTCTGCACTGCCGCCCTTGGCTTCCTTCACTCCTTGGTCTAGTTGTGTGTGGCTGGACATGCCTAGCCACGATACACTATAACAACATGTGCAGAAATCAAAGGGCAGCAGTGTGGAGACACGCACGAGCCCGTCCCTTCGGATAGGAAGCAACATCGATCGTACTGGATTTGGGAATTTTCTGCTTGCAAATTCTGACGATGATACCCGCGTTCGGACTTCATTGAGGGCGGTGCCCCTGAGGAGAAGGTGGCGTATTTGCCAATCATATATCACCGGCCGAGATCGAGACGAAAGTTCGAGGGTCACCCGCGTTCGAAAACCATCGAGGGTGTTGTTTTGGAGGACAAGGGTTCGCCCTTCCGATCAAAGGGCGTGCGCTGAGGAGGCTAGCGAGACCGAAGCTGCGTTCAGACTGCATAGGCGATGATACAACCGAGGAGAAAGGAGTACCGGACCCCCCAGACAGATGTCGTCGACCGAGAAAGAGCGAGAGCTGGAGACTCTAACGCATTCGGGAGGTGTCAGAGAGGGTGCGCTTCCGGAGAGAGCGCGGCATCCGCGCAATACATGTCCTCGGCCGGAAAATAGTTATAGCTCAAAGTGGTGCTCGGTTTGATTCCAGCATTTGCCAACGCACAACCGACGATGGAGTTGTAAGCCCCGCCTACCCCGGCCAGCCCAAGCGAGCCAAGAAGGGGCAACATGTCCACCACAGTTCCCCTGGGGGGACGACCATAGCGTAATCAAGAACTTTGCGATACGGTTCAGCGATGACGAGAGATCGGGACGGAGGAGGAGTGTGTCGAGGCGCAGTAAGCCTCGTTTCCCGACGAGCGCACTTGGCCCTCCCGCGGAGGGTTCGCCGATTCGACGGTCTTGACGACAGAGTCCCATCACTATCCGATTACGAGGTACAGGTACCTCTGAAGATATACGCGATATACGAGGAGGCCATGCGTGAATTGGGCCTTGAGCCTTTAGCAGAGCGCCACGTTCGGGTTGCGTCGCTGAAGGAAAAAACAGCCTGAATCGGTACAAAGAAAATACCAAAGGTCGTCCACCCGGGCTTCGGTGGGACTGGTGGTTTCGGTGGTGTACGCTTCACTGCTTTATATTCTATGGGGGGGCGTTCATGGGTGTCTGTCTCCCTTACGTTCCTGAAAGATCACCGGCCCCGGGCTTACCTGTGGTTGTTTCCGAAATATCGACGGTGACTTTCAGAGTTTGCATGTGTGAGATAATCGTGGCGTCAGCGAAGCAAAGCTGCTGGGCTTTTAGTCGATACCCACCTCCGTGTCAAGGTCGCGTGACAGCAACTATGTTTCGCGGCGGAGTGTCTCGTGGTGTTGATGAACAGTGACGGGAGACTTTGTGGTATGAGCATACGACGAGCATGGAGAGTTCGGTGGCTGGAACGTCTCTTTGTACAATAGCAGAGCTAGTGGTAAGACCAACAGCACAACAAAACAGTGAATTATATATAGAAACTGACAACCCTCAAAATGGGTGCTCAAGCTCAAGATAGACAAGGGGGCTGGGAACGCGCCGCTATAAGTAGGCAGACACAAACTCCTGGAACCACGTACGTGTACTACGCTCAATCAAAGTACTGTAGTTGTGAGAAACATAAGAGATGTGCGTCGTATATTGGGACAAACGGATAATGCCTCCCCAGACGTGCGCGAGATTGCAGAGTAACTTGAATGCCCCACGAATAACCGACCATGTCCAAGGCATTCACCCCTCTGTATGGTCGTGGGGTGAATCTATGTGGGTCTGGCACTGAAAGGAAAGTCGTACGGCAAGGGTAAGCGGCCAGTGATTAAAAGTCAGTGCGCTCTTCTCGGTGACTCACTCCCATGGGTCTCCGTGCGATCCCAAGAGTATGAGCGTTTCGACATGCCTTGTCATCGTAGCGTGCAGGTGTTGACGTGGCTTGCAACGTTTTGAGGGGCGCGCAGTGTAACGTGTAAGCGACCATGTGGTGTGGTGTCGATGCAGGCTACGTGGGTCCGATTGTATTTTGGATGCGAACAATACATAGTGGGTGCAACGAACCTTGGACTATACGACCTGACGTAGTCTGTATGTCATTTACCACGACGCGCCCCACAGAGGGTCGGCTCAGCTGTAGGGGAGTTTAAGATTTGACGTAGCTTGGTGACGATGGTATGGCGCGGTTTTGACGATTCTACGTGGCGCGTCTTGCGCGAGACGATGTGATGCAACATATATAATGTTTACTACCAGACGCATGCTACGATAGAGGTGCGCCATGTTTTTTCTGAGCTCCTCACTTAAGGAGCGTCATACCTCACCGAAAAAATGATTTTGGAGGAAAATAAAAGTGCTGCCGGATGAGAAATCTCATGACCGAAGTAGACTTGAAATATTATTCGTCACAAAGATAAAAATTCGACGAATTTGGGTTAAGGACCCCGATCGTTCAGAAAACGATCCAGCCAAAAAGTGCTACCTCTACCGTAGCACGCGTATTCTCATTATTCTGAAGCTAAGAACCGAGAATTCAATCAAGCTCGAACGATTCAAAACGAGGGTGCTGCAATTCAGATACTACGTGATGAGCATGCTTGGCTTGTGGTATCGTACTTGTCCATGTGGGCTATACAATTCGAACACTATACGTATAACAGCCGATTCTCCTAATTGAGAATTGCCAATCCAATGAGAATGGAAATCGAGTTTAGTACTTTGTTACTGTTTAAGAGTTGTATTTCGCTCACATTCAAAATTTGACCGAGAAAATATGTTCCTCGATGGTAGGTATCGATAAACGAAAAACAATTGGAATCAACCTTTACGGGCTCGAAACATCAAGGATTTAAGGGAATTTGCATTTATGAGCGAGGTACCTCGCCCATAAATCTAGATTTTCTGGGCTCTTCGAAATCTTGAGACTGCCGATGCCGATTTTGTGTTTTGGCATCGATGGGTGTCACAACTGACAATAGTTTACAGTGAAACAAATGGCTGTGAGGGAAGTACACATCTTACAATTCAAAAACCAATATTTCCATTTTCATTCTCATCGGAAAGGCAATTCTCAATTGGGAAAATCGGCTGATATATTATATTGCTTCTGACAACAGTATTCGAGTAGTAGCCGTCGACGCCAAATGGGGATAGGTTCCCCGGTTCGACTCGACATCTACGGCACGTATCCTTCCTAGAAGGCAGCGTGTGACACACGCCAGGTTTCGTTCTATTCATAGGATCGGTACGGACGATCGCACGAAACGACCATCAACGATGACGGGAAGAAGAGAGAGAGAGAAAGAGAGAGAGAGAGAGAGAGAGAGAGAGATAGAGAGAGAGGGAGAGGAGTGCAAGGCACGGGCCTTGCATTTCCTGTCTGCAGGGGTTTACTTGCCACGGGACAATGTCACTGCTGACGACAACAAATAGCCTACTGTAGGAATACGGGTGACCGCGGTCGTGCAATCTGATACGGGTATCCACGACTTCGTCGAACGGTGGGACCTACGCGGGACAATATCCATGCGGCGGTTGGGTCGAGAACCAGGAACCCACAGCAGTAGCTTTAGTAATTGTTTTCCTACACGGGGTATCAAACCATTTCTTGAATAATGTCCAGGGGCCGTTCTTCACTACAACTTGAGGTTTTGCACTTTGCTTTCAAAGTTGTATTATCTTCATGCGCTACCCCCCGCCCGGAGAAACGGGGTGGTCCAGTGCGTAGTTGCGACCTGTGCGCACGTGATACCGCAGTGCAGCAGAGGCAGAGCTACAGTTCCAATATATGATATAGACTTACGTAGCCTTGAGTTCTGAGCTGAGTTCCCACGCGAGGAAGTCCGAGGATTGCAAGTCGCCGGAGGCTGAGGCTGTTGGGCAAAGTTCAAAGGATCTTGGAGAAAGGATTCGGCTACCCCGATCTTGCATTGGTACAATCGATAAGGTGGTAATCAGCCGAATGCCGCCTTTCTGCGAGACGAAACATCCCAAACCACCTCGTAGGCGCACGGCAGTCAACCGTGCAGCATTGTTCGACAAAACAATATCCCACTTTTGCCGCAGAGTCACACCAGGGGCAGGGTTAGATCAAATACATAGCCTTTATTCCGGCCAGGGGACCTATTTGTATGTTGTAGTATACCGACACAGGTAGGTTCGATTAAAACGGATGAGAGGGGTCGTGGAAACATGTACCAACGCCTGAAGCGTATTACGTCGATTTATTGAAGATTGCCGGTAACTGTCGTGCCCTCCCAGCGAAGACACGAGGGGCCTACGCAAAGGTATGCAAACCCATACGCGCCTGGATTAAGGAAAATCGTTGGGAAATCCAACATGTATGTGATCTTTGGTTATTCCAGACGCTGTTGCGGGCAGCAAGGCTGCATCGTTTATCGTGTCGGGTTGCAACCCATGGCAACCGGCGACTGCTACGGTAGAGGTGCACCTGCATAAAGACCATTTTTCTGCCTTGTAAGGGTGCTCGCTTGAGGAGCTCTATATACCCCGCCCAAACCTGATGCCGGAGGCAAACCAGAACACGACCTGGTGAACAAGCCCATGCGTCTATAACGATGAAACGAAAACATTGGCACCAACAAAAACAAATTACAGTTCCGACGATTTTGGTTTAACCCCTTAACCCTTTTCGGACTGCAGTCCCGTTTTGGGGACAAACCACTCTAATTATAAGTAATTTGTCCCCAAAACGGGACTCCAGTCCTACAAGGGTTAAGAAGCCCCCTCAATCCGAATTTGTTCAGCCGAAAAGTGATGCCTCTGTCGTAGCACGCGTCCCCACAAGCAATCCAATGGTTGTGCCGATGTCGAGTTAAGACGCATGCTACGATAGAGGTGCACCATGTTTGGTTCTGAGCTCCTCGCTTAAGGAGCGTCATATCTCACCCGAAAAAAAATGATTTTTGGAGGAAAAATCAAAGTGCCGCCGGATGAGAAAGTCTTTTGACCGACGTATACTCTGAAAAATTATTCGTCACAAAAATGAAAGTCAGACGAATTTGGGTTAAGGAGCCCGATCGTTCAGAAAACGATTCAGCCTAAAAAAGGTATACCTCTACCGTAACACGCGTCGTAACTCAACCGTTGTTGCAGCGCTTCTTCTAAACGTTGTGAGCTATATGATTGGCCCGCCGACAACAAAGCCCCTACGTAACCTGAGCAAGCCTTCGAAACATAGTCGTAATGTGAAGTCATCCTTGTGGAATCTTTTTGAGTTTTGAGCGGTTGTAAAGGATTCAGTGTACCGCTCACCGCTGAACTTAATTTCTTAGTATTAATTTATTACGCGTCAAAACACAAACGTGACCCTGCTGTTCTTCGTTCGACTTTTTCTTATTCCGCGGGACTGTTCTGTACCGGGAAGCATGGTACGACAGAGGTGCACCTGCATACAGGGCATTTTCTGCCTTGCAAGGGTGGTCACTTTGAGGAGCTCAATGCCTCGCTCGAAAACTGATTTTGGAGGGAAGCAAAAGTTGCTACAGTAACCGATCAACAAAACCATGGCCTAACGATGCAACGGAAACTATTGCAACAACAAGAAGAATGGAATTCCGACAACTTGGGGTCAAGAAGAGGAGCCCCGCCATCCAGGAAACACTTCAGCCAAACAAAAAGCGCTGCTACCTCAATCGTACGACCCGTCTAGCGTACACCTGGCGTACACGTCGAATGCACGTACTGCGCTTTTCGCACACAGCCGGGTACGGAAACAGTCGTCGGCCAACCCCTGCTTCCGGGTTCACACGATAGAGTGTCTGCGGGACCGTCAATACGACATGAACTGTAAAATAACCGAGAGTGTGAAAACACTACAGCAGTAAATGTAGTGATATATAAAAAATAACTCAGGTGCCGGCTTCCAGGAGCACGGCGGTCCGGTTAATGGCGAGACGCGAAAAGCTCCACAGAACAATATAGTGACACCCGGAAACCTCAGGGTTGCTGCCTTCGCCGCCACAAGCCTCGCCCGTTTTTTCCGGTGACCTCTACGGCCTAGACCGAGCAACGGTTACACCACCGTCACTTGCTTGCCAAGGCACCCCCCCCCCCCCATGTAACCAGCAATACAAACATCGTACCCAGCCCCCAATGACGCCCTCAAAAAAGAAGTGTGCGTGTGCGAAACATTCCCCGTGTGGCCGGCAATGCTAAAATAGTACAATCCAGCCTGACGTGTCAGAAACGGCGTGTGCACCACCCGCCCCGTCGGGCCGCCTCCACGTCCCCACCTCCTTCGCTGGCTTTTATGCCGATTCTTGCGGTAAGCAGGCTGCTCGCACAAGTGCAAGTACCCCTTCACCACCACCACCACCACCATCAATCCACGCACAACCAGCAGAGGAGGGCTAGGCCATCGGGTATCGCCTTGCGCACTTTGGACCGCTGATCCGTGTCTACTTTGCCGACGACTGCATGTGTCATCTTCCCACAAAACAAAACACCGAAATATCTTTGACTCTAAACCTTCCGCACCAAGATCCATGCCGGATAGGCCGGGGTACCGTCCGCACGGTCTCTCTGGCTCGCCTATAGCAGAATTTGTCAACCAAACTATATGCAAGCCCGAACCGATGAACGGCCTCACTGGTTACGCAAATATTATCAAACGTATATATATATATATGTATGTACCGGTGATATATATGTTTTTGTTTTTGTTTTGCCCAGCACATCTATTTCCGTTGCCCAGCGTCTTTAGCTAGCTAGCTGCTGCTCCTTTCCGTAACTATGTATGAGGTATCCTGCACGTGGCACCCCCCCCCCCCGACTACGGTGTGCGTCATCGTTAGTTTACCCACCGAGTCGAATTGCGCAGAAATACGCTGTACGAGGGCGCTACCTTCTATTCCGAGGCAACATACAAATTAGGACCAAATGTGAATAGTATACATACTTGGATGTATAAACTGTTGTGTGTGTTTTATGGGACCCCTGGTTACGAAGGCACCCCGCAACAGCCAATTGTTTTGATAGGAAAAAAAGTCCCTCGGTGACATTCTCAGTCACGCAATCCGCCTTCTCTTAGTGGACACGAGTTAATCCACCAGTCCACCGAGGCAACTGGGAACAAATACCACGATGGGCGATTTCTCGATCAAGGATACCCGAAACGCCCTCTCTCCACAGCGCCGTAGTGTGGGTCGCGGTATGAATCTTCTTGCCCGTAGAGCGGGCATGTACACAAATTCGACAGTTCCCCGCGTTCTCAAGTATATCGCAACCCCCTCCCACTTCGAAACGGGGTCAGCGCTGTGTTTTTGCTGTCTCGCCCTTCCTTCCGTCCTTCCTGCCTGCCCCTCTCCCTTTCGACATTTTATTGTATGCCTTCCCATAATACCAATCCGTGCATCTTCTCGACGTTGGTTTCCTCTCTCTCTCTCTCTCTCTCTCTCTCTCTATCTCTCTCTCTCGCCACTCCCCTGCTCTCCACTAATCCCCAACGTATGCCTCGCACTCGGTAACTCAGCTGCGCGGGAGCCCTTCCCAAAGATCACGAAACCAAACACAACTACAAGAGATACATACACACACGAGATCCTCAAGAGGGAAATTATGGGTTGTGTTTCCGCTGTTTCTGGTTTTTCATCTACTTGCGAGGCGTGATCTTGGAGAAGGCCATGCCAGTGGGGCCGACGGTGCTGAGGAAAAGGTCTTGGTCGATCACGGTCGGCTCGGTCATCTCCCACGTGTACTCTTGCACCCAGCTATAGGCGACCGAACAAAATGACCAAACAAAATAAATCAACAGACAAACGAGGGGGGGGGGGGAGGGACGGTGGTTTTTGGGCGAGAGAGGGTGGTCAAGGGGCAAATATCGACATGGCAAAGGTCGACATTTCTTTTTTGTCCACCCCATTCATTATCTTCGCACTTCCGTCTTTCGCCTTCCCTAATCGTAACTCAGATCTGGATCCGGGGTCACAAAGCAGGCTCCTCTCCCTCCTCCCCCACTACGGTTCTTGCCTTGCATTTTTATCGCGAACAGATTTTAGCACTTTCTTCCCTCGTCGACTTGCGTCGGATTCCGCCTACCCACGCCACGAAGGCGCTCTCAGCAATTGGTTATTTTTTATTTTTCCAAATAAAGTAACAATCTCACCACGGTGGGACTCGAACTCGGGTACCAATGCCAGTAGCCTTTGACGCTGACCACTGGTCTACCGGGGCGACCGGTCAAATATATCGACATGTATGTCAACATTGATGACAGCGCAAGCGATATGTAATGTAAGGTACATCTACATTATTTGTATCATGGCACAACCATACCCGTTACACCTATTTATGGTCGTTAGTAATAGCAATAGACGCGTGCTACGGTAGGGGTAGCGCTTTTTGGATGAATCGTTTTCTGAACGATCGGGCTCCTTAACCCAAATTCGCCGGACTTTCATTTTTGTGACGAATAATTTTTCACAGTATACTTCGGTCATGAGATTTCTCATCCGGCAGCACTTTTATTTTCCTTAAAAAAAAAAACATTTTTTCGGTGAGCTATGACGCTCCTTAAGTGAGGAGCTAAACAAAAACATGGGGCACCTCTATCGTAGCATGCGTCAGTACGATGGTACGATATGTTCTGCATTCAAAACAATACCCACCCATAAAATAGCGGAGATAGCTTAGTGTACCACCTGGTGTCTGCGATAGTAGTCAATCGCGAGAGCGGCCTTGAGGCGCTGAAAAAACTGACACTTTTTTATAAGTGAACCCCCGGCGAGTATAATCTACGGTGGCACCGCTCTTACCGTCCGTAGAAGACCAAGAGGAGAGAGTCGAGAATGCCGATGGCGTGAGCAACGCAACCCCATGGCATGCCGTCCTTGGGCGTGACATCAGTAGAGTCGGGGTAGGCGTAGGCGAAAATCTGCGCACGTCCATGTGTTCAACACGTTGACGCGTTTGCGAGTTGGCGGCGGTAGTCGGGGGGGGGGCAGGGGCGCGCGGGGGGTACTCATTAGTTGCTTGGCTTAAGCCGTTTGACCACGCATGTTTTTCGAGGGGAGGGGTACAAGGCAACCCGGGCAGCAAGGGGGGGGATAGCGCATGACGGGGTACGGGGAGGGTGAGAAGGGGAGGGAGGGGGTATGTTGGGGTGGGTGGGTAGGTGGGTAGGTGGGTGGGTTGGTAGACCGGTGACTGGGGAGGTATGCGTGTGTCCCAATCGCGGCACATCCTGAGCTTAGGGCTCGTCATCATATCTTGCAAGCGCTGCTCGTCAGACCCACACGCGGGTGTGTTAACCGACGCTCGAACGTTTGCTGTGAGAGAGCCTAACTTCACATCTGACGACAACTACGCCGATTATTGTGTCTCTGCACGGAACAGACCATACCGTAATAAACCCCACGCAGGAAGGAGACGAAACCTTGAAGACTATTGAATCTACCACTGTTGCCATGTCGGTAGCCAGGTAGTTCGGCGAGGTGGATGGCGGGCGGGAGTTCCACTAGGCATGTACGTTGTGAAAGACGCGCCTCGGTTAGAGACAACACTTGGTGGCCAAATAAAATCCGGACTAGTGGAGTTTGTCGATCGAATAACTGCCCATCGTCGTTTGTGTGTAACGTTTTTTCCGTTACATTCCTCTGCTTCGGGGGTCAATCATCGGGCCATCTATACGTACAATTGTCTGTGCAAACTACCATACTCAAACTTGGCTAAGGTATAGAGCTCCCGGGCCTCAGCGTTTTGCCAAGTACTAGTGCACTATGGTTGGGGGACTACTCCCTATTTTAACTAACGCGTTGCAGCCGCTCGGACTAATTACTCTGTACAACTCTTTTACATACGTGGTTAGGGCCAACGCAACAAACAAAACCCCCTCTTGGTGAAGCGAAAAACATAAACAAACAATCGTAAAATGTGTTTGACTGCAAATAAATAAGGTAGTCGCACTCGGTTGAGTGGCCCGAAGCGGTCTGACGAAGGAGGGCACCCCCCCCCCCGTGATTATTCATAGCATGCTTCTAGCCGGTGAGCCTTTGGTGATGACAGCAGTAACTCACAGCATCAACAACAAGTACACACATAACAAAACAAAGAAGCAACACAAAAAACAGACGAACGCATGTGCAACTGCAACATTCCACACACTCACATCTTTCTTGAGGGCTTGGTTTCCCACGAAACGCCTGGGGTTGAACTGCCTCGCGTCTGGGCCGAACTTGAGCTCGTCGATCTGGGCCAGGGTCTGGTGGCAGATCAGCATGTCTCCCTTCCTTATCTGCATAGAGATGACGCATAGTTTTGGAGGGAAAACGCGGCATAATAATCGTAAATTATCCGTTCCGGACAACGACAACGCAACAAGCGACAAAAAAGAGGAATGCATTCATTCCATTCGATCTGTTACTGACCAACCGACCTATCGATCGGCCGCTTGCTCTACCGACCAACCGACGTACCGACCGACCGACAAACCAAATAACCAGCCCAAAAATACAAAAAACAAAACGCTGAAACAAGCAAACAAATAAACGAACAACAAAAAATAGGAAACCGAACAATCACATTGGAACTAACAAAACAGCTGAACAAAGTCGAAGCACTAACAAAACAACACACGACAAACGGACGGACGCAGAGGACGAGTCGTGCGTGCGTGCGTGCGTCTGTTCGACTTCGCTGGCGCGCGGCACGCCTCCGAACGAAAATTAAACTTACTATCACTAAAACAAGGAACACGGGATAACGTTCCGCAGAAAGACCCCCCCCCCCCCCTTGCCGCGCCAACTCATCCCACCCCTAGCCCATCATCTCATTCCCCTCTCGTGCTTTTCCGCTCCATCCATGACGCAGGCTACGATAGAGGTGCACCATGTTTTTGCCTTCGAAGGGTGGTTACTTGAAGAGCCTTACATCTCACCCCAAACTGGTTGTGGAGGAAAGCAAAAGCGCTATCCGATTGAAAATCCCTTGGCCGAAGCAAACAAGGAACAATATTGCAACGAAAAATAATGATCAAAGTCCGACGATCTTGGGCTAAGAAGCTCGATCATTCAGAAAACATTTCAGCCAAAACGTGCTACGAGTATCTCTATCGTAGCACGCGTCTCATCCTCGCCCCCCCCCCGCCTCCCACCTAGTACCATCGTTTCCGAAACGAAGCGAATCGAACTGTGGTTGGCGCGCACCTGATACCGGTCGCCGTTGCTGGTAGGGACGACGACGTCCATCTTGGCTGACTGCGGGCAACACGGGATTCAACACGCCAAAGGCCGGCGGTGATGAGTGAAACAAAACGACTATTATTTTGTTGAGAAAATATTACGCTGCGGCGGTTATAATGCGGTTTTATAGACACGGGTAAAAGCAGTTCTTCCCAACAGGGTTTAGAACGGCAAATACATGTATTCAACATGATTCAGAAGTAGTAGTGTAAACGGGGGTATTTCTGGATTCATTTTTTTGTCTGTGGAATCTGAGGGTGGAGCAAGCGCTGCAAGTTGTTCAGGTGGGACATGGAATGCTAACGATGGTTTTGTTTTGCGTAGTAGGTAGGCTCTGCTGGCACGAGACAAGGGGATGGTAACGATAGTTTGGTTTTGTGCAGTGGGTTGTAGGAATCGGACGTGGAATGCTAAACATATATTGTTTTTCGTGGAGGCTACACAGGGAAACATAAAAGGGATTCAGAGGAAATACAGGCGTGGCGTCCCTCTATCGTGCCGGTTTGAGTACTTCCGGTTTAACGCTATAGCGCCTGTGGAGTGGCTCGATGTATACGGGACTGACCGGTGTGCCAGTGTACGGAATAGAGCCGCTTGCGCCTGGAGTGCCGGTATTGTAGGCTGGCGCACACCGGCACTAAATTGGGACCACCACTGCATACAAGCACTAAGTGGGTGCCGCTACTCCTACGTTAGATACCATCGTGTCCGATATTATGATGGCCAATTTCGGTATAAACTGAATAACCAATCGTTTTTTTATATTCACAGACAGAGTGGTATGATACTCGAATGTTTAAACTACTTGTTGTGAAAAATAATGCCTATACATATGGAATACCACGCACTCCCCACCGGAATAAACCTGGTACAGGACGTTTCGCAGATTCGTATAAATGGTCAGCGTTCCTTACAACTTTGGCACAGAGCGGTACCTTCTTCCCATCCCATTTAGTACGTACTATGTCCACCCTTATTATTCTCTCCCCCCCCCTCTGTAGTCGTAATCCAGATCCGGGGTCACAAAGCAGGGCTCTTCTGCCCCCCCCCCCCCCCCCCCCCCAAACACGGACTGGGCACTACATTAATCCGGCGAGTACCATGAAAAGTAGAGTGGCAAACGAGGCGAGCACGGCCTCGCACTTTCAGTCTTAGGCCACATGCGTTCGTGCAGGAAGGGAGAACAGGGAGGAGGCGGCCGAGGAGGAGTGATCTCACCTTGCAGTAGAAAGGCGGGCGCGGGAACATGCGCAGGGTTTCCCAGTGGAGGCTGTCGAGCAGGGGGAACCTGTCCACGTCCGCCACGGAAGCCATGGTCAGGTCCTGCTCCCCGGGGCAATGGGGGGCGATGGAAGCGGTGTCCGGGTCAATAAGGTGGCGTTGTTAGTCGTGGCGGTATCATAGGCGGTATGGGTGGTGATTTGTAGTGTTGGCGGTGCCTTGCCTTGGTTTGAATGTAGTGGCGGTGTTGGTGGTGGTGTGGAGGCGGTGCTTGGGGGCCGGCAGCGAACGTTTCCGTTTGTCCGCGTGGCACGCAGAGGGGAATGGTGAAATGTATCGTTAAAAGCTGGACACGTGTTTGGAAAGCTTGGAGTTTGCTGCAAGTTTGGAGATCTTGCAAGTTGTACGGAGGAACTGGCTTCACACCTCGCATATATATATATATATAATATATATATATACCACGTATGTGATCGCTGTTCATCGCAGCGCGGTGAAAGGGGCAAGTGGGGGTTCCCTTTTTGATACACGGGCATGTCAAAGGCTCGTGCTACGACACGTGCATAGAGGTATCACTTTATTATGGACAAATACATTTCTGACTGACATACCTGGCTCCTTAACTGGGCAGCTGCTCAATAAGTCGCATGTATCATGAGGCAGCATGCTCTATCGTCGCGGCACCATTTGCGTGTTTACATGATGGGTCGTGTTGTTATACTGTACATACAACTAGCTTTCGCAAAATCGGTTTTTGGGGGACGTAGAAGAGGTCCTATACTATAATCAAGTCAGGAGCCACACAAAATAGTTCACACCCCCCCGCCCCCCCTCCCCAACGTAGCGTGATTCCAACGCAGGCGACGATGTTCTGTGCCGGGGTGAGGAGGGGTCCGTCAGTCGGATTTTTTTTCTCCTTATTTTGGCCACGTAAGGCGAACGGCTAATTGTGATGACAACGTCAAACATATAAAGTACAGCTGTACGTCAAACTATATTGCAATAGGGTCAAGATTGGCGTTCCTCGATGAGCAGAAACACTTTTTTTTTCAAGATGAAAATTCTGAAAATGTCTTTAATAACTCAAGGCTGCCATTATTGCCCCCCCAAATTACTATTGTTATTACGTATCCCTTTCGCCATATGACAATGTGCAGCTCTTTCTTCAATCGTACACTTAACATAAAACCAAACTAAAAGAAGAAACATGTCACGTACACACCGTATCTATGTCGTAACACGCTCCCCTGCGCATCACAACTTCTACAGTTAAGCAGTAGAGGTTAAAGCATGCATCCCTCCGTTGCTCGTATCAATAATCCAAAACGTTCAAGTGCTTTACTGATTCTTAACAACCACCCCTGAATTTATTTTAGTGACCCAAAACCCGTTCGAGCGCTTCGTTTGACGATTTCATTGGGTCATCCCATCTTGACGTTTATATTCCAAACATCCACCACCAAACGAGTCAACTGCGTACTGCTTGTTACCTGTCCGTCGAGCTCGTCCTGCAGGTCCTTCAAGAACTCGGGGTTCGCGTTCAGGGCGCCGACTACGCACTCCATGTTCTTGGCCATCGGGGAGGATGATTGGAAGCCGGTGTTGAACATGAACGACCGCTCGAGCTCGTTGATGGGCACCTAACACCCGGCGACGTAGCGGGGCCGGCAGCAGCAACAGCAGCAGCAGCAGCAGTAGGAGCAGGTACACGTTAGACGGTTTCATGGAGTATATATGGCAGGGAATCATACCGAATAATTGTTTTTTAAGACACGCGATAGTAACTAAAAGACACACAGAACATCATACATGCAGAACGTACTTGATCGAATGGATTAATAAATGTACGTACATATATAGGGATAGGAGTTACTGAAACTACTGAATTATTGAATTCGGCTACCTACAGATTGTTCATTATTTTAGTTTGACGAAAGACGGACACGACAGCTACCATCAACATAAATTCTGCTTCAGACTTTAGGAGGCATCTCGCGGTAGAAGGGTGCACATATAGGTATGGTACGTGTTTGTCTGGGACTTCGCAGTTGAGCGCTGCTCTAAGTATTATGCCTCACCGAAACAACGGTCTAGGTATACGACCACGAACAAGTTGTAAAGCACAATTTGTTGCTCCAAAATCCAAAACACAAAAATCAAAGTGGTTTGTACTCTAACCAATTATGATCCCACCCCCGTCTCTCCTATAGAGGACCGCCCGCGGCACATAATCAAACCACGAACCAAACATGATGACCATCTTCGTCCACTCTTACACCTGAGAGTAAATATTGTAGTCGTAACTATTTGTTCCTACTCGTTTTGAGGCGGGGAGACCCTCAAATGGCGAGCCTCAGCGGTCAGGATTGTTTTTGGCAAAAATATCGCCTCATCTCCCGCCTAGTGCACGGATGCGAGGGTCTATGGTCATAGGACTACGGCTGTGCATGACATGCGGCTAATGGGTACACCCACCCCTTTAACCTGGTGCAAGCAATGCCTGCCTGGTTGATGAAAACCCAACGTTCTCCGTCCTGGCATGGTAGGGATGCGAGGGTCTATGGTTATACGACTACGGCCGTGCACGACATGAGGACACCTCCAGGCGGCTTCAAAAGACAATTTCAAAAGCGACATGTCGCCATGAAAATCTTGCACAGACAGGAATGTGATGCACTGCCCGTTCGGACACGCACGACGATGTCTATCCACACGTTTCCAATCATCGATTTAATCTGAGGTGAGGTATTCGACCCTCCAACGGTTTACTTATACTGATTGCGATCGTGTTCCATAGATATCGCAAGGCGTTCGTGGGGGAGGGGATGCATGTTAGCCATCCCCTAATCAGCGTATCACTTGATTTTATTATGGCTCACCCCCCCCCCCCCCTCAGAATGCGTGGTCAATGGTCAAATGACTATGGAAGGCAACAAATGGATACCCCCCCCCCCTCCGCAGGAGGGACGAGTCTGAACTAATACGGAGGGTTGGTCATGGATTTGTGTTTCTGGGCGCTGCTGCCTACTTCGAATCGTAGCACTACACGCTTATTTTAGAAACTTCCTCCTCCGAGGGAGTGCGTGGTCTCAAGGACTACGTTTTGTCTTTTCGGGTAACACCCCCTTCACTGGCCTCTCTTCGTGATGCATGCATCGCACGAAGCATGCTACATACCGTACGATATAATTTGCACCATGTCGCTGTCTTAGGGTGGTCACTCGAGGAGCTTTATTTTTGAGGCGTTCCACGATAGATGTAGCCTTTTTTTGGATGAAACATGTCCTGTACGACGGGAGGGACTCCTTTACCCAAACAATCGTCGGTCTTTCTCCATTCTTGTGCTGCCGTGTTGTTCCTACTGCACCTAGGCAATGAGGGTGGGCACCGGGTAGGCGATGGGAGAGCTCCCCAAGTAACCACGCCCAGAAAAACAAAAAAAAACATGCTGAGCCTCGACCGTAGCATATGCATCTATACCCCACCAAAAGACTGACTTTCTTGATGAAAAAAAAAAGTGCTATCATACCCGATTAACAATCCGAGGCCCTCCAAGGATACAACGAATAACCTCGAAACTCAAAAATGGAGTTCCGACGAGCGCGGGTGAAGGAGCACCAATTTATTCAGAAAACGTTTTGCAGACAAACACGTGCTGCTACCTATACCTATATCGTAGAACGCGTCGTACCTTGTTTTTCTCCATCACCTCCATGAACCTCGGCCACACTTTGGAGGCCTTGATGGAGTCGAGGAGGACCTGGACGGACGCCTTCTGCTCGGCCGTGGCCCCTGCTCCCTTGACCTTCATGAGGGTCTGGATCACGGCGTTCGCCACGGGCGTGTCGATCTCCAGGCCCAGTAGCCTGGCTCGTCCAGATTTGGAAGAAAACAAAATAGTGTGTCCATATGGTGTGCGTCGGGAGAGGAAGGGTGTGGAATGGGAAACCACGGGAGGGAAGCGGAGGAAAACGAAGGGAGGGTAGGGGAGGGTGTGGGAGGTGGGGGGAGAGTAGGGGAGTGGGGTTTGAGACATGGAAGGCGGCAGGGGCAGGGGAGAGGGATGCAAGGGGCGGTGCGGGATGAGGGGACATAGCAGGGGCGAGGGGAGTGCGGGGGCGGAGGGAAGATGGAAGGAGGGGGTTATCGAAGATAGTCGGACCATCGTGTTGATCTGGTAGGCGATCACCAACAACGTAGAAGCCGGGGGTAATAACGAAGGGGGTACTGCTGTTCCTATGCTCATGTAGAGGTGTAAGTGCATGAAGCTATTCTGGGAGAGAAACAGAGAAAAACGCCTGCATACGCCCGCAGGGGATGCAGGGTAAGTAGGCTACGGTAGGGGGGTCACTTGATGAAAGGGTAGGAGTTCTATATATATATATGAACAAAAAAGGCGTTTCGAGGCAATATTCACCGCTTAACTCGATGGGCAATCCCACGGTCTGGGTTTGTGACAAACACGCTCTTTCAAAACAAACGATTCTGGCCTGTTCGTAAGCCAAAACAGACTTATCACTCAAAACCAATGTTTCTCCGAAACAAAAGTGCTATGTACTGCTATCATAATAAAATGACGTCGAAACATGTGCGTGCAGTGTCAGAAGGCAGCTTGCACTACAAAAAAAACAAAAAAACGCTTGTTGGCGCCAGGAAGCACTAACGGCGCAGGTCGGTCTCATGAGCCGCGAAATCCCCCGAAGTAGCGAAACACGCGAGAGGTGTAACAATAATATGTACCAGTACTGATACTATGAGAAAAGGGGACAGCGAGTCCAGGCGGTAGTTACGGGTAGTAATACTGTGGGTGGGCACCAGACGCGCCCTTGTGCCTTCGGGTTAGCCTGACAACACCATAAGTGCTTGCTCAGCTCGGCCGCTTGCGGTCGACGCGTTAGCTTGTGCAGTGCGGCCTAGAGATCATCAAAGGTGCTCGCTTGGTCGCTTGCCGTCGACGTCCAAAACATCAAGCAGCCCTCAAGTCTCTCTGCTTCGGTCAAGGTTGGTCTAGGCTTCTCCGCCTGTCTATATTCGTCATACGTATTGGCCCCTAGTTTTGTTGCTCTAACTACAGTATATCATTTGTTTTTAGCCCCTGTCTATGTGTCCGTTTCTCTGTGCATGTCGTTTTTCGCTATATCCTCTTTTGTCACCCCCGTTGAATCACTTTGACCCCACCCCCCCCCCTACCACTCTCCAACTGCCTGGGGATCTCTTCCATTTATCTCTCGATATTTCTGCTCGTGTATCGGTGTACCCCAATCGTGAAAAAAAATGAAACGCACTCCACAAATAGGCTAGCGCGAACAGCCGGCAAGCCCGTGACCCCAGTAAAAGAACCCCTGCTAGCGGACCGGCGTGCGTCAGGGAGAAGGTGCCGCAAACACAAGATCCAGACAAAACATAAGGACCTTACTCACACACTGACGTCGGCGGGGTTGACGTTAAGGAAGTCTTTGAAGGGAGGGAGGGGCTGGCCGCCCTCTTCTCCCGTTCCTAGCGCCCACTCAAGGATGATGGCGTGCGACTGTTGAAGTTCCAGACCTAGAATTCAAAGACCGAGCTACCCCCCTCCCCCCCTATAGGCCCAGCCCTCACGTTCCCCCCCCTCACATGCTTGTAGGTTACATTTGTTTTGAACGGTCCAGCCCCCCCCCCGTTGTGTTCGCTTGTATTATGATGGAGTGCAGCATGTAGTGTTGGTCATAACAAATTTACCCCAGTGTAGCTGCGCCTGGTTACGTTTGGCTCTTTTCTTGATAAGAGTGCAAGGGGTTATCGAGCGTCCGAACAGAAAGTGCCCTCTACCACTCCTGTTTCTTCTCAGGCTGTAAGATTTTCGGTTGCCACGAGAGTACCCCGGTGTTAAGCCCCCTCCCCCTTTAATTTGGGGTTTTTATTCGATACCAGTAAATGTTGTTTGCTCCCAGTCTGAAATATGGGTGGGGGGTAAAATGCGTGCCTGGTATATTGTTTTGCGAGAGTACCGTGCTGTTGACCCCCCATTATTTACGCGTGCTTTTTCATAGGAGTGCAGGCGGTTTGTTGTCGAGCGTCATAACCGAGAGTTCTCCTTTCCCCCCTCTTGTTTTCCTGCGGGTTTGATACAGCAGTGGATGGTCTAATATGGTGTAATATTTTTTGGTTATCAGACGTACCCCCGTGTTTACCCCGCCACCCTCTGTTTTTTTCGTTATTTGTTGCAGGAGTGCAGCGGCTTGTCAAGTACCGTAAACGGGATAACTTCTATCGTCCCCTTGTTTTCTGCCCAGCTTGATACAGCAGCGGAAATCGTGTTTTTAGGGTAACTTTGGTCGCGAGAGTATGTAGTGTTAACCCCCCCCCACCCCCCCGTTTTTTGGCATTTTTTTATGGGAATGTGGGGGAGGTTTCGAGCGTTGCATATACAAGTGCTCCTTTCCCCCTCCTTTTTTTCCACCCAGTCTGAAACAGCAGTGGGGTATGCAAAAAATATGTTTGTCGCGAGAGTGCCCCGATGCTGACCTCCCCCCCTCCCTATTATGTTTTGCTTTATTCTTAATAAAGTGCAGAGAGTTGTCGAGCGTCCGAACAGAAAGTGCTCTTCCCCCCCGTCTTGTTCTCCTCCCGGGCTGATACAAGCAGTGGAGAGTGTGTAATTTTTTTTTGGCGCAAGAGTACATTGGTGTTGACCCCCCCCCGCCCCCTGTTTATTCGGCATTTTTTTCAATGGGGCGCATCGGGTTGCCAAGCGCTATAGACGAAAGTAGTCGCTCCCCCTCTCGTATTTCTTCCCAGTCTGAAACAGCAGTGGAGGATCTTGATTTTTTTTTTTCGTCGCGAGAGTACCGCGTAGTTTACCCACCCCCCCCGTTATCTACACTCGCTTTTCGTAGATTTTGTTTGGCGCGAGAGTACATTGGTGTTGACCCCCTCCCGCCCCCTGTTTATTCTGCATTTTTTTTAATGGGGCGCATCGGGTTGCCAAGCGCTGTAGACGAAAGTGCTCGCTCCCCCCCTCGTATTTCTTCCCAGTCTGAAACAGCAGTGGAGGATCTTGATTTTATTTTTCGTCACGAGAGTACCGCGTAGTTTTCCCCCCCCCCCCCCCGTTATCTACACTTTTTTTTCATAGAAGTGCAGGAGGTTGGTTTTCGAGCGTCATAGCGAAAGTGTCCCCCCCCCCCCTTTTTATTTTCCTCCAAATCTGAATACAGCCGAGGACTTTATTTTTCTTGTCACGAGAGCACGCCGGTGTTGACCCCATCCCTCGGCGGTATTGCTGGCTTCATGTTCGACAGTAATGCAGGGGGTAGTCGATAGTCAGAAAAGAAAGTGCTCTTCCTCCCCCCTCTTGTTTTCCTCGAAGTCTGAATCCAACAGAGTTATTCTTATTTTTTTGTCGCGAGAGTACGCCGGTGTTGACACCCCCCCCGGTATTTTGGGGTCATGTTTGAGAGTAATGCAGGGGGTAATCGAGAGTCAGAAAATAAAGTGTTCGTCCCCACCCCCCCCCTAGTCTGATACAGCGGTGGAGGGCCTTGCGGTTTGAAAGAGCTCCAGGGAAATGAGGCAAATTAACAACTCATATGGTACATCGAATGAACAACTCCAATGATACATTCGAAACTGTAAATTATACCTGGTAGTATTTTTCGATTGTGTTTGTTGTTTCCCCAGACGGCGTGGGGGTGGCGATATCACAAATTGTGAAACTCAGACGTGAAAAAAAACACACGGATGGGTAATCGTCTTTTCCATTCGCTCCCGCGTGGCGCGCTACAATAGCGGTAGCACTTCTTGGGTGGAACGAATTCTGAAGGATTGGGCTCCTTACCAGAAAATCTTCGCACTTCCATTTTCGTGTTGTAAAATAACCATTTGTATTCTTAGGCCATGATATAATATTGTTAATCGGGAAGCACTTGTACTTCCATCAAGGATCATTTTTCGGGCCACCCTCAGACAAAACATGGTGCACCTGCATGCAGGCTATCGTACTGTGCGCCCCGCATACTCTCTTCGTAAACACAAAATTATGCCCTGAACTCCATCAAAATACAGCAACGCAGAACGCTGGAAGAGAGCTTCAAGGAAAAAGTCTGGCAACCTCCCACTGTGATTGGAGAGAAAGACGAGAAAAACGTAGGAGGACACCTCATCCGACGCACTCTCATAATGGAAACGAATATATATACCTTTGTATGATATCCTCTGCAGTATCAAACAGCCGGAACACCCAAGATTGAGGGAGTAAAACATTTGGTTCTGACGCTCGACAACCCCACGCCCTCTACCAAAAAAACAAAGCCAAAACTACTCGCGGCGCGGGAGGAGGGGGGCGGTCCCGGGATGTCAACACCGACGTACTTTCGCTAAGAACCTAAAATGACACGCCCTCCACCCCTGTTATATACTGGGATGAAACGTTCTGGCGCTCGTCAACCCAGTACACCCCTAAAAAAAACAAAAAACAAAAGGGAGAGCGGCCGGGGCGTACTGATTTGTTGCTTGCCTTAGTCATTTGACTATTGACCACGTATCCCTTCCGAGACGGAGCACCGTTCCTACTCCTAATAGAGACACCTCCAACATTTGGGCGCTCACTTCCAGTTGTTTCCATATATTACGAATACACTTTTGCTAATCTTATCCCCTTCCTGTTTCGCCGCCTGTGGCCACCATCTATCTCCTAAGATAGCGATCGTTTTCTCGCTACTATTTAGTGTATCAAACTGCTCCATGTCGGAGGGGGTCAACACCGGGGTACTCTCGCGACCAAGAATAAATTTTACAGCCTCCACTGCTGTATCAGGCTGGGAAGAAATCAAGAGGGAGGGAAACAAATCGGATACGACGCTCGACAGCCCCCTGCACTCCTGTCAAAAAGCAAAGTTACTAACGGGGGAGGGGGGGTCAACACCGGGGGCCTCCCGCGACAACAACAAAAAAGCACCCTCCACCGCCGTATCATGTTGGGACGAAAAAAAGAAGGGGCGGAGGAGTACTATAGGTTCGGACGCTAGGCAACTCCCTGCACTCTATACAAAAAACGAGAAAGATCCCGGCGGCGGCGGTGGGAGGGTTATCAACGGTGTATACGTGTATACCACTTAAGAGCGAGAGCTATCATCCCCTTTGCTGCTGTATCATGCTGATGAATGATTTGCCACCTGAAACCATCTCCTATGACGGCGAGCACATCCGAGCTCTCACACCCTGGTACACTTTTCCTGCGTGGTTCATCGTAGTGTTTGGGTCGACAGAGAACGACTGCTGCCATATACCCCTGCAACGCATAAAATGGCCACGTACGGGATGGGTTCAGCCGGGAGAAGTTGTCACTTGTCGTCGCTGTCGTCACCTGTTTTCAAGACATTGTGAGCACCGGGGGAAAGTAACAAACTTCAATGAAAAAATTACCAGGCATGACATACAACAAGAGAGCTGCGCACTCGTGCGTCGCCTCAAGCAGTAGACATTAACGTTAATGCACTAACTGCGCGATGAGATAGTATATACTGGGTTGCACCTGTGTACGGGGTTCGAGCGAAGGGTATTTCCATCCCAACCGGCGCTCAATACTGCATTGACCGGGGGGGGTTACATGTATTCCTCGACACAGAAAAAGAGCGGCGTGGTACGTTCGAGTACAGCAGTAGTCTGTTGAAGGGCAACCTGTACGAAACGTGTGGCAATGGTGCGTTTCTGCGTTACAGCAGTACCGGCCCGCTCATAAGAAACCAGAAATCGGGCTTAAGCTGACTTTCTTATTTGACAAAGGGGTGTGTCCCACACTAAATTCAGTAAAATCGCTGTCGACTTTCTTATTTCCCCCGTAATGTTTAGGCTGAGTTTCTTGTGGGGCACTTTCTTATGAGAGGGCCGGTAGTGTACTCTCCCCTTTCTTCTCGGAACTCGCTCTGAAGGGTTTCTGTTGGGCCCAGTTGTGTGTTTCTAGGACGTACATATATACGAGTACGTCATACCAAATCTACTACAGCAGTGGGCACCCGGTGTTAAGAAACCTCAATTTGTTGTCCAGGCTCAAGTTCTTGCTTTGTTTCCGAGGTTGATCTGAGTCTATTGAATAGGATTTAGAGTGGATCCCACTGCTGTTGTTGAGCTATGTTTCTTAAACAAAATTTCTTCTTATTCGTGCCAATCTGAGCCAACTTTTTTTCTCGATATTTGTACGAGTATACACAATGCTTCTTAACTCCGGGCCCCCACTGAAGAAGCGTACTGGTGGTTGATAGCTGGCAGGCTCCATCGGCAGTACCCCTGTAGAATAACAGTCATACTAATAAAAATACTGCCAGTGTGGACCTCCCCTCACCAGTACAGAAGTGCGCGACAGATGTTGAGAACAGATGTTAAGAACCTAATAATTAAGAAATTGATTCTGAGATTCTGGGGGGAAATAAGAATGCGCCCTCTTAGTACTGAAAATAGTGTGGATCACACTCGGTCTTACATAAGAAATTCCAGTCTGGCCAAAAGTAAGTCGCACTATCGTACTGCTGCTGTGTGAATATACTCCAAGTGAGACTTTGCCAGTGCGCCAGTGCGATTATTTACCCAGATTTAAGGCGAAAGAAGCCATGTATTCGTAGTGCACAGCAGAGCTGCACGAGTTACGAGGTATCAGGTACGAGTACCGCCGTACAACGCGATAAAAGCATGTACCCGGGCGTGCAAGCTTTGGCTTTCTCTACGTACGTACATATGATACAATGTTTAAAAATTAACGTACTCGAATACTCGTACCTTCTAAAGTATCGCAGCTATTGCTGCTGCTGCTGCTGCTGCCGCCGCCGCTGCTGCTATCCCGGCGCCCCACGCTCCCAGCACCGTCACCCGAACATTCTGGCCTTTGGCAGCAGCCTCCTTCCACAGAGTTTTGTTGTGCTATCGAAGCTCTCATGCTGGTGTGGCTGATTCCGTATTTCTGTGCACTCGCACGAGCACTCGTACTTGCTGGATGTCGCCACATCAGCTCGCGTGTTTCCTCCTGAAAGGCATCATATTGGGTCCTGGGCCCGCGGTGGTCCTGCACGAATCTACCTTGTCTGGGTGTGCTTTCGTATGCGGTCTTTGGGGTGGTTTTCGCTCCATCTTGCTCTGTTACGACGCGAGCAACTGCCACAGCAGTGGTGCTCGTTCTTCAAAAACATGGAAAAAAAGGACAAAACACCCCCAGCCTCGATAATAATGCAAGTGTTTTTTCATGGAAATCCTGGAAAGAAATATTGGAAATATTGGAAATCCATGTCTCCGATAAGAACGGCCCTTAATACCAGTACCTGGTATTATATGACAAGTCATCGCTTACCCGCCAATCGCGTTGCACTTTCCCTTTTCTCAAGGTCTGCGTTCGACCCTTTCAGAAGTAGTGCAAAACGTATCCCATACTAATCCCAAGTAGTTTGTCCCCAACATCGTGGGACTGGTTTTTAAGGCCTCACAAGAATAAACACTGACTGTCACAAGCTGAAGATAATAATTTTACTACTGCTGTAGTTCAGGGAGTTATAGAGCCTCTCACGAGCTGGCAGGACGAGAGATTGCCATGTTTCACGTTGAGTAGGCGTTGATTTATTGCTCGCTACACCCCCCCCCCATGCAGAAGCACACACAGCAGTCGTATGGGAAAAGCTACGAACCCGTATGGAGATCGAGAGATCATCATGAACGCGCGTCTGAAGGGGCAAGGCTTTTCATTAATACTTGCCTACGGATAATGATGGGGTCAGAGGTCTGCCATGCGATTTTTTCGGCAGCAAGAAGAAGAAGAAGAAGAAGAAGAAGAAGAAGAAGAGAAAGGAGTGCCGGGAAACAAATACTCGCACGATGGCGGCGCACCCCGGCACTGCTGCCGTGTATATACAAGAACGGTGGGAATGAGGAGCGTGACAGACGCCTTCAAGTGGTCAAACTCCTAACTGCATTAAGCTACTGCGTTGGCGGCTCTTCTCTTTTTGCTGTGTTCCTGCAATTAATTGTCATTGATGGGATCGTTTTTTATTCTAAGCGATTTGGGTCAGCACATAAACCTTTTTTTACTGACCGGCAGGTAATTGATGGGTGTGCGTGGTGGGTGAGAGATTTACTGGGTTGGTCGGTTGGTCCCTCGGCTGGTAGTCCCACAATCACCAACACCACCCACCAACATTTACTGTTAATTAAGCGATGCGTGTCAGCGCAAAAACCTTGTACGAGTACAGAGAAAAATGTACCAGTAAACAAATACATCTGAATCATTTCATAATTCGTTTTTGTTGTATGATCTTTTTGCTCGTATTTTGTAAAATCTGTATCAGGTATCAGGTCGGTTGGTCCCTGGGCTGGTAGTCCTACAATCACCAACACCACCCACCAACATTTATTGTTAAGCGATGCGTGTCAGCGCAAAAACCTTGTACAGAGAAAAATGCAAACTAAGAAATCTGAATCATTTCAGAATTCGTTTTTATTTTTATTGTCTTTTTGCTCGTATTTCGTAAAATCTGTATCATTTCAGAAATCGTGTTTTATTGTCTTTTTGTTTTGTGCATCTCTCAGCAGCAGCAGCAGATAAGAAATGGGATGGACAAAAAAAACAAAATGCTGCTGCTGCTGAACGAGTGCGTACCAGGAACCACCACCAAACCACGGGACGAAGCCACCACCAACCACCACCAGCCACTACGAGCAACAACAACTTCTGGTGCTCCTGCGGCTCGTGGGGCAGGGGTGGTGGCGGTGGTGGTGATGGTCGTCGTTGTGGTGTTTGCTGGTGATGGTGGTGTGTGTGCTGTGTGCGATGATGGTCTTCCTCTTCTCGTCCGATCATCACCGTTGTTGCTCTACTGCCGAGAAATGTGGTCTTCAGTTTCAACCCTTGACAGCCTTGACATGCCGTGACTGTCACCAAACAACTAGTTTTTAGTGTGGAACACGCCACCCTACACCCTTGACAGCGCATGTTTTGCCTTGCTTGACATGTCTCCTCATCGTTGCTATATACTACTGCTAGTTTGCTCTACTGCCGAGAAATCCCAGTGACACAATTTGGTACTGGCAACAGTTTAGGGCAGTCACTACCGCCTAGCTCTCCGATCTCGGCACGGCTTTCGACACGAATAGCACAGGACGGTCGGCACAAATAGCGGGCCTCTATCAGTCCCGAGCGTGTCTGAATCGGTTCAGTGTACGCGTCGCGCGCCAAAAAAAAGCAAAGCGAACGAAGTGCGAAGTGCGAAGTGCAGACGAAGTGCAGACGAGCAGACAGACGAGCAGACAGACAAACCTCAATATTAAGGATTCTTTAAATAAAGCCACGCTGCGGCAGCTTTCAGAACTGTTTTTTGTCCGTTTGTGTCCGTTCGCGACCAGGGGGGTACACCCCCACGGGCACATACCCAACCATTATGAAGAGCATCTATTGATGCTTCGAAGGGCTTCGCCCTTCTCAGCATCAAATATCTCCTCATTATAATTAAAGAATTACAAAAACAACAGCTGTGAGCTCGAGGATTTCGTCGAAGCTCATCTTTGCTATATACGTAGCTGAGTGTAATACTTCGATCGCGCGTACTTGCGGATTTTATGTGTATGTCCTCATGTAGGATGTACATCCCGTATGAGGGGGACACGATCTGAGGCTGTAGAACTCAGGAAGTGTGTGCTACTTGTGGGGAAAGAAATAATTAAACTTAAAATTAAAATTAAAATCAAACAGTCTGAAATAAACGTACCAGGTATACTATAGTGTTCCGACGAATCGACGTCATAGAGTGGGTCTACTATTTGTAGCTTTTTTTCCCCACAGCGGCGGTACGAGCAGATCTTCAGCCTGAAAATTCCAGAACAATATTTCAAACATCGCTTTCGAACATCGCTTTCCTATTGGCCTATATTGGAATCAATTGCAAGGCATAAATTGGGCCGTTCAATTAATATTTCGTGATCGCCAACGAATTGAGTTGATCTGAAGTGTGCGTAAGAAAGCTCTCAGCAAGGGCTTTCGAATGAGCCTATGTTTATGTGTGGACTTTAACCCTTATAGGACTGGAGTCCCGTTTTGGGGACAAATCACTTAGAATTAGAGTGGTTTGTCCCCAAAAGGGGACTGCAGTCCTAAAAGGGTTAAGTATAGCGCTCGTGGTGGCGTTTTGTACATGGTGCCGGAAGGCACCTAACGGAAACAACAATACCCATACCTCGACAACTACGGCGAACCCACAGAAAAGCATAGCAGATATCGAAAGCTATTTATCAGGCCGACTTTATTGGCTTGTTTCCAACGCCGAATACCTTGGCGCTCAAGTCGAAAAAAATAATAAGGGCAGATTGTGAAATTTGTATCCACATCTTGCCAGATCTGTGAGGTGGTTAGGGTAAGAACATACGTAGAGTATCCTTAGCCAGGTTCGCCTATATAACGGGTACTCGTTGGTACTCATGTGTGTTGTTTGCTTAGAGATAGAAGAAGAGCAGCTTTATTCTTTTCCCGTGATGAAAGACTGCAGGCCGGGGGTAGATAATACCTGGGAACCCCTGGTTCCCATTCAAGATACCGCCTTCCAAGTACTACCAATACTATGCTTATACCTAATACAGGCTGGTTCAGGCATATCACCCAAAATTCATTCAGTGGCGGATGTCCACGCCGTTGTTTGGAGATAGACCCTGAAATTTGGCACAGGTGTTTTATGCGCCCTACCCGAGACTTTAACGGATGTTTTTTTTTTTTTTTTTTTTCCGTCAGATATTTCTTGTTTTGTAATTTTGTGGGAAATTTGGGTCTTAAGAGATTCGAATTTTCCAGCGAAAAAAAAAAAAAAAAAAAACATTCGTAAAAGGCTCGGGTATGGCGCACAAAACACGTACCAAATTTCAGGGTCTATCTTCAAAAAACGGCGTGAACATTTGGAGTTTTGTGCGGTAAAAGTGCAAAAATAGGCGTTGCCTCGTAATTACTTAGTTTCAGTATATAATCGATTTTGGGCGTTAAATATGACTTACTATGATCATACGCAGTCAGATCTTCTAAAATTTGCGTGAAACTTTGTACAAACATGCCTTGAATCACCTGGAAGCGGCTCGTTCAGAAAAAAATTGGGGGGGAAACATGTTTTCCCACGGAAACGCCTGACTATTGTTGACCACTTTGAAGGCCTGTGATTGGTCTGGCCACATTTTCGGCGGTAGCGCCAGTTTTAGGTCCTTGAACAAAAATCTGGCGACGTCACCCTCTTCCACTGTTCATGGCGGTCAGTATGATACCAAATATGTGGCTTTGGAGTTGGTATTGCATGCGGCATTCCTGACTGACGAAATTTTGGGTGATATGCCTGAACCAGCTCGTACCAGGTATTTACCAAGCGATTCCACATCATCCCAGCAATACCATAACACTAGCCCACCCTGATGAGCCGTATATGCAGAAATATGACAAATTCGTGGAAACCCCGATTCCATGAGCTTAAACATGGGTCGAAGACGCGGCTCCTCAAAACCCACTCCCACACCTTTGAACGGCAAGGCTACGAAGCCGAGCAAGGAACGTCAAAAACAAGAAACGTTAGAACGAAAATCCTGCAGTCATTGTACATTAACTGCCCTTGGGCTCGAGAGCGGGGGCTCGGTAGGACTGATAAGACCGGAAACCAAATACCGTAAAATTCCCCGAAACCCGGCCCAACACATTCGGAAAGCGTGTCCTGGGCCACTAATGAGTGGCCCGATTATCCAGACGAGCCCCACATTGAGCGGGGGGGATCGGCAGGACGAATTACGCTAGAACTACCCCCAAATTCGCCCCAGAAAACATAATCAGAAAGTGGTAGGGGATACTGTTGAGAGAAGCAGTTCGAAACGAAATCTCGAAAAACGTCGCGAATACAATCTACAAGGAGGTTCCGCCCCAATACCCTGGAACAAAATGATAAAATAATCGAGCGCAGCGGCGACGCGAAATATTCAGCTGTCCACGGCTGCGCCTCGTGATTCATCTACGTTACGCTGGACCCCTCGTGTAAACGCGCTAGCTAAGTGTACTTGTAGACACCAAGAACCACGTACAGCTTCTGTTGAAGTCGTGTAGCGCGCCGGAGAAAGAGGGACATTGATCGGTCCTGGGTCATCCAAAAATCGAACGAAGTAAACTCCGTCCGTTGTTGTAGTCGCGCAGATTTTCCCGAACCACCACAGACCGTCGTCGCCCTTGTACCAGAAGTGGGCCCCGTTGGAAAGCACGGTGACGCTGTATTGGCGAAGCCATTCGGCGTGCGGTACACAACCATAGCCGGGGGCCAGGAAACGTTCGCCGTTACTCCGAGAAAGCTCCCGTTGGGCAGCGCCAATCCTCATTCGGCGGTACAGGCGGTTGGGTTGGCGGTGCTGGTTTGGTGTGCCGGCCCAGTATCGCAAATTTTCCCGGCTAGAGAGGCGAAGACCCCTTTCCCGTTCCCAAGACGGGCGAGACAGTCCCGTCCAGTGCGTCTCGTACATCACCGCGATGACACCACCTCTGCCTCGAACCGACTGGTGTCCCGTAATTTTCTCCACTTCGAGACGTTGGAGAGGACTGGAAACGTCTTCCTCGGTGACGTGGTAAGGAGAGGATTTCTTGGAGAAGTTGTTGAGAACGTATTGCGTCAACCCCGCAGGCAAATACTTTGGCATATCGCCGTGGTCGTGGGGGTTGGCACAGGACTTGTATCGCTGTACCGACGCGCGCTTGCGAGCATCAGAGCCGGGCATGTCGGAGGGTAGGTCCAGATGTAGAAGCTTAGCACCGAGAGGACATTTGTCTGGGGTGTCCGCGGAGGAGTAGGGCCCCGTCCAGTTCAGCGACAGCTTGGCCTTGAGGACCTTGGCATCCGTGTCTGTTCTGGCACCCTGACGAATGGTGGCTGCCGTATTGTACACCCACGCCCAGCCGCATGTGATGAATTTGGGGACCGGACGCAAGGCGTCGAAGAAGGCGGAGTTGCGCCGGTTCACGCGAACAACCGTGAGGGCGTGGTGTTAGCGAACGATGTCGTACGCACGCTGCTGGCGGTCCGTCGCCAAGTCGCAGTACGCGAGGTGGTCGCGGGCCAAACTCTGGTGGCCGGCGACGCTCGCGCGCTCGAAAATAGTGAGAGGAAGGCGAGGGAGCCGACCCATGTGGATCTCGTTGGGAGCCAAACGCGTGGCGGCGCTGACCGATTTGTTGTACGCAAATTCGACGTGGGGGAGCTGTTCATCCCAGTTGTTCTGGAGCTCGTTGACGAACATCACCAACATCTGCGCCATCGTGTGATTTACACGTTCCACCCCACCGTTGCCGTTAGGTTGGTAGGAGCTCGTGGCGATTTTTCGAACTCCGAGAAGCTGATACCCGACGTGCGAAAGCTTCGAGCAGAACTGGAGGCCGTTGTCCCAGAGTATGCTGCGGGGGAATCCCCAGAGGGGGATGTACTTGCTGATGATGATGTTGGCCGTGCCCTCAGCGGTGAATTCGGCGGCAGTGGCGGCGAACATGTCGGCGCGGCGACTGAAGCGGTCAGTGAAGAGCAAGATGTAAGTGTTGCCTCGGGGTGTGGTCAGAAGGGGGCCGAAGTAGTCAACGCTGACAGCAATGCCGGGCCCTTCAGGCAGAGGCATCGCTATGACGGGCCATCGGACCGTCAGCCGCGAGGTTTTGCGCGCTTGGAACTTCGAGCAGTAGCGTAGCCACCACCTGGTGTAGATGTTTATACCGATCTACCAGTAGAAACGTTCGAGCATACGCAGGGTGCGCGCGGTTCCCAGGTGGCAGGAAGCTGTGGAATGACAGGCCTGCATGACCCAGGGGCACATGAGCAGCGACACGTAAATGCGCAGGGGCTCGTCGTTCAACAAGCAGGCTGTTCGGCCCACCGAGCGCGTGGCGTTAGGCGCTAAGGGTGGAGACGGCCGTCGAACAAGAAGGACAGGCCCGTCGTCGGTTGTGTGGAGTTGTCCTTTGCCAGCCAGCTCCTGCACCTCCGAGAAGGAGGGGCGTTGGTGTGAGGGAAAACAGGACAAAAAGTCGGCTCGTAAGGCGTCAGGCCGGCCGAGAATGATGTAGCGTATGGCGGCGTGGTACGCGGGCTCGGCCTGTTGCTCCCGGGCTAAGTCGGCTTGCGAGTAGCGCGCTGCGGAATCACCGAACTGTAGTTCGGCAGCTGCACTGAGGGCATCCAAGTTCGTTTCTGTGACGGACGGTATGCCAGCGGGCGTCGGAAGTCTTAAAAGAGGAGTCCTCTGAGGCTCGGCGCAGTCGCGGTTGGACGGAATGGGCACCGTCGGGACAGGCGCGGCGGCCGGAGCGGGGGGCATGACGACGGCCGAACGCGGTCGTGGCCGAGGGGCTCGCGGCGGGCGGATAGCCCGCCGGGCAACTGGTTGACGGGCCCCGCCGGGACCATAACCATAGTCAACAGCAGGCGGTACGGCGCCCGTGGCAGCGGCTGTTCTTCGACGCGTCCTGGTGGAAATGCGGCCCGAGGGCGGCAAAACAGTCAGAGGCGCCGGTTTGTCGGACAGCGGAGGGGCGGACGCAGCCGGATCTGTGATCGCGGTGGAATCAGCTCCCTGTGAAGTGCTCGTCGGGAGAGGAGCATGCTGGGCGAACGTTATCACTTCAGCGGGGGCTTCTGCAGAGCCCGTGCCGCCCTCTAAGGGTACGGCAAAAACCGAAGCGAAAGCGGTGTTGGCGGCAGATGAAAATTCTTCACGGGCCGGACGGCTATCAATGGTGGCGACGGAAGCAGATACACGAGCGCGACGAGTCTCCCCGAAGAAGCAGAGAGGTCGTCAACCCTCATACGTGGCCCGTGTGTGCGAAAATCGCGAACATCTGAGGAGGTGAAGGGTAGCCCACCCAAAACCCACTATGGGGCTCGGGCGCCAGCCCACCCAAGCCGACGCCAGTGGTTGGTGAAGAGCGGGTGACGATCCCGCAGGCTCGGACGAGGAAGATGTCATCGTTCTCGGCGGGGGTGAGGCTGCAAGACCCACTCATGTCGCGTTCCGTGGCTGGTTCCGGCAAGCGGGGCACAATATTGGCATTTTCGTTGGCGCTGGCTTTGCGGTACTTGAGTATGAAGTCGAACGCGGTGAGGAACTCAAGCCGTCGCTGTACGCGAGGGTTGTGGTCTCCTACCTTGCCGATGCTCTCGAGAGCCTTGTGGTCCGAAAAAATGAGGAACTTCGTAACCCACAGGTAGCCTCTAAGTCGCTTGATAACCCAGATGATGCTGCCCGCTTCCAAGTCCAGAGGTGTTCAGTGCCTCTCGGAGTCGAGGGTGCCCCGGCTGATGTAGGCGATGGATCGCATAGAGCCGTCAGACTGTTCTTGTTCGAGGGCGGCACCAAAACCGTCGATGCTGGCATCACAGTATATGTGGAAGGGGCGGGAGCCGTCGACTACAGCCTCCCAGTCCGGTAAGACCAAAATGGGGGGGGTGGCGAGTTCAGCGAGAATCTCGCGTACGATGACCTCCATCGGTGGCGTCAAGACGAACTTGACCCCTTCCGATAAAGGGTGGTGATCGGTCGGGTTCGCTTTGACAGGTCAGGCAGGAATTTTGCGATAGTACCCTATTCCGCCCATCAGGGCGTGGACCTGCTTGATGTTCCGGGGCATGAGCATTTTTGTCAAGGCTGACACTTTGTCTGCGTTTGGACGCACGCCCGCGGGCGAGATGGAGTGGCCCAGAAAATCAGCATCCGTAGCACCCAGGCGTGCCTTGGAAGGGGAGAACGTGAGGTTATGCTTGCGCGGCCGCTCGAAGAGAGCCCGTATCGTCTTGACGTGGGACACGGGGTCGGAGTCGAAGACGATCACGTCGTCGAGGTAGGCCGCCACTTGCCCCAATCCCTTGATAACTTCGTTGATCACTTTGAAGAACCAGCTCGGCGAAGCACTGCTGCCTTGGAACATGACGAACCACTTATAGAGGCCCGTGGGAGTGCAAAAAGCTGTAAGAGGAACAGTATCCTTGTGCGCGGTGATCCGGTGCAACGAAGAAACCAAATCAAATAGATAAAACACCCGGCCTTTCCCCAAAGAGTCGAAGACTTGATCCGCACGGGGGATGGACAGCTGGCTGAGGGTGCTGATTTGGTTGAGCTGTTTGTAGTTGACAGTGATCTGAACGCCTCCAGTCTTCTTCGGGACGACCATCAGCGGGCTCGAATATGGAGAAGCCGAGTGCTGAATCAGCCCTGCCGTAAGGTGCTGATTTAGAGTGGCTTCCACTTCCTTGGCTATGATGGTATGTATGCGGTGTGGTCTGGACGTGACCGGTGCGCTACCTTCCGGGACCGTAATCACGAAAGGCATCAGGGAGAAGGAACCCAAATCCGTCTTGGACTTGGAGAAAACGTCAGGAAATTCGCACAGGACATCCCCCAGCTGCTCGATGGCTGCCGGCGTCCAGTCTGGGCCGTGGAGATCAAGCGTCACTGCTCGCAGATGCTGGGGGAGGCGCGTCCAGACGCACAGGAACGAAGAGCGCTGTTCCGGTGTCAAGGGTTCAAGCAGGGTCGGCGACGGCGAGACCGGGGGTGTCACTGGCGCGGAGGGTGGCGCCGTTACAGCGGAGACCGGAGACACCTCAGGTAACGCTGTTGGGTGCTGCAGAGCGCCCAATGGGACGCTCATGAGTGAATCGTGGGCGACACCTAGGAGGTCGCCAGGCTCAAGATCTGCAACCCCCACGAGGGGGAGAAGTTGCCGTCCGGAGGTGACAAAGTGCTCCTCAGCTGAGGGGAAATTGGACTGGGGTACCATATCGACCAGGTAGTGCCCAGTGAGCGCCGGAGATCCATTTCTGCGTACCAAGTTGACTGCGAGTAGCTGTGGTTCATCGGACAGGGTGACGCCCGTTGCGCCGTCGTAGCGGAGGTGGAAGCCTCCACCTCAAGTGACGGGGTCTATGGCGTAAGCCGGTACGCTTGTCGAAGCGTGGGGAACGAGCTCCAGCTCACCGAAGACTCGGAGATCCGACTCGCGAGGTGGCAAGGAGCGGTTGGAGCGGCGATTAGAACGCATCCAGCTGTCGCGGCCTAGCAGCACCGCGTGCCGCATCGACGAAGGGGAAACGACACAGGCCCAAACTGCGAGGGAGCACGTAGGCTTATCTGTTCGGAAAAACTGGACGCTCAGACGTATGCTCGTCGACGTTTGGAGGGGGGTCGATTCTCCAAACCCTCTTCAAGATCGCGAGGCGCCTTTCTGCTCGCACGCGGGCGACGCTGCCCCAACGGAGAGCATGCGATCCAGTACGTCGCGCCTGGTGAAGGTTTGTGGGGAGTAGCCGGTGTCAAGAAGAGCGACGCAACCAAAAGGCACGAGATCGCCTGCTCCACTGTGGATCGCGATTTTGGTGGTAAAAGATGCGTCATCGAGGGTAATGGCGCCCCCGACGAGGCACGGCCGCTGTTCTGACAGCGAGAGGGAGGGGTCAACTCCAGGTGAGATTGCCAAGACCTCGGAGCTGTGGTCAGCTGGCGCGTCAGAAAAGTAAGTCGAAAACTCCGGAGGAGGACTTGGGCAAGCGCGGGCCATCGCCAACGGGCGAGGCGGCGCTGGAGAAATCTAATTAATTCCGTCGGGCGGAGAGGGAGTGAAAACTTTGTGGGAAGAGGCGGGGTGTGCCAACCCGGCCTCGCTTGCGCGAATAGTGTCGCGGACGGCGGAAAGAGCTTTCCCGAGAAAATTCTTCCCTTGCCACCGGCGGGGATCTTGGGCCTCGGGGTCGTCCGCCCGGAGACCGATGCCCCACACGGTGTCAAAAGGGCTGGCTTTCGCCAAAAGATTGGAGCCAGTGCTCATAAGGTGCTGTTTCATTGCCGGGTTCTGTGTAAACTTGGCAAAAGTGCGTGCCAGGACGGCGTCTTCCCGAACGCGGTTCCAGGTGGCGCCGTCGAAGTTACGCACGGCTCGACCGATGTGTTTGTGCTCGCGCGGGTCTGGCGAGGACATAACCCGAGCCGCTGCGTCGTGGTCGTGAAAAAGGCGAGCCTTTTCAGCCATCATATACTGCTCCGCGCAGGAATATGAGACGTCGTCAACGACAAAGGACGAGGGGGACCACTATGCAAAATAGGAGTGGGATTGCCAGAACAGCACCGCCTGCTCCGTTGAGTACTCGAGGGTAGGGTCAAAGACCGACGGTGTCGAACCATCAGTGGCCGCTGTAGCGGTATGGGGGGGGGGCAGTGTACTTCTCTGAGAACACTGGGCCCCTGGTGCACGAGACGAGGCCAATCCCACGTATACTGGCTCGGTGACACCATCGCTCGGAGGTGAAAAATGGCCAGACGGTTCTCTTACTGCGCCCGATGGTTTCTCTTTGGAACCAAGGGGGGCAGGGGGCTCTGAGCCCGTTCTGCTTGACGAGAGTTGCGATTCTTCCGAATTTACCGGGAATTCCATCCTGTTGGCCTGACCGGAGGCCGTGGAGTCACCACGGGCTCGTCGGACAGTGTCAGGTTTTTCCTGTTCCACTGCAACCGAAGGAGCATGTCGCACGCGGGGTAGCGTGCGCGAAGTCGAATGGGGGCCTGTAGACCCAGAAGACGACTTCAAAGACGGAGCTCAGGTGGGTGGCAAAGTGCCCCCCCGAGAGGGCTTGGCCCCTGTAGATCTGCTGGGGAAGGGCGAGGAGGTAGCAACTCTTATCGGTTCCTCCTTGACGGAAAAAAGGGAGCGGCCTCCGGTATTGCAAGGAAATGCCGAGTCGAGCTTCGACCGAGATCTCGGGGTTTCCGTGTTGGCCTTCCCGCACCTCAAACCGACCGCCACCGCATGGCCGGGAGGTGAACGAGGGGGACACCCTTGCGAAAATGAGCGACGCGCAGGCGCAGCACCCTTGTTGCTGTGCGGCGTGTCGCTCGGGGGGGCGGCGCGCTTCGCGTTGGCTCTCTTGCCAAGGCTGAGGGGGGCGGCGCTCGAGACGCCAGCTCCCGTCGCCTGGTTAGCGCCGTGGTCGAGGGGAACGGCGCTCGTGGCGCGGGTTCCCGTCAACGGCGGAGCGGCACTTACTACGCGGGCTTCTGTGCCCCTCGGAGGGGAGCGGCGCTTAAGGCGCGGGCTCCCGTCACGGGTTTGCGACCTTGTTTCGGGTTTGTTGTACTCGTCGATATGTCTGTTGTGCTGACCTTGGCCTTGGTGTTTGTGGCTCACTCGAGCGGCCCGAGCAGCGGCGATACTTGTCTCTGGTTATTCTGGTTGTTCGAGCGCGAGGGGTTATCATCGCGGCGGCATCGGATCATGCGTGCTTGACAACGTCGGCACGTTGCACCGTCGTCGCTGAGTACAGTCGCTCGCGAAAATGGAGAGGTGTCTACACTGTTTTAATGGGTGCAAGTCTTCCCGGCAGTTTAGGCAGGGACCCGGTTTTCTCGGAGCGCGGTAGCACGGGGAGTCGGTGAAAGTAGGCCGCTCCATAGAGGAGTGTCGTCGGTCTCCATAGGGTTACATACAGCGAAAACCTCAGCATGGTGGTTGGTGGCTAGGGGCCAGCATACGGATGACAAATCAAGCCAAGGGTAAATGGAATGAATGGAATTCAGGACATGATAATTACACGATCCCGTCTGCCATCCGGGCGACGGAGAAGGCGTACGTGCCTGGCCACGCCCCTTAGAGGCGGGCCGGGGCCCGACGGGGCGGATGACCGCGTACCTGTCGAAGAAACAGGAAAGGCGAAAGAAACAAAAACGACATTGAAGGCCGGTATTTTCAGGGCCTTCCTCGGCAAAATTCCCGAACGTTTCGGGAATCGAGGTAAATCAACCATATCAAACTAACCAACGAGGGAAAAGCACCTTAAGAAAGACAAAACCACGGCGAATCAAATGACGGTGTTTTTTGTTTTTTACGAAGTAGGAACCGCGGTATGGTCCATGGTAATTTACCACGGGAACTGGCGTGCCACTTCCCGTGGTAAGTTACCATGGACCAAGCAAGCCGCGGTTCCTACTTCGTAAAAATAAAAAGAACACCGTCATTCGATTCGCCGTGGTGTTGTCTCTCTTAAGGTACTTTAGCCATTGTTTATTCCTCATTCGTAACTCTGTTACGGTTGATTTACTTGATTCTCGAAATCTTCGGGAATTTTCCCGAGGAAGGCCCTGGGTCTTTTATTTCTATTGATACTCTGACATCGGAATGATGGCCTGTTTTAACCCGAAAACCTAACAAGCTATTCGAAAATCACCACTACAAAAAAAAAACAAGACAAAATCAAAATAGCATGGGAAAGTCTAATTGCTCGGCTTTAACCCATTCAGAACTGAAAATAATGTTCCACATTATTTCCAAGTAGTTTATCCCCAAATTCGTGGGACCAGCTCTTAAGGGGTTAAACCACTTAAACTGTACAAAACTTGTATGCGGAAATTCTCTGATGTGGACACCGCAGGAGGACGCTGACACTCGACACACACCACACACCTCTGGCTGGCGTTCGTACATTCCGCGTAGACGAAGAGAATGGACGTACATTCCGCTATACTTCAAGCAGATACGTTTAACATCTGGCGCTTTTGAAGACGGAGCAACATGTATTTCGGCATATTTTCTTGCTATTTGGGCGAAGGAAAGACTTGTCTCACGTTGATGTAAAAACATTAAAAAAAAAAACGTTCCCCACTGCGTTGGGATATGGTGCGCACACAACAGCGTAACACGCGGCTAATTTCATTCAGCAACTCCGTCGAGATAGTGTAATTCAAAAGTAGCGTCTCGGCCGCTTTTCAACGAATTAGAAGTTTGCTTTCGTGATGGGCAACAAAAACAATCACCGGAGGAGAAGTACGACTAAAGGGGGGAAAACAAAATGTCGGTCGGGCCAGGATTGAACGTTATCTAGAACACCCAGGACAGGGGATCCTCGAGGCTTCGGTGGTTGCACGCCAGGCGACCGCCATCGAACGTGGTGGCCTCGCCGCGGCCGAGTTCATCCGTGATCGGGCGGTAAAGGAACGGAACAAAAGTCACGCGGAGGCCTCTAAGGGCAGCGCACAGCTCGCAAGGGCAGCTGCTCAAAGTCGCGAGGACCGGTCCAACAATAAACCTCCAACTAGACCTCCGACGGGAGTCAGACGCGGTGAGCTTGTCGTGCGAGCCCGCTTCTTCTCTTCTTTTGTTTCAGCTGTGCTTTTAATCATATACTTCGTATTTCATACCCTGGAGTAAGGGTTTGTTTCGCGCTTCGCGATCTTCGAAGACCCGTGAGCATTTACAGGGGAGCAGGGGGAAACCACGGCTATTTCGATTCTGTACTAGTAGTACGGGCGAACCATAGTAAATACGATTTTCGGCGCACACAAAACCTAATATTTTGACCATTTGTTTCTGACATTATTCGGTCCCATCTACTATGGTCCCCCATAATAGGTGTATCCGGCCCACGTATAGTCCATTCGCCTCGAAATGTCACATCATTCATTTTTCGTTTCGTCGATTATCGCCGAAGGGTCGATACACCACTATTCGGCTCACTTTCGGCGGAACAGAAGAGATAGACGGGTGAATCACGCTGCGAGATACCGATACCTGCTAGTACAGTAGTACTACCACATCGGAATGAAGGCCTGTTTTGACCCAAACACCTATATAGCAGGCTACGATTGGAAAATTGCCACTATAAAAATAGAAAAAACTGGACAAAATCAAAATTGCATGGGGAAAGTTTGATTACTCGGCTTTACACTACGTAAACGGTGCAAGTTGTTTCCGGAAAATTTCTGAGGTGGAGACCACAGGTGGACGCTGACACTCGACACGCACAACACACCTCTGGCTGGTGTTCGTAGACGAATGAGAATGGACACGCATTCCGCTATATATACGTTGAATATCTGGCGCTTTTAAAAACGGAAAAACATGTATTTTGGCATATTGGGCGAAGGAAAGACTTGTCTCCACGTTGATGTAGAGACATTTAAAACGTTCCCCACTGCGTTGGGATATGGGGCGCACAGCAGCACAACCCGCGACTTGTTTCATTCAGCAACCCCGCATAGGAAGTTTCATCCGAAAATAGCCTCTTGGCCGTTTTCCGATCAACTAGAAATTTGCTTTCGTGATGGGGAAAAAAAAACAAAAAACACGAGGAGAGAAGTACGACTGAAGGGATAAATAAAAGATAAGTCGGGCCAGGATGGAAAGTCATCTAGAACGCACAGGACAGGCGATCCACGAGGCTTAGGCAGTTGTACGTCAGGCGACGCGCCATCAAACCCGGTGGCCTCACCGCGGCCGAGTCCATCCGTGATCGGGCGGTGAAGGAACGGACACAAAGTCGCGCAGATGACTCTGAGGTCATTGCACAGCTGACAAGCGCAGCTGCTAAACTTCGCGAGCACCAATCCAACATAGATCTGCAACTAGATCTCTGTCGCGAGTCAGACGCGGTGCTGGCCAGGACCCGGGCTGAGCTATGCGCCCAGCAAGAAGCCGCGCGCAAGCAGGAGGCGGTGCTCTTCTAGCTGCATTGGACGAGCGTGCACGCAGTCACGGCGGGGTGCAGGCCGTGCCATGCGCGCCCGAGACCCATGCTACGGTAGAGGTGCACCATCATGTTTTTGCCTCATAAGGGTGGTCACTTAACGAGCTCTATACCTCGCCCAAATCACTGATTTTGGACGGAAATAAAAGTGCTGCCTTGATGAATTTAAAGTTGAAAAGGCCCAAGTATACGAAAACAATTTCGAAATGCAAGAATGAAGTTCCGCCGATAATGGGTTAACCCTTTTAGAACTGGAGTCCCGTTTAGGGGACAAATTACTTAGAATTAGAGTGGTTTGTCCCCAAAACGGGACTGCAGTCCTAAAAAGGTTAAGGATCCTTTACTAGGTCATTCAGACATACTTTCAGCCAGAAAAAGGTATACCTTATACCTATATCGTAGCACGCGCCCCGAGGCGACGACCGAAGATGGGTGGAGCTGCAGAAGGGTCACCAGCTGGTTCTTCAGAAGCCGCAGCTTTGATGCATGCCCGACCCCAGGGGATGCACTGGCCTGCTGTCGGCCATCGATCTCAATGCTCCTACAGTAAAGTGCGGCCAGCTCGCGCTCAAGCGTCCGTGTGTTGCAGCTCTGCGCTCTGCCCCCGGTGACGTGTATCAACCCCACTCGTGTTCGATAGCAGGTATATAGGTAACGCAGCAGCCAGGGGCACACGATTTGGATTTTCGACACCTCACGTCGAACTATTCAACTTCGACCCTCCCGACGGGGGGGGGGCGGGGTACCTGACAACCGTCCCCTCTCTCTACACCTTAGCAATTGCCATATACAACTGAAATAGGGGACGGTAGAGAGCCGCCCCCCCCCGCTGCTTGATAACATGCCGTTCATAGTACTACAATACTACTGGGCGGCACTGTGACCTATAGGTCGCAGCTGTGTAGTGACAGCGACTGCAGGTGTAGTGAGCGGTGCAAATCAGCTGTGAGCGCGCTCGAAGATGGACAAGAAGGCCCTGCACAGCCGTGGGATCGGCAGGCTTGGCATGGAATGTCGATTGCGTTCTCTTCTTGCCTCGGCACATTGTATTTGGTTGGCAAGCTTGGTTGGATCAAAATATGGGTTCCTTCGTTCATTTTCGCAGATATTATATCGATAACACCGTCTACTGTACCATCCACACGAAGCGCAAACATGTACGTCAGTTACATATACCCTTTTTTCTGCACGATTTCCTACGGACAGCTTGTGCCATCTTGCACAGCGGGAGCTTGGCCGAGGCGGGCACATGCCCGCCGCTGCTCCGAGTATGCCCGCAACAGATAATACTAGAAACGTCGGAACTGTACGTAGAATAAGCCGAGGCCACCAAAGCAGCATTTTTCGCCAAGATGCGTACGTCACTATGTCGAGGGTTGGATATATAATGTTTTGTGTTTTCGAAATTGTGAGCACATAGGTACTAACAAGGAGTACCAGTAGTCTGCTGCAGCAGAAGAAGTCAGTTACCGCGTGTTGATCCCCAACAGATAGTTTGCACAAACAAAAACGTTAACTCGTAGCACATCCAGTATTATATATTTTATTATATATACAGTAGTATAAACCAATGATGTACACGGCACCACTGCTGCTGCCACATTCACGTTCCCAGGTTTTGCCTAGTAATCGTGCGTACGACGCCCACCCACGACCCAGCATTGGCGCCGATGCTGAGGGTCGGTATAACGTAGACCTGTATGCTACCCGTGTGTAGCAGGCAGCAAGGACGGATACAAGTGCTGCAGTAGTAGACCAGGCGTCCGCGTGTGTGTGGGTGACACCACAGCTGCAGTTATAACAGGGGAGAGCAAAACGCACAATACTTCCATGTCTTTCACTTAACTTCAATCACGATAAATTAACCTGATGATGTACCTACGGTCACTCGTCCTATGCCAATGCAGTAGAGCCGCTAGGTATAGAGCTACTGTAGTCGTTCCAACCAAGGAAAGGTACACGAGGCACGTCCCGATCTCAGGGTAGGCGGACGAAGAACTGAGGTCGATACGCGACCGAAAAGGCGTGTACTCATACGTATCTAAAAATATACGTTACACAAATATGCGGTGCAGCTTGATCAAAGTGCTGTGCAACGTAAACCAATGAGCTTCAACACATGTAGATAATCTGTTAAAAGCGTAATATATGACACTACTGTGAACACCCAATTAAAGCTGTGTCGCCAGATATCTCCCGGAAAGGGCCGCTACTACTATGCAACGTACTCTTACTACGTATACTGTACTACACCCGCGGTTAATGCTACCACCACTACTACTACTATCAATACTACTACTACTACTACTACTACTACTACTACTACTACTACTACTACTACTACTACTACTACTACTACTACTACTACTACTATTAAGAGTAGAGAGCCACATCAATAGTAAACTGCTTCTAGATCGTTTTCCACGCTTCCAGCTGGGAGATGCTGCTTGCTCTGTCGATTCCCTACCCTACATGGGTTGACGACCACCCTACATAAGCAGATCCTGCAGTAGCAAACCATACCTGCGATATATGCTGTCGTACATATTTATATGTACGTTAAATTTACGTTTGTTTCTTAAACGTTGATGGACTTGTTTTCCGATGTCGTGCTGGTGAGCCGTAAAGGGACATATGTAATACCGCACGTACGTGTAGATTGCTTGGGCCATTCTAAAAACGAAAGACTTACAAAAAATAACAGCCTACCAGGTATATCATACTACTGTACCAGTACGTATTTCATGCTCATGCATGCCATGTTCGCGCCGTCGAAACAAGAGTTTAATGTTGCGAAAAAGCCCAGCAGGCCGACGCCTTGACAGTTTCACGTACACCTCCTGTTTTCTTAGGGCGGCCGCACGAGCCCTCGAGCAGGCCTTCGAGCATGCCCACCCGGGGCAAGGGCGAGGCAGGCGGGCACGGTGGTAGCAGATAGAGTGAAATTAAAAGGTCCCCCTGGCGTCGATAAAGGGCTTCGAAGCGCTGCGCGCCCTCGAAAATAAATGTCAGTGCCAACGCGACGACAAGCATCAACTGGACATCATAAAATAGCTATATGTTGTGGTAGAGTCCATTTATGTCCCAAAACATCCCACTTCCCCATGGAACTCCGCCATCTATACATATAACGCCTTATGTAGCTGTAACCTGGCTGTTATGAGTAAAGGCATACACGCTTCACATGCTATATGGCATGGCTCTGCGACTTTCACAGTACGACGACGGTCGAAACACGCAACGGCGAAATAGGGGACCATTTTCACCGGGGAAAAAACAGTAAGCCGCCATGACCCAGAGGCCGTCTACTGTATAGTATAGGCACGGAAACCAAACAGAAGAAGCTGAGCTACAGTACGTAGCTCTTCCTCCTCTGGTACGTGTATGTCATCAGTGGGCGGGGCACTCGTACATCCCGCTGTCCCGGTCCGTCCGAACTATTTCGAACGAAGTTGTCGGGATATCCTCGGCGGGCACTCCGAGCTTCATCATGACCGTGTAGAAGGAGTTGCCCTTGCGGACCGTTGTGCTGGGGAAGTCGAAGTACTCGTTCACTTGGACGCGGGGCAACACCGATCCGCAGCTCAGATCGGGCGAGAGAGACACCTGCCAACGGATCAAACGGGGGCTAGGCTTAGTAGGTGTCCTAGCTATGGGCGGTCATGATCACGGCGCCTTCGTGGGCCGTTTACTTTGTCCTACGGGGTCCAAGCTCGGCTCGGCAGCGTGGGCCGTATATATGTACTTCGAGGACGATCGCTTAAGCGGGTGTTATTGTTTGACAACTAAAGTCTTGATCAAGAACGAAATCTTGACCTTTTTAGGTTCGACATGGCAAACCGGCGGAGGTGTCCCACTCTGGGAACGCTACCAATAGACGGACCCCCCCCCCCCACCCGATTCGGGTGTAGCCCTTACGCGAGGGCGTCTGGTTCCCGTATACCCGGTCGTGAAAGGTCTGGTCCTCTAACACCATAGTAGTCGTCCGGTGCCGACGTATGTTGTGTTCGACGCTCCTGTTTGTACGGGAACCATTTCAAGCAGCGCCATCCAAACACTCAAGAAGCCGCAACCAGCACGCCTGCAAGTTCCCTCCGATCTCGACCGCGGGGGGGGGGGTAAGTAAATCACCTCGATGATTTGTGTGTGGTCCCCTGCCGCTGACGTGCTCTCGACGATCCACAGTGTGTTCTGGCGGAGCACCTGGATTGTTTTAAGAGACGGCGAGTGGCAGGCAGCGTGAGGTTAGGAAGGTGCAGAAGGCATTACAAGGGCTGTTTCGGAACACCCGGCGACACTAAAACAAACACATTTGAGAGCACTGGTCACCCCCCCCCACAAGTGGCTTTAGTTCGTGCTTTACACGCCTGAAGAGTCAAGCTAAGCCAAGCGCTACGCCGTACAGAAGAAGCATGCAAGAAGAAACGGCAGTTGTTGGGCCGGCCGGCCGACGTGTGTGTATGTCTGTCTTACCCAGCTGGCAGGTGTCCTGACACTAATACGCGATACGGTGGAGGTGACATCTTCATGTTCTGAGACATATGACAGCGAGAAGACCCTACATGGCACCCCAACATTCAACTTCGACAAATATGGGAATCGTCATAAACCGAGCCCGTCACACAAATTTTGCGGCTTACCTCAATAAAAGCAATACCATTGTGAAGTAGGCATATCTTCCGAAGGCAATAAGTAGCACGTCACGAAAGGACGCCTGGCAGTGAGTAAATTGATTGTTCAGGCCAAAACGTTCTACCCTTACCGTGTCAAGCGCGTGTCAGATGTTGTCTGAAGTTCTCACCATTCCATCCCCGTACACAGACACGCCACCAAGGTCGACTAGGGTGGCCTCGCCGGATTCAGGGTCCACTTTATAGAGTTCGCCTACTGCGCTGTTAACAACCAGAAGAGTCTTGCCGTCGTCCGTAACCTGCGGGGGATGTTTAAAGTTGGAACATATTCTTCGTAGTTAGCAATATGTACTGCGGAGTTCAGGAAGTACAGTAGTCGCACGCACGTAGCGCGTGCGTCGACACTTATTTAGAGGCCGTCGTCGGCTGCGCGATACGGAACAGCAAGACACAAGGCTCGGCGCGCTGGTGGTATTTCGTCGAGTCTGAGACGCGACGGGGGCATCTTGATGTCGTGAACACCACCTCCGGCGATAGAACATACCGGTGGATTTGTGAGGCAGTGTAATTGGTAGAATAATGATAATCACCTCGATGCCGTTTGAATTGAAGTTTCCCTCGATGTTTGGGAAGCCCGAGCTGAGGGGGATGGCCACTACCTCCGTGTGCGCTCCGTCCCGAAGTTTGCCGGTGCGCCTGTCCAAAGGTACCTGTAGGTGGCAAGAAATCGTTTGCTTTTTCACGATGTGGTCAGGTGTCTGCCTCCTTCACCGCTGGCTAGGCGTATACCGCTGTGCGACTTGGTGGCCGTCAACGAAAGTCGCCGTGCAAAGAAGCCCCACGATGAGATAAGAAGCGTCATCAAGTTATGATTAGGATCCGGCCGAAGCGCCAGCGAAAGCTGCCGTACACACATATATGGGAAACCAAACCAGCGCCACGGTCCGGGGGGGGGGGTGTACCCCCGTTTGAACCCCCGTTTTCACTGCGAGTACGGCATATCTGTACCTCGCACTCCCAGGTTGTCCGAAAACATATTTTGTTGTCGCGCAGTAGATAGTACTTCCATGGCGGTGCATGTCGCGAAGAGGAAAAACTCAAAAGACTGAAGACAGTCCAGAAATGTGGTGGTTCCACTCGGCCGAGGGTCTTTCACTAGTCTGAAAACATTGGACTAAACAATGGTGACCCCCCCCCTACCGTCGCATGCGTCATAATGAACCCTGCCGCCTGCGAAAGAGGTAACGCGCTTTGGCCATACGTAGCATTTCACACTGGACGGGGGCTAGGATAGGGGTATGTATCCCTTTGTTTTTGCACTAAAATTGGTCTCGAGAGATGTCTGGGCTCTCCTTGACCAAAATCGTCGGAATGCGGCCATCATTTCTATTTTGGCGATGTGGGTTATGTTTGTAAATCTATTTCTGTAAGCCATAGGATTCTTCAAAACTGAGTTGTTTTCCGGGAGGCATAGACCGCCTTAAGTAGGAACCTCAGAAAACATAAATGATGTACCTTGTAACTCACGGGGTGCATCTTCTAGCGGAGGAGCTAGACCCACTATCGGGTTGAATGCGAATTCATGTCGTTTGTGACGGGTAATCGATGCGTACCGAGGGCATGGGGAATATTCATCCTGTACTTTTGTCTTCCCTTGCCATTGTTGGGGTGATAGAGAGAGACAGCACTTCAAAGAAGGATCCTCCTGAAAACATTGAGTTATCCTTATCGTAGCACGCCTCTATACACATTTTTGAACCGGCCGTACACACATGACATTGTCGGATGCCTGCCTAGAAAGGTGAGACATGTGTTCCCCTCGGCATCGGTCGACGTGCGACACGAAACACACGATTTCAGCCCCGAACCGTTGCAAGAACCTCCTCGACGATACCCAATTTGCGATGGGAGTAGGACGGATCTTGACTTTGCTTATTTGGTATGTAGATCCACCGACAGTTTGAAATGACGTTTCATTGTTTGAGATGATTGCTCGTGCGAACGGGGTGTAATTAGGTCAACCAAGGCAGATATGCTTCACGAAACAAAAAGGTCGATACATAGGCAGAGGCCTTCCACTTGGAAAATGTGGCGGTGTTAAATTGTGTAAGTTTGTCGAATCACGAAGTCGTCCGCCAGATGGCCTATTACACTACTACTGTTCTAACTACACCATGTTGGTATTCTATTTTTGGAACTCCCATTTACCCTGAGTGTAAGGGGTAAGCATGTACTAGCCCCACAATAATCAGCTGTCGTGGTGGCCCGTCCAGCCGGTCAAACGTTTGGATGTGCAAATATCACGACACCGTACATTCAAACTTACCCGATTTCCGTCTGCCCTAAGCAATCGAGACAGTCGTTTATCAACCGAGTATTCACCCATAAACGTTGTATATGGGGGCTTTAACTCCGTACGTTGCATTGGTGCGTTCCAACATTGGTGTCAGGGGATCACGTACAAGCTAAGAGCGCGGGCTTAACATCGTCGGTGGATCAGAGGCCCGAGCCGCAATAGTCTTCACCTTCAACAGCTGGGGATGGAAGGAGTCCGTGAAGTAGGCAGCCTCCTTCGTCACAATGACGTCATTCACCCCCGGAGGATCGTCGGTATCGGCCGGGGTAAATTCTTTGACGAGGCTGTAGTCCGCTGTATCGTATATGCGAATCGTGCCTGCTCAGAGTGGAGTGGAGGGACGGTAGGAACGGCCAGTGTCATGCAACTGAAATGCTGTCTGTTTAAACTTGGAACGACCACCGGAGCTGTCTGTCGGCAATTTCGGTGTAAGTGAATACATAGGTGTGCGGTGCGTGCTTGTTCGATTTTCTTTAGCGACGGCCACGAAATATCGCACGCTTAGGATTATCGTGTCGTTATCTGCGGGTGAAAACTAAACCATGAAACGACCTTGTTTTGTTTTTGTTGTGTGGTATCGAATGTTTCGGAACGTGTCAAACGAGCGCCGTGTTTTCCGTTTCCGCAGGAACATTCCTAGTTTTCGGAAGAAATAGTTTAAGCCGTTCCATATCTTGGGCGGGTTCCGAGCTAAAGGTCAATCGCTCTTCCCACCATGAATAAATAAATAAATAAATACAAAATCGACTTCAAGGTTCGCTCTGAAACGCTCAAAAACGCGGTTCTAAAAACTCTTGAAAAAAAACAAGTCAACCTTCGCGTAGATTTGTTTTTTCCGAGGCATTCCTGAACTTTGTTTTCTTCGACGAGCTCTGCGATCGACTCCGCGTGGCCGATTTAGGGGGGGGTAGAGCAACTCAGAAGGGTGTTCAGACAAAAACTCGCGGGTGGGAACCGAATTTCAAAAATATCAGAAATCTTGAAATTGCTCACGAAAAAACAGCATTTGTACACCTGTAGGTCCATTGCAATGCCGAACTAGGGTATTCTGATGATAAATTCGTGACCCCCGACCCAAAATTACCCTAGAATGATGTCGGTAGAGCTTGAATCAACATGTGGAACGTATGCCTGGGGAGGGGATATTTCGGTCTAATTTTAGTAGTAGTATCTCAAGTTATCCCCGCTTTCTTGCATGAACTTTGAAGAAGCCTGAATAGCGCAGATATGTTTGGATTCAATTTCTGACTTCGGAATCGTGTTCAAGAACATTACACCCATCACCCCAGACAATTTTCATACAATTCGGAGGCGTTTGGATTTCCGTCAGGGGCCCGCGGAGGCGAACTTACCTCTTTAGTAACCCCTTAATCTTGAATAACTCGTCACCACGATCACCAAATAAAAAAAACAGAGTACGTATATGTTCGTGATCCACATGCCCTACCGAAAATGTGTGCAATTTTTCAGACCTCAAAACGCATTGCAAACCGCTCTCCGAAAAAACTCGTGAAAAACATGAATCTTTAGATCGGAACCCGCCCTTTGATGGAACATATCATATCGTAAAATTGTTTTGTTTCGAGGGACCCGGGCGAACTTGACCAATGTTTTACTATATATACGCGTTGCATGTGGTAAATGCACGAGTTTGGTGCTTCAATAAACCTGTTTAATGCGCTACTCTTACTTGTTTGGCAGTTTGAACCGACTTGCATCCGCACGTGTCCGGTTACAACCTTTTTGCTTTGTCGCATTGTCCACACACGCGCGATCAGACGACGGACAACCTATCAACCCGGTACAAGTTCAACGACAACCTCCTGCCAAGGCATCGCCATCAACGCATGCGTATATTATATTGTACGAATGACCTCGCGGGCGGGTTGACAGGTTCTGCTGCGGATGAGGGTAGCAGGAAGAGCTAGACGAGTCTCGAGGCGGCGAATTCAGATTATCGCCCCACACCACAATAACGTGGGGGATACGCCGCTTGAATGTAAAAAAACAATGACACTTTTTTGCAATCGAATCGCATAACGTAAGACTTGGTGCAGGCATAACCTACCTGCGAAGGCGCCACTGACGAAGAGATACCCCGAGCGCTTGTCGTAGTCCAGTCCCGCCGACTGCCCGCACTTTATCACGACTTCGCCTTCGCCCGTGCGGAGATCCCCCTTCCAGATAGCTCCATCTGCTTGATTGAGGCGTATGTACCAAGGCACCACCACCACCACCACCACGGCAAAAAACAGGGTTCGCGACGGGCAGGCACACAGAAACAGACGTCATTCGGAGCACTCATCCCACGGTAGGGGCGTAGCAAATGTTAGTGAGCTCCTCACATGAGGACCTCAATATCTCACCCGAAACATGACTTCGGAAACATTCGTTCGCGCAACTCCACCAACACTTTCAATGCGGTAGTCCCAAAAACAAACATACCAGCAAGACGTCAATAGTATCCGGTGGATACCCACGTGAGGAGCTCAATCGGTGAGAAAACATGGAGCCAAAAAGTGGCACCCCTACCGTGGGATTGCTCGGCGCCATTAGTGCATACTGCTGTGACCAAATGTGCATGAGTTAGATGGTCATGCCTCGTCTCCGGGAGGCTAAGCAATGCAGATATTGGCAGTAAGCGGTCTGTACGGACTGCTGGTCGCCATCTTTATTGCCCACCTATGTGCACAATGAGTTGATAACTTTAGCGCGCTGGTCGCATATTCAGTGCCCATCAATCTGCACAGTGAGTTATTTACTTCAGAGAGCGCGGATGAAACTGATACATATCTAGTCAGTTTATTTTTGTGTACAGTAGAACAATCGGACAATATATTTTTTATGTTAATGTTTATCGCTGAAACAGTTGGAGACCTCCGAAAGTGCCCACTGTCCCGTCTTTTTTTATATATGAACATTGCCCTAGAGAAGCAATGTGCGCGACCGGTTGCGGTTCACGCGCGGTTTTCCAATTTGCATTACATTTACATGGTTTTTAGTATTATTGACTTCGGGGAAGTGTCTTCCTAAACCAAAAACGCCCACAAGTACATACACGTGGGAACATTCCTGCACTTGGTGGTGCGGCACACCAGTAGTAGTCGTAGCTCTGAAAGGTTTGGATCGAACCAACGTCGATTGACCTCTCTAGGTCCAAAAACACTGCCTACAGTAGCACCGCCATGACAAAACCCCACTTACACTGATAAATTCCCGTATGTGTGGTTTTTCACATGCATGCGCTCGAAATCCCTCGGGTACGCACTCTGTGCAATAAATACCGAAACATAGGCAAACCGTAAACCAACACACAGAATATAAATGTTCATGCAGAGCAGCAGCAAAGGACATAAACACGGCCGCGTCTGCCCGCAAACGTTGGTTGTAGCTTTGGACTCTTATCCCCGGTCCAAATAAAACGACTCCCAGCGCTATTAAGGCAGCGATTTTGTTCGAGCGGTTCTGAGAATTGACCATCTAGCAAAATTTAGAGCACCGGTACGTTCGCGGTCTCATGTACGCGGCATCATATATACATGTCTTGGACGAATGCTACGATAGAGGTGCACCGTGATTTTTTCTGAGCTCCTCGCTTGAGGAGCTCCATACTAATAGTAAGTCACCCGAAAAAACGATTTTGGAGGAAACCAAAAGTGCTACCGACCAACAATCCCATGAGCTACTGTAGGTATACCATCGAAAATATAGCAACAAAATAATGAAAAGTCCGACGGATTTGGGTTGAGGAGCAGCCCGATCATTCAGAAACAAAACAGCCAAAATAAGGTATACCTCTATCGTAGCACCCACGGTCTCCTGTGCTATAGCTAATACGGGGGACCATAGTAAGTAGGACCAAGTATCATATTGTAGGTAAAAACAGATACATACGTAGGTTTTGGTGGGTACCGTAGGTTGTATCAACTGTGATTCCCCCCGAAATAATATTGTGTGAGTTCTACGACACCGCAACTTTGGACAGCGTTAGCGGTAGACACGCTGTGTGTCACAATAGATGCGTGTGACACGAGCATGTAGCTACTTGTAGGCAAAACACCCGGGGTTGTTACGTGTAACCGAAAGAAAACTATGCCCGTTAATAGCTTACAGTATGATGTAACAACTGCCTTCTTTCGTCCATCTATGATATACCTGGGATACGTAAATATATGGATGTGTGTTCCCCTTATCACCATACCTACCTGTAGCCCTTACCATAACACCGGGGGGGTGTGTTTGATCGCTTGTATTCGGAGAACATTCTGGTTTTGTTGAAGGCAGAGAAGGACAGCAGTGCCGCGCTAGGGCTCGAGAGTATCGAGAAATGTGGCCGACCTGCCGACCAAAATGGGTCCATGATCGTTCCTGCCTTGGCAAGTTGGACTACACTAATATCTCGCTTGGACCGTTATTATCGAAATTACCTATTAACAGGTATAACCCCTGAGTATCCAAGTATAGTCTTTAAACCCAAAGAGGAACGACAACGAAAACAAAGACGAAGGACGTGCACTTCTTATGTACGTAACAAACAAGAGAGGGGGAAAACGTGAACATTTTGTTTTCGTATGAGCCTTCTTCTTTCAGGGATCACACACCAAGAACACCAGAAAAAAAAAAAAACCAAACCAAACCAAACAAAAAACACTCAACACACCGGAAAATGAGGGGCAAGAATTGAAAGTGATGGAACAAAAAAACAGGGAACATCTGTTTTTTTTGTATGAGTCCTCCTCTTTCAGGTATCACACATCAAGAACACCAGGAACAAACAAAACAAAACAAAACAAAACAAAACAAAACAAAACAAAACAAAACAACACAAACAAACAAACAAAACTTAGCACACGAAAATGAGGGGGGAAAACAAATGAAAAGTGAAGGCAAAACTATGATTCGAGAAATGGCGATGTTCCTCTCACCTTCATTGAAAGATCCTACGTAGACGGTCCACTCTTCGGCAAGCGTGATGCCCTCAGGGAAAAACCCGGTCGGAAGATCGATGAGGTCCAGTCGCGAGGTTGCAGCCACAGCGGTAGCTGCGATCGTGAGCACGATCGCGGCTAGGACTCGCTGAAGACCCATGCCTCGCCCGTAAAAGTTTACCTGTGGTAGGTTGGGGGAAATATTTTGTGCGTTGATCAAGCCTGTCGCGTACAGGGAGGATTCGGCGCGATCATGGCGAGAACGGGCAGAAGCGGAGAATAAGCATGTTGTTCAGGTGTGGTAATCAATATACCAACAACGCCCAACGCGACGAGTACGGGACGTCTCACGCTAATGAGCCATGGAGCTTGCTGCCTCTGACACCAAGAAGTTTGCCCTTCGAGACCCGCGGCATATTCGGATGCGCGGAGAAAGTCAACAACATATATATTTTGTGTTGTGTCGCCGCCAATGACACTGCTGTTGGGACGATTTGATTGCGCCATTTTTCGTTCGAGTTGGCATGGTGGGGAGTACAGGTCGTCGCCGTCGGTTAGTTGACGACTAAAGTATGGAATAACTAGTGTTGGTAATCAACTTTCAAAAAGTCAAGTTACTTGATTTTTAGGCATGATTTTTTACAGTCATAATCAAGTCAACTTTTCCAGTGATTATATGATTTTTTTTTTTAAAGTCATGCCGGTCGCCCCGGTGGTCTAACTGGTAGCCCCGAAGCCTGTAGGCCCGGATGTCGAGGGTTCCATTCTCCCCATGGAGGTTTTTATTCTCAAATGACACCGTCTGTCGAGAGCGCATAATATAGCGTGGGTAAGCAAAATTCGACGAGAGTTGACGAGGGAAGAAAGTGCTGAAATCTTCTCGCGATAAAAATGCAAGGCAAGAACCGTAGTGGGGGGGGAGAGAGAGGAGCCTACTTTGTGACCCCGGATCTGAGTTACGACTAGGGAGGGAGAAAGACGGAAGTGCGAAGATAATAAATGGGATGGACAAAAAAAAACAAAAAAATGCCTTAAAAATCAACTTTATTTCGGTGATTTTTTCGTGATTATTTGATTTTTTGGTACTATTTTACTTCATACTCATCATTGCTGTATAGCTGTATACCTCGGTCATAGCCACCCCGTCAGCATGGTAGGAACAGTGGAGGCCGCCCTGCTCGTCGTCATGAACGACATGGATGGAGAGAGGTGGTACACATCGACGAAGCAGCTCCAGGAAACGTCTTTGCAATTGTGTGCGGCTGTGCGAAGCTTGCCTCGCGCAAACTTATTCGTTTTGGACAACACCCCCCCCCTCACTACTGCCGATTGCGGTGGCTGGCGAAGCACTTCCCGACAACAACGGGGTAGCTGGCGAAGCACTTCCCAACAACAACGGGTTGGCTCATGGAACGCGCGTGCCACAGATCCGAGTGCTGAGCGTCAAATGGGACCTGTTGCCAACTGCGGTCTTGACTCGTTACATACATGCCTGCTCTTCTTGCCGACGTCGAGGAGATGGTGTTCAGCGACAGATTCAACGACAGGGTGCAGGCGGTGGCCTGGCCGGACTCAGTCGTATGTCTGGAGTTCGGTGACTACTTCGACCAGGAAATCGACGGAGTTCAATGGCCTGCTCGCCTGGAACAACTCACGTTTGGGGGCCTTTTCAACCAAGGGTTGGGGGGGGGCAACGTGGCCGAGTGATGTCAACTTGGTCGTGGTTTCCGGCGACTTCGAGCACGCTACCGACGGAATCACTTCCTCTACAGGGTCGAGGGTGTGCTGCGTGCTTGGCTACTGGAGGCTTAGGGTGGGTAGTATCATCGTCATCGTGGGCTTTATTTAAACGGCGCTTTAAACCACTCCCGGCATGAAAACGCCTAATATTTCTCTACAAAAAATCAAGGGCAGCGGCCAAAAACAGGTACACCTGGTCCGTTCGGGGCCAAAAACAGGTACATACTAAAATCAAGTTTAAAACGCACCCCACGAACCTGTCGTTCCTTGCAATGCAAAGTAGAGTTTTTTTCATGCTCTTCGTGCGAGGGGTGGACAAAGGGTGATGTGGATCTTTAAAATGGGGGTGTTTGTCTTGGTAGCAGTAATGTTGACCCTCAGATCGAACCCTAACCCTAACCCGAACCCTATGCCAGTGGTCAGTGCCTGCTTGGCCAATCAGAGTGCCTAATTAGCTACCTTAGGAAGATCCACTAACAGTGTCTGTCCACTACTACTGCGTGCTCGCCCGGTGGCTACGTATACGAGTAGCTGCTATTAATAGTACGAGGAACGAACGCCTGCTGCTGTATTCTCCCTTCTCAACTTTTGTGACACCCCTGGTATTCCAAGTCAACCACAATCCCGAAGGGAAGCCTTCTATCTCGTATTATTTCGGCGGAGGTATGCAGGCAGGTATGTGTGTGTGTCGCTCGAGTGGCGTGTAGTGCGAGGTGCGAAGGGAGAAGGGGGTCTCCGCGTACGTCGGCATTTGTATAGGGGGCATAGGGTGGAACTATGAAGGGCCTCTGATTGGCTTAAAAACGACAAAAAAAAGGTGAAAGTCAAGCAGAGTAGACAAAATCAGGTATACCTGGGTTTTGAAGAGGCAAAAACCGGTACAACGAGTTTTGGACCAATGGCAGCGCACGTGGAGTGCATTTTTGACTTGGTTTTAAGTATGTACCTGATTTTGGCCGCAAAATGACGAGGTATACCTTTTTTTGGCCGCTGCCCAAAAATCAACAATAATCAACAAACAGGCAACTTTTTGAGAAAGTTGACTTAATCACGAACTTGCCTAAAAGTCAACTAATCATGATTAATCAATCAACTAAAATCCCCAATAGTCAACAGTCAAGTCAACCCTTTTTTTAAGTTGATTACCAACACTAGGAATAACGCACCGACTTGGGGTAATGGGGGGTTTCGTTTCGAAAACAAATAACCGCGCAATTGCTCGATTTCATGTTTACAGACGAATGGCATATGATACGGTACGAGCATGGTATAGGTTTACAACTGTACACGTATGAAAAACATGGCCGTCAGATACGACTGACGGGAGGGGTGTGGAACATCTCGCACATCTTAGCGTCGTCGCAGCCTCTGACATAGGGTGGAGGTCGATGCTGGTAGCGTGACCAGAGATAAAACAAAGCACGGCTCAGAGGGAAAACACGCCAACCACGATTCCCACGGTAGGAACGACTGGCACAGAACGCGACAAATTACCGACAGGCCAGGACGCTGCTGAGAAGGTTCCAACGTCGAGACTGCGCACGGGTGGGTGCGGCACCGAGTAGGCGGATCGGCGGCCCCAGCGGAATCGGCGAGAGGCGAGGATGTGCCCGGGCGAAGTCGTCGCGCTGGGAAGGCGATCGTTGGCGGGGGGGGTATCCCCGAAACATGTAATTGACAGCTGCGATTTAGGACTTTGATACCAGCAATCGTATTTGTATTGACCAGGTCATGGGAGAGCAACAACAATCATGTGACGGACAAAATAATTGCACAGCTGTCTAGTCCGTTTTATTTACGGTACAATCTGCGATCAAGGGGTGGCGCTCCCCTTGCTGGTATCCCCTGTTGTTGTTTAGTCATGGACCGCTGCTTTTACAGCCGAGGATCCATGAGGAAATTCTTATTATTTTGACGGTACGACTTTTTCGTACAGTGCGATGTGGTCCGGCGCGGTTCGGTGCGGTGCTTCTTTCATCAAGAAAACGGTCCAATACTACTGCTTGAGAGGTACAGCAGACGAGGAAACAAGGGAACTTGATACTCGCGGTAAGCCGTGCGCGTTCCAAGTTCGTGCAAAACTTTTAGCGAAACCAAGAACGAAATCTCGCCGCATCCATCATAGCACATAGCAGCACCGCCACGACAACTACAGCAGCACTGCGGCCACAGCAGCACTGCGACTGCCACCAACTTGAGACGGCTTGCGACGCAACACGCTCCACGCGATAGCCCCCGCCCACTCGGATTTCTGCAGACTCGGGGTCCGTGGTAATCGGCGACTAATAACTCTCGCACTCAGTGAAAACCGCGAATTTTACACAAACAGTAGACAGCAGACAGACGGACAGGCAGACATCTTAAATAGTGGAGGCCTGTACGCACCCCGGTATGAAGATGCTTTTCTGCCATGTAGACAAAAAACGCCCTCACATTACAAAACAACTCCTCATACCTCTGCTACACAGGTGCCCGCCAGATGTGTATAAGAGACGGACAGTAATCTGGCATGTGACAGATTGCTTTGGTCTCGCTACTACCTGTAAGACAAATTTAATCGGCTCGAATAAGGATAGCCTTTCACAGTCTAAGCAAAACACTATTGTTGCCTATCCCTCTATCCCAACTCTGCGTGTTTCGCTGCACTATCCCACGCTTCCCTTCTTAGTGAGCCGCGCTTGTTGGTCTTCTCCCCCACCATCCCAAGCTGCCGGCCAACTCCGGCGGCCACCTCAACCCAGAATTCTCCGCGAAGACCTTCTGGCTACGCCTTATCCCTCAAATCCGCTTCGCGTCAGCCCTAATTTTTTTTCCCATCGAGCCCCCAAGGATCTACATTATTTGAATTTTTCGTGGTTCGTGTCGCGACACGTGCCGCGGCATTTCGCGACATGCCGCGACACGTAGGGTTCGGGTTCGGGTTAGGGTTAGGGTTAGCGATACTCGCCGCGACACTCGCCGCGACACTCGCCGCGACACGTGTCGCGACAAAAGTAAAATAATGTACATCCCTCCCCCCCCCCCTGTTCAACATGTGGTTGAACAAAAATACCCCGTGGAGACAATAAACACTGCACTGCAGTAAACTCCACAAGGTGTCGACAAATTATCAATTCGGTAAGCCTAATCGTGTGCTACATCTACATCGTTGAACGTCCCCGCGATGACGATTCACGACCACGTTATGTAAAGTGGGGGGTCTCGGCCACTTGCGTAGGATATGCCTTCTCGGCCGAATTGGAAATAGAGATTGCCGTTTCTCACGCTACTGAAACTAGGTCCTACACAGGTTTTGACGACAAGGCTAATCACTTCTCGTGGGGGGGCAACCTTCCTCTGGGCTTGAAGGTGAACCGTGGGTAGAGTTCTGCCCAAACACAGCCGTGGCGAAACACCAACCAAGAGCCCCGCAACATACAAATTTCGTGCTGCTCAGCAATCTCATCTCAGGATACAAACAACAGTAATGAGTGGCAATCCCAAGCAGAACCAAGGCCCCCAACACATGAATAGAAGACACCCCGAACAACCGTATACATTGTTCGGCCGACAAGCCAAGCCTTGTGGATAAATAGTTGAGCCGTTTTTGGTAAGGAGGCATGACATTTTGAAGTGTAGGCCAGCCACCGCGTTCTCAGCCTTACAAAAATCGGAAACCTCGTTCTTGCGGAAGACAGCAGTACTTCGCCGGTGCGAAATACAGTACAGTGGTTTACTATATTCTTACCGAAGGTACCCTGTACAACTGTCCATGCGATAAGCACGACAAAGCAGTACTGAAACGCAGAGGTGTGTACCGATATGATGACAGGTTTGGAGCTGGGCATTCCCCTTTGCTTTAAGCCGTCGTTGTCGTCTTTGGTGAGGCTACGAGTATCATGGTGTAATTTTTCGCTGTGTTTCGTATATACCGAATTATACGATAAAGAGCAGCGGCAGCGGCAGCAGCAGCGGCAACAACACTAGCAGCAACAGCAGCACTAGCAGCGCCAGCAGAAGCAGCAGCGCCAGCAGCGATTTAGTTGCCTATGGACAGAAAGTAGCAGGTATAACAGAGGGCAGTAGGACCACCTGATACTGTAGCGTTCAACACAAGCAGTGGGTATCTATCAGACGGTAAGATAAAGCAGCAGCAGCAGCGGCGGCAGCAGGCTTCTTTGTTGTGTACTTGTATGGCACATAAGCAGCACCAGCACCAGCAGTACCAGCCAGTGCATACATCAGGACAATTTGGTGATAACCAAAAGAAAGAGCGATCTTTGGTCCTACGGCTGGTGATGTGTTTCCCATTAAAATACAATAGGTTGCTGACGTGTTTCTTAGTTTACTATCAATAGGTTGTTGTGTATGTCTGGTCCGTCTTCTCTATATGCCATGCAGCCGCAAGCAAAGGACGTACATGTATGCCTGCGCTTTTGCTTGGGTGCCGTTTACTAGTTTGAACGAGCAGAACAATGCACTCAAAATATAAAATTGTTCTTGGCTATCCTGCTGTTGGGCATGGCTTTGACGACATGTCTGCGACGCCCAATCGTTTTCCACACGCAACAAAAGCCTGCAGAGAGATATGTAACAACGTAACGTGCACCCTGGCGCAGTGTAGGTGGTACCGGGTGCGTATATTACACTGCTTTGCACCGTCAGTCTACAATTGGCGGGACGGTTCTAGCGAACACACGGCAGCTCGCTCTTTTTTGTTGAACTGTTGCTCGAAAAATAAACGATGTGTAAAAAATCGGGCTGTTTCGTACGAATATTATTGAAAAAGGGTATACCAGTATAGGAAGAGGCGTTAAAATGACCGATGAACGGCCAGGAATTTTAATTGTCCCGAAAATCTCAAATATCCATCATTTTTTACGTAGAGGAAGGCGGAAAAATTCCGTATCCCGAACTGAGGACATACCCCCACGGTGGTCGTTCCATATAGGTTTTTCTATGTACTCGTACTGCACTTGGTCCCACGAGCGACAGGGGGGACGACGACGGTTTTGCGCGTCGCGCTCTCGGCCTACGGTTTGCTCTTCGCGCTCGATGCCTTGAGCGGATCCTGCTGAGGGCTGATTATACTTCTGCGCCTTGTGCGTTGGAGCAGGGGGCCAACTGGGATCAGATCCGGGTGGAATCCGGTCCGGGTGGGAGTACGGGGGCCGAGGGGTAGCAGGGGGGTTCACCCTGCTCCTACCCGGAGCGGATCCTATTTGGACCTGATCCCTGCTCCCACTCAGAAGGCGCAGAAGTAACCTGCAGAGATACAGTCAGCCCTCCGCAGAAGCCGCATTGGGGCCGTGAGAGCGGAGAGCTGTACCGCAGGCCAAGACGTGCTGGTCGTGGACGTCAGGGTTCTTGGCGCAGTACGACGAGTGCGCACAGCAGTAACCTTCTTGGGGTACGTCTACTTCACCTTGCTTCATTCGCCAGAAGTTGGGGGTACATAAATATTTTTGAGAGGTACGTACTGCTGTAGGAGTAACGTGATACGTAAGTGATTGCGGCGACGAGGACAGTTAGTGCAGCCTATAGACAGAGAGGGTTCAGGGAGTAGAGAGACCACGAATGACATACCATACATACCGCTGAGGCTAGTTACTGCTGCTGCTGCACGGGCCTAATAGGCACACCGGTGGCACTCGATGCACCCGTCTGTCGACTTGGAGTACAGCAGTACTCGGACCACTGCTGCTGTGAAAACGCGACTGACGAAAAACCATACGTACCAGGTACGAATTGACCGGAGAATCTCGCGCGAGAGGAAAGGGATAATAATAGCTCGATTGAAGGCGATCAAAGCGACGAAGGCAGTAGTGTAGTAGCCGAAATAGAGCCATCCAATGACCAGGGAGCAGATACAACACGAACGGCATACTGCTATTGCAACGCGCAGTAGGTACGTACTGCCGCCCTGGTTTATCCTTAGCCACATAGTGATTGCTCGTGGTGACGTCCTGTGTCGACCTACTACGTGCTACTACAGTATACCAGTACCGGTAGGTATATCGCTCGTTCGTCGACAGCAGCAGCAGTGCTTTTCAACAAGAACGAACAAAAAGCTTCCGGCAGACAGAGAGGACATCGACCTAGACGACAAAGTGAACGGTAATTTGAACACGATGCACGGACAAAAGCTTGATTGCTACTCACCTGCGCTGAAGCTGTGTGCGTGGTTGTTGTCGATGGACTTTGTGGGGACTGACCAGTTGTTAGTGAGGGGAGGAGGGGAGTACGTGCATGCGGGGTTCAAGTGTCAGGTTGAACGGGTATACTTGGCGATGTAACTTGCGCCGGGTAACCGCACCGTCAGAGCCAGTGTCTCCCATGGTAAATGCCACTCTGGATGAAAATATAGGGAGCAATCACGCATTAATACGAAGACTAAACGCCCATCATATTCCCGTTCAAAGAGAGGTGCACAGTGATACGAGTACAACAGCCGTGGTACAGCAAATAAAAATAAAAAGCCGGTTGTGACGACGACAGGCTCTCCCAGCAAAAAAAAAACGCGGGGGATTATTTGGAACAGTATATCTTCAGAGCAGCGGTGAGTCCCGACACCTACCTGTGGTGAGGATTATCATCACGTGTTCTTTTGCGGTATGGATATAACCAACGCGTGTACACTACCGGCCTTCTCACAAGAAAGTGCCCCACAAGAAACTCAACATTATTATGGGGGAAATAAGAAAGTCGATAGCTATTATACTGAAGTTAGTGTGGCACACACCCCTTTCTCAATTAAAAAGAAAGCAGTAAGCCCGGTTTCTGGTTTCTTATAAGCGGGCCGGTACTACTGTGTACACATACATACGTACAGCAACTGCATTTTCACAGTGCGGCTATTATGCGTGAACCCGCGTCGACCGTGGTCCACGTCCACGTTGAATGCGTGCGCTGCGATTTCTACCGCTGCTACTGCTGCTGCTGCTGCTGCTGCTGCTGTTGCTGCTTCTGCTGCTGCTGCTGCCGCTGTGTTGTGTCTAAAGTATGGCGTTCAAGAGAAGGGGAGCCAAAAATAACCACATACATGCCGGTAAAACGTTTTTTTTCGTGTTTAAGGGTCGTTCTTATCGAGCAACTTTTTTCCAAAATTTCCAAAAAAAAATTCCAAAAAAAATAGGGAAATCGAAAAAAAAGTGGAAGATTGAACGAAGGAAATCTGGGGTTTGTGGAGAGGTATTGAATCGTTGGCATGATTGAAAGAGGGGATCGGGAAAGGTCTATCAAGTACGTATCATGGCGGTGCAGTTGGTTGAGCTGGAGAGACAGAGGTTGGAAGGTTTGAGGCAGGAAGGAAGAAGACCATCTAGTACGGGGCTCT
>MEHQ01000275.1:0-19102 GCA_008828725.1 Saccharina japonica
ATAGACCCTCACACGATGTGCTGAATAGTAGGCACATGGTTAGCATGCGAACATAACTGATACCGGCATCGGCTTATTTTTAGGTTGGACTACTCGCTATCCATCAATTTCAGCAAGCAGCGGCAGTAAATGCGTGAGAAGAGACCTCATGCGCCGGAGCAAGAGTGAGCTTCTTCTGGCGCCCCCCCCCAAATTATCTCATTGAAGCTGTCATCTACAGTATATGCATGTCCTCCTCACAAGCGGTTCTTACTAGAATGCAGCTCGCCCTTCATGCGACTCGCCGAACACATCGTGGCGCTTCGAGCTTGATGCTAGCAATGTCTGCCTGGTCGGTGAAAACCCGACATGCCCCGTCCCGGCATTGTAGGGATGCGAGCGTATATGTCGAGGAACCGCTTGCACACAGCGGCACAAAGTCCCTTCGCAGTACTAAAAAAACGAGCCAACCTCAACATGGGGTGGTGCAGACGAACTGCCGTCTGTGTCCATCGTGTTGTACACGAGTCTCAGTGTATACGAAGTATATGCATGTCGATGTGGCGGGTCGTGGTGTGATATAATCGTGTAGGGGGTACAGCAGTGTTTTGGCCTCTGAATAGCTCAAAATTATGCAAAAACAGTTGAAAACTACAGTAGTAGAGAAAGTGGACAAAACCAGGCTTACATGGCCCGTTTTCATCTCAAGAAAAATCAGGTACGATGTGAGGCTCGCCAATCACAGGGCGGCTCCTGGCGTGTGCTTTTTACTTTGGTTCTACTGTAATATGTACCTGTTTTTGGCCCGAAATGACCCAGGTATACCTGTTTTTGTCTAAAACCTCTATACTTTTTTTCAACATTTTTTTAAGAGAAGATATTATTATTGTTATCCTTGCCGTGCTTGACAACGTGTATATGGCACGAGATTCAACATTGATCACTCATAAACATGCCCCCTTGAAGAAGAAAACCACCCCACAGAAACTAAAAAAAAGCGCTCTGCACAAAATCTATTACTCCCTTCTGTACGTACCTACTACTTCCGGCTTGAGTTTTTTGCCTACTCTGTTCGCTATCTTTACTCCTTCCTCGTATCATCACGTAGTCTTGCATTATTACTTGATTTCAACTTTCACTTTTCTTTAGCGGAATTTTAAAGCCGCGGTGGGTTACCTAAGAGTGAACGAACATCGGATCCAGTTCATTTTTTACGAGTATTGGGTAGGTTCGAGAGTTGAGGACCTCCTGTCAGTGACCACACAGTTAGGGCTCGGTAAGTGCAACGCCTACACCGTGGCATTATTCGTATTCATGACGTAAAAGGTGAGACGCATGGGTGCACCATGCTTTTTTCCTGAGGGTGGTTAAGAACTGGTCCCCCCTTTTTGGGGACAAATTACTTGGAATTAGTGAGGGATATTTTTTTGAGTTCTGAATGGGTTAAGGCGCACTCTACCTCACCCAAAAAACGGATCATGGGTGGAAAAAAAGAAAACTGGTACACCTTATAATATGTGTACCTGATGAGCAATCCCGTGGCCTACGTGAGTAAAAACGGTTACACATATTTCAACACAAAAATAATGAGGAAAAAAACGGGCGATTATAGGTTACGGAGCCCGATCGTTCGGAAAAAAAAATCAGCCAAAAAGTGCTACCTCTAAGACCGAAATACCATGTGTTCCCTTACAGCAGTATAATAATATACACTACCGTACTAGTAGGTAGGTTGTTCGTGGTATGGGGGGGTATACGAAGTAATGAATTAATTTAGCAAAAGAGGGAACATAATAACATATATAAAGTGTGTGTATGTGTGTATAATGATAATTTATTTCACGAAAGAGGGAGTAGCATATATAATGTACCTGTGGTGGTACTCGAGGGGATAATTAATTAATTTAGCGAAAGAGGGAGAAGAATATCGTAGCACTCGTCAAGAATGCCCACCACGTATGTAAAAACTATGGACTGCAGAACTTAAGTACAGCAGTCCACACCTTACCATTGTGTCTTTTTTTTGCGTGTCGTAGGGTTTGAAACGGCTGAAACGGCTGAAACGGGGTGCTCAACAGACCACACCTACCTCCATTGTAACTGGTCAACACCTCTACTACCACTCTAATCCCACCCGGACCGGATCCCATTTGGCACCCTGCTCCCACTTGCAGGTTTAGGGTTAGGGTTAGTGGAATGGCGTGTGGATGGACTGCAGTTAAGAGGACGCATGCTAGGGGAGAGGTGCACCATGATAAGGATAAGGTTTCTGCCTTCCGAGGGTGGTCACTTATTACTTGAGGAGCTCTGTACCTCACCCAAAAACTGACTATTAATAGTATGGAGGGAAAATAGACATGCTACCCGATGAACAATACGATGGCCTCAGTATACACTATACTCAGTATACCATACTATACTCAGTATACCATAAAACAATATTGCAACACGAGAATGACAGTCCTATATATATACTATATATGATACGGTTGTGGGTTAAGGAGCCCGATCATTCAGAAACCATTTCAGCCAAAAAACGGTATACCTCTATCGTAGCTCGCGTCAGAGCTGCAGTCCATGGACTGCCAATATTGCTCTCCCCATGACGTAATAATGCCTCCGTACTCCATATCGTACCCTGAATATATGAAACGGGGATATTATTGCCGACCGAAGAGTGGTATTTATTTTGTCTCTTTTTTTTTTTCCCTCCCCGGTTGAAGTCGCAAAGCATGACATCCATCAATCAGCCTAACCTTTCACGCAAGGAAGTCTCAACTAACGCGGCCAACACATATCGTTGTCGTGTAGTACATACAACCGCCTGAAAACAGTCTTACGTTAGGATACCTTTTTGCCCAAGGAGCGTGGTGCACCGGTGGGGCTCACATAGCTTACATTTTCTTTTGTTGATGAAAGTCGGTTGTTGGATGAGTGAGGTGTATCGAGAGCTCCCCGAGCGAAGAGCCTCCTATTTTTTAGGTACTATATATACCCCTACTACCGTACCACGCGTCTCACAATAATGTTCCCATAATATTCCCAGAATGTTCCCAGAATGTTCCCAGACAGGGCGTCCTTCCGCCCCTCCTGCAAACCAAAAAAATACAGAGCTCAGCCTGACCCCCTCCAGGCCTCTCTTTCTCTCTCTTCCTCTTTGCAGGCCTAAAATAATAAAACAATTAAAAGCCCCTCTCTGTAGCCGACAGTAATCCATCCCGTCGAGCACGTGCGCCATGCGCGTAGCATAGCACACCACACCCCTGTGGCCCATCCATGCGGCGTTCGAGAGATAACCAACCCGACAGCCTTCTCACCCCCCCCACCCCGCCCCGCCCGCCTTCCACGTGCTCCGTCCCGGCATGGTAGGGACGCGAGGGTCTATGGTCGTAAGACTACGGCCATGCACGACATGAGTACACCCCCGACTCCCTCTCATAAAATATCATCACATCACAACCACTGCCTTTGCCAACTGCTCACAGGCAGACAGGCACTCATCGGTCCCGGGCTCAACCTCCTCCCACCCCCCACCCCCCTCTCCGCCCCCTCCCCTCCCCCCTAATATAAAATTGACGGCTTCCCCGACTCAACAAAACTTGGGCAAGCATGTGATACCGTAAACACATATATAGATGACACCTCAAAAGTTCTACCACATTAGTAGTAGTAGTAATGAAAATAGCAACAGCAGCCCTTCGGCCGGAAAAATCTGGCCAAAATCACACGACACCGTTTTCGCGATCTGGCCACAATCACAAGGCACTGTTTTCGAAATCTGGCCAAAATCACACAAGGCACCGTTTTCGCAAACTCTAGTCAATCACGAAGCGCCGTTTTTCGCAATCTGGCCATTCACAAGGCACCGTTTTCGCAATCTGGCCAAAATCCCAAAATACACCCCTTTCGCTCTCTAGCCAATCACAAGGCACCGTTTTCGCAATCTGGCCAATCACATAGAGCTTCGTTTTCGCAATCTGGCCAAAATCACAAGCCTCCGTTTTCGTGATCTCCCGGAGCTTCGATCTGCCGAACGGGTAGCAAAGAAAGACAAGTGGCTGTCACACCATACGTGCCCCATGCGTGTGCCGTATGTGTGCCTCACGCCTATCACCTAACGCCTCTCGCCTCGCGGGATGGCAAGGGGCGGTGGGTGTCGCCGCACCCATCCACCCACCTCCCGCGTTGACCCCTTTACTAGCGGTACTGCGCAGAAACCCGAATCCTGGGGTCTAATTCCAAACGTATTGTCCTGACAACGGGAGTGAGTACACCCCTCAAAGGCTTAGGCTATAGCCCATTTGGGAATTCAGGAGGGAAATAATGTCCACAAAAAAAAGCCACAACACCCGGGCTTTGCTGCGCCCCACATGCAAAAGGGGAAGGATGATGTAAGGCGCACACGCGGACAGCATGCATGACACTTGCTTGCACCACTACTGCTGTTGCATGCCCTCCCTACAAGGTTGAAAATACAAGGGCTGTTCACGGATCGAATGAAACCTCGAGAGCCAGATCGGGCCGGGTCGGAACGGGTGAAAGGGTGACCTGGCCCGACCCGACCCGACCCGACCCGACCCGACCCGACCCGCCCCGACCCGACCCGACCCGACCCAGCCCGATCGGACCCGACCCAACTCGACCCGACCGTGAGGTTTCGAGAACTTCTTGACCCAACCTGCGGGTTTGGGTCATGACCCGTGAAGACCCCGGGAAAATACCGAACTTGTCGTTTTTTAGGTCGCCATATCTGGGACCCGAAAAAATAGTCCCACTCTAATTCCAAATACTTTGGCCCGAAAAAAAGAAGGGGCACAGTTGTAAAAGGATGGACCAAATATCGGCAACATGTTTTGTCCTATCATACGCCACGACTACATTTTGTACCTGGCTCTCTCATTATTTCTCTCTTCTCTCTCTCGCTCGCTAGATGGACTACCTGATCCGTTGGATGGTTGAATTGCGCCATTGCTTGGTTTCTTCATCATGTCTTACCACATAATATCGTATGTGACGAGTGCATGCTGTACCTCGTTCTCCTCCTGTATCTCTCTTTCTCTCTCTCCCCGTCTCTCGCTCGCTCGCTCCGCTCGACTGATTGCTTGGTTTGATTGCTTGATGACTGCCTGCCCGATTTCTTGACACAACTATTTTAAGGCTTTTATTTCTTTTTTTTTCCTTTTTTTTCCTTTTGACTATACTTTTCAACTGTGTACAACACTTCTGACGACCACCACAATACCACAACGCACTCCACTTAGAGAGCCCTCCGCACGAGAGAAACAGCCGCAAACGTGTGGGAAAACCAACACCACCTCGACACCATAAAAAAAAGCTGCAGCAAACCCAACCCAACCCAACCCAACCCACAGCACGACCCGTCTAATCTCAGCGATTCTGAAGCGCAAGGACAGCAGGGGCAATAACCACTACCCCCCACCGCCACCCTCGCACATCCCGCCCCCCACCCCTCTCCCGCCTCCATCCAAGCTCAACCCCAACCACCCCATGACAATGTGGAAATCTACTGTACTATGCCCTGCCCCAACAACCGCCCCCCCGCCGAAAATTTAGCCCCCCCCTCCCCCCCCCCCCCCCCCCCACCCCCCCCCCCCCTGGTGAAAATGGGGCCCCCCCCCCCCCCCCCTAATATGGAAGTGTACCGTCTCTATGCCATGGAGTCAGTTTGCCCCTGAATTTCAGCGCCGAAAATCGAGGAGGAACCCGTCCTGGCTTGCCTCGACGACGTCGGGATTCGAGCGCGCATCCTGGTGGGGGTAGGGCAGGGTAGGGTAGGGTAGGGTAGGGTAGGGTAGGGTAGGGTAGGGTAGGGTAGGGTAGGGTAGGGTAGGGTAGGGTAAGGTAGAGGTCAGGGTAGGGTAGGGTAGGGTCGGGTCCGGTAGGGTCCGGTAGGGTAGGGTAAGGCACGTCAAATCATTGTAACCGGTAGGGCAATGTAAGGTACTGTGAGATATGGCAAGGCAAGGCAAAGGCGACGCGAGAGCGAAGAGGGTGTACTCATGTCATGCGTGGCCATAGTCGTGCGACGATAGCCCTCGACGGGAGGGGACAACACGAATAAATGAGCGGACTCAACCAAGACCATTGAGCTGATACAGTTGATCTTGCGCGGGGTAAAAGGGGTAGCGCGGTGGGGTGGGGGCGTCACCGTTTGACGCAGCGCCTCTTGCCTTGCCCGAGAGACGAAGTTGTCTGTGACCCTTTCCAACTGCTACACACCCCTTTCCTTTCAACTTGCCCGATATTTGGTCACTCAAACATACGCACACGACCGCGCACACACAACACGTAAGCACCCAAAAAATACGCACACACGAACGCACCCCCACCCCCACCCGCCCACCCCTCCCACAAGTATGTCCACCACATCACACACCATAACAGCCGATTTTCCTATTTGAGAATTACCTTTCCGATGAGAATGAAAATCGAAAATATTGGTTTTTGAGATGTAAGAGATGTGCTTCCCTTACAGTCATTTTTTTCACTGTAAACTATAGTCAGTTGTGACACCCGTCGATGACAAAAAAAAAAAAAAAAAAATCGGCATCGGCAATCTCAAGATATCGAGGATCCCAGAAAATCTGTATTTATGGGTGAGGGACCTCGCTCATAAATGCAAACTCCCTTAAATCCTCGTTTTTTCGAGCCTGTCAAGGCCGATTTCGTTTTGTTTTCGTGGATCGATACCTATCATGGAGGAACATATTTTCTAGGTCAATTTTTGATCGTGAGCGAAATATAACTCTTAAACAATAACAAAGTACTAAAATCGATTTTCATTCTCATCGGAAAGGCAATTCTCAATTAGGAAAATCAGCTGTTCCATGCAAACACGCGCATGAAGACGTACGCAAAACGCACGGACACACACAACCGACACGGACTAAAACACACGAAACACACAAGAAAAACACAACAATCGAACCTAACAAACAACACACACAACACGCCAAACACAAACACAAAAAAAAACGAAACACATCGAACAACCGAACAAACACCCACGCGACGAACCAACTCGGCAGGGTACACCACAAAGGAAAGGAAAACGAGACCACTCTATACACACCTCCATGTCCGAATGAAAAACAAACCAGCGGGGTGGGGGGTTTTCTGTACGAATCTAATTAACCTGTGTCTTCCAAACGTGTTTTCCCCTTTTTTACGAGTCATACCAGGTACTCGTATATGCCTGGTGCCTTGTAAAATGTATTTGCTGTGCTTGGTCGTAGTATCTCTTGTCTGGGTCTCGTATATTAAAAAAAAAAAAAAAAAAAAGCTGTGAGATCGAGGATTTCGTCGAAACTCATCGTATATAGAATATGTTGAAACGAAAAAAAACTTTAAATGAGTATTCGCCCTTTACGTCTCGGAAATGCAAAGGTCTCGAAAACACGAATACTGAATACCAGTGCAGCAGGCAGTAGGGGGCCCCCCAGCAAGGCAAGGCGGTGGTGTGCCAGAGCAATGTGACCGCCTTATAAAGGAAAGCCGCCTTATCAATTCCAGGTTATGAGTGCAGTTCCCCTTCAGCGCCAAGCGATTTCGACCGCCTTATACCGGGATACTGCTTTCCTCAGACCGCCTTATATCGGAATACCGCCTTCCTCAGACCGCCTTATACCGGGATACTGCTTTCCTCAGACCGCCTTATATCGGGATACCGCCTTCCTCAGACCGCCTTATATCGGGATATCGCCTTCCTCAGACCGCCTTATATCGGGATACCGCCTTCCTCAGACAGCCTTATATCGGGATATCGCCTTCCTCAGACCGCCTTATATCGGGATACCGCCTTCCTCAGACCGCCTTATATCGGGATATCGCCTTCCTCAGACCGCCTTATATCGGGATATCGCCTTCCTAAGACCGCCTTATATCGGGATACCGCCTTCCTCAGACAGCCTTATATCGGGATATCGCCTTCCTCAGACCGCCTTATATCGGGATACCGCCTCCCTCAGACCGCTTTATTGGGGGGATTGGGGGGAACCCCACTGTATATACCGGTCCGATACACACCTGGTCCTGTTGAGGCTGTCGGCCAAGTCCTCGTCTCCGGCGGCCAGCCACGGGAAAGTCACCGCAAGGAAGCTGGAGGTCGACCGACGGCGGCTACCGCGGCGCATCCTCGCCGCCCGTCTTCTCCTTATGCTCTGAAAGGTGCGATGCGGGCATTTGAGGGGATGGGCCGAGATAAGGATATATAAGGAGAGGAATAACGACAACGATAAGGACAAGGATAAGGACAAGCCGCGAAGAAAAATATAAGGACCACCTGGAGTATATACGTACTCTACTCGGATAGGTACACGAGTACCCCTAGAGTATATTATAGCCTACTCGGATAGGTACCCGGGTACCCCCAGAGTATGTACCCTGCTCGGGTAGGTAGCCGGGTACCCCCCAGGGTATATACCCTCTACTCAGGTAGGGGGTACCCGGGTACCCCCAGAGTAATATACCCTACTCTGGTAGGTGTCCGGATACCCCCAGGGCACACCCCCTACTCGGGTAGGTAACCGGGTATCCCCCAGAGCATATACCGTACTCGAGAAGGCACCCACGGGTACCCCCAGAGCACATACCGTACTCGAGAAGGCACCCACGGGAACCCCTAGAGCACATACCGTACTCGAGAAGGTACCCACGGGTACCCCAGAGCATACACTGTACTCGAGAAGGTACCCGCGGGTACCCCCGGAGTACATATACCCTGCTATTTCGGGCGACCCTAGTAAATAGGACTTACGGTAGACACTAAAACCTACATATTTACCTTTTTTTACAAACAATATTTGGTCCTATTTACTACGGTCCTCCGTAGTAGGAAAACCCTTGCAAACCCTCACCTCGCCGTAGTTGCCCCTGACGACTTCGCCCTTGCTGTCCAGCTCAAGCAGACCATCCACATCCACGTCGGAATCGTCCCGCATGTCTGCCGACTCCGAACCAGCGAACTCCGCCGCCGGGTCCCCAGGAAGCAGTGACGGCTAAATTTCCACAAACATATATATACACATTGAATGTATACCAACACATGTAGGCATAGCGGGGCGTGTTCGTCGGGAGTTGGAGGAGGCGACGCGAGGACGGGGGGGGGGGGGGGGGGGGGGGGGGGGGGGGGGGGGGGGGGGGGGGGGGGGGGGGGGGGGGGGGGGGGGGGGGGGGGGGGGGGGGGGAGAGGAGGGAGGAAGTCTGTGAGGTTTCCTAGTTTTGATCTGCAAAAAAAAACATGTAAATTATACAGGTACCATTCCTCTCATCAGCCTTTTCTAAGCCATAGCTATACTCGGCAACTTTGTAAATGGTACCCGAGGTAAATATTTGTAGCAGATAGCAACCCCGTTAAATTTCGTGCCGACGAGGACCAGGTTTTTATTTTTCGCTTCGCTTTGTTTTGTTTTGTATTGTATGTTTTTTTTACATACGTATATGGTTTCTTCAACACGGACGAAAAAAAAAAAAACGAAACGAACCAAAACGGAAACAAACGAAAACAGAAAAAAAATCGTACTTACCGACACCAATAGCTTAAGGTTCCTATACAGCATTCAGCATCCTATAAAGCGCGGTAGGAGTGCTAGTGGGGTTGGAATTGGGGGGGGGGGGGGGGGGGGGGGCGGGGGGGGGGGGGGTAAGAGAAAGGGGGGGGGGGGGTAAGAGAAAGGGGGGGGGGGGGTAAGAGAAAGGGGGGGGGGGGGTAAGAGAAAGGGGGGGGGGGGGTAAGAGAAAGGGGGGGGGGGGGTAAGAGAAAGGGGGGGGGGGGGTAAGAGAAAGGGGGGGGGGGGGTAAGAGAAAGGGGGGGGGGGGGTAAGAGAAAGGGGGGGGGGGGGTAAGAGAAAGGGGGGGGGGGGGTAAGAGAAAGGGGGGGGGGGGGTAAGAGAAAGGGGGGGGGGGGGTAAGAGAAAGGGGGGGGGGGGGTAAGAGAAAGGGGGGGGGGGGGTAAGAGAAAGGGGGGGGGGGGGTAAGAGAAAGGGGGGGGGGGGGTAAGAGAAAGGGGGGGGGGGGGTAAGAGAAAGGGGGGGGGGGGGTAAGAGAAAGGGGGGGGGGGGGTAAGAGAAAGGGGGGGGGGGGGTAAGAGAAAGGGGGGGGGGGGGTAAGAGAAAGGGGGGGGGGGGGTAAGAGAAAGGGGGGGGGGGGGTAAGAGAAAGGGGGGGGGGGGGTAAGAGAAAGGGGGGGGGGGGGTAAGAGAAAGGGGGGGGGGGGGTAAGAGAAAGGGGGGGGGGGGGTAAGAGAAAGGGGGGGGGGGGGTAAGAGAAAGGGGGGGGGGGGGTAAGAGAAAGGGGGGGGGGGGGTAAGAGAAAGGGGGGGGGGGGGTAAGAGAAAGGGGGGGGGGGGGTAAGAGAAAGGGGGGGGGGGGGTAAGAGAAAGGGGGGGGGGGGGTAAGAGAAAGGGGGGGGGGGGGTAAGAGAAAGGGGGGGGGGGGGTAAGAGAAAGGGGGGGGGGGGGTAAGAGAAAGGGGGGGGGGGGGTAAGAGAAAGGGGGGGGGGGGGTAAGAGAAAGGGGGGGGGGGGGTAAGAGAAAGGGGGGGGGGGGGTAAGAGAAAGGGGGGGGGGGGGTAAGAGAAAGGGGGGGGGGGGGTAAGAGAAAGGGGGGGGGGGGGTAAGAGAAAGGGGGGGGGGGGGTAAGAGAAAGGGGGGGGGGGGGTAAGAGAAAGGGGGGGGGGGGGTAAGAGAAAGGGGGGGGGGGGGTAAGAGAAAGGGGGGGGGGGGGTAAGAGAAAGGGGGGGGGGGGGTAAGAGAAAGGGGGGGGGGGGGTAAGAGAAAGGGGGGGGGGGGGTAAGAGAAAGGGGGGGGGGGGGTAAGAGAAAGGGGGGGGGGGGGTAAGAGAAAGGGGGGGGGGGGGTAAGAGAAAGGGGGGGGGGGGGTAAGAGAAAGGGGGGGGGGGGGTAAGAGAAAGGGGGGGGGGGGGTAAGAGAAAGGGGGGGGGGGGGTAAGAGAAAGGGGGGGGGGGGGTAAGAGAAAGGGGGGGGGGGGGTAAGAGAAAGGGGGGGGGGGGGTAAGAGAAAGGGGGGGGGGGGGTAAGAGAAAGGGGGGGGGGGGGTAAGAGAAAGGGGGGGGGGGGGTAAGAGAAAGGGGGGGGGGGGGTAAGAGAAAGGGGGGGGGGGGGTAAGAGAAAGGGGGGGGGGGGGTAAGAGAAAGGGGGGGGGGGGGTAAGAGAAAGGGGGGGGGGGGGTAAGAGAAAGGGGGGGGGGGGGTAAGAGAAAGGGGGGGGGGGGGTAAGAGAAAGGGGGGGGGGGGGTAAGAGAAAGGGGGGGGGGGGGTAAGAGAAAGGGGGGGGGGGGGTAAGAGAAAGGGGGGGGGGGGGTAAGAGAAAGGAGGAGGCGGGGTACTTATGTCATGCATGGCCGTAGTCGTATAATCATAGACCCTCGCATCCCTACAATGCCGGGACGGGACGGGACGGGACGTGAAGGGACGTGGAGGTGAATACACACCTGTATGTACGCGTGAGGCGTGAAGGAAGACCACACAGGCTCCGCCCCGTCCCTGGTGTTGATCTCGTTCTGCACGTCCTGCAGCACCGCCTTGTCCAGGGAGAGGATCATCGACGTCTGCCGCCCCGATTGCTGCCACCTGAGAAAAAAAAGGTAAATTACCGTCGTGAAAAAATATCGTGGGGCTACGAGAGAAGCAAAATGAGTCGTTCCGACAGGTAGAGGGAAACACACAAAACACGTATCACAGAGAGAGAAGACACAAACAATATCAGCAAGAGCCCCTTCCATATTCCCCCCCCCCCCGATTAGCAAAAAAAAAAACTTCGTAATATACGGAAACAACGTAATGAGCGCCCAAGTGTTGGAGGTGTCTCTAGTAGGGGTAGGAACGGTGCTCCGTCTCGAAAGGGATGCGTGGTCAATGGTCAATTGACTAGAAGGCAATCAACAAATGAGTACCCCCCCACTGTCTCTTATACACATCTTCCCACCCCCTCCCCCACCGTCCCTCCACCTCCACCCGGCAGCGTCTTGCCTGGAAGAGAGGTAGAGCACGATTATGGGTAGCGGCAGCAGGAAAGGCAACTGCTTCAGGCCCTTCCTCAAGGACATGTACCCGATTAGGGTCACTTGACCCGCCACTGCGCCGACCACCACCTGGGAAAAAAAAAAAAAAAAAACAGAAAAAAGCGGCGACAAAGAATAAGGGTAGTTAGAACCGTTTTATTATGAACAGCTTCGAATGAGATGGTTTGCTTTCTGGTGTGGCCACTCCCAGAGACAGCAACGGGGTATACATATGTGTAACTGTCTCGTGGGTGCCTCACCACAAACACTACGTGATATGTGATCATTCCCCTTGTGCGGGGAAATTGTAATTGTTCTCCACCCCGCACAAATCATTAACTAACTGGACCGACAGTTGCGGCGACCGCCCCCGAAAAAAAAAAAAAAAAACGGGACGTACACTTGTTGTCAACAAGAGCTCGCGTAGCGACCGGCATGTTTTACAGTGTCGTTGTCAACCGACGCCAACCCAACCTACAAATATATCATATATTTATAGGGGGGGGGGGGTAAGAGAAAGGGAGGAGGCGGGGTACTTATGTCATGCATGGCCGTAGTCGTATAATCATAGACCCTCGCATCCCTACAATGCCGGGACGGGACGGGACGGGACGTGAAGGGACGTGGAGGTGAATACACACCTGTATGTACGCGTGAGGCGTGAAGGAAGACCACACAGGCTCCGCCCCGTCCCTGGTGTTGATCTCGTTCTGCACGTCCTGCAGCACCGCCTTGTCCAGGGAGAGGATCATCGACGTCTGCCGCCCCGATTGTTGCCACCTGAGAAAAAAAAGGTAAATTACCGTCGTGAAAAAATATCGTGGGGCTACGAGAGAAGCAAAATGAGTCGTTCCGACAGGTAGAGGGAAACACACAAAACACGCATCACAGAGAGACAAGACACAAACAATATCAGCAAGAGCCGCTTCCATACCCCCCCCGATTAGCAAAAAAAAACTTAGTAATATACGGAAACAACGTAATGAGCGCCCAAATGTTGGAGGTGTCTCTAGTAGGGATAGGAACGGTGCTCCGTCTCGAAAGGGATGCGTGGTCAATGGTCAATNTCAGTACGTAGCAGTAGCAGTAGACACTCACTCTGTGCCGCAAAAAAGAACAACAGCAACAACCCCAACAACAATCCCAACACCAACCTCAACACCACCACCAATAACGGCACCACAGCAACGCCAAGATTCTACGTTTATTCTGACCTGATACTTGTAGATGACCTCGGCGAAGACAAAGTACAGCAGCCCCACCACAGTAACAATGGGAGCGATGACCTGTTTCGTGGGACACCAACAGCCGCCCGGACAAGGACACGATACGTCACGTCACGATACGTCAAAACAGGACATATCCCGACAAATCACATCAAGTCATGACACGTTACGCCAATTCATGACACGTCACGACACGGTAATGTCACGACACGGTAATGTCACGACACGGCGATGTCACGAGACCTCAAGGTACAACACATCACATCATGTCACGACACATCAATGTCATGAAACCACACCACACCACCACACGACACGACACGGCACGGAATGAAACCCCACGACACTTCAAAAGGCACGACAAAATCACGGCACGTCACGGCTCTCGACAAGTCGGTGTAACGTCCGGACACGTCAATGCCAGGACACTTCAATGTCACGACACGTCACGACACGATAGTGCCATGTCAGGACGCGCCATCGTCACAACACGAGACAATACACGTCATGCGGTGTCACGACATGGCATATTCATGTTCAAGACACGTCACGACACGGCGTGGCATGTCATGACCTGTCACGATCAAATGTGTCATTAATAAGAGACATGTCAAGCAAGGGCAAAACCGTGCGCTGCCAAGGGTGTAGGGCCGAGTGTTCCACACTAAAACCTAGTAGTTTGGTGTCAAGTCAAGGCATGTCAAGCAAAAGTTGCTGTCTGTCACTCAAGAGGTGAAAGTGCTGTCTCTTGACATATTTGGTACGACCAATCAATCGGTCAAATCCATTCGATCAAAAACGACCAATAAATTAAAACCCAACCAAATCGAATAAAATCCAACCAAAAATGTAAAATAAACTCCAGTCCAATCCAATCCACTCCAATCCAATCCAATCCAATCTACTCCAATCAAATGCAATTCGATACAATTAAATCCAACAAATCAAAAGCAAACAAAAAGTGATAAAATCAATCCCATCGAAGCACACACGCGGCGCGCGGGCGGGCTTCCCTTCCTCCCGGCCTCCCCTTGCCTGGAAAGTAAATACGATGAGCAGCACCAGGAGGAAGTCGGCAAAGAAGCGGCCGTACCACGGCTCCGACGGCTCGTAAGCCCCGCGAGTCCTTCCAGCCTTGGTCCTTAGCCTACACGTTCACACACACACAAACAACAACACGTTTTTCGAGGGGACAGGGGATATAAGGGGGAGGTATAAAGGTGTAAGCATGAGAGTGGGGGCAAGGGTAAAGGCAGGACATTGTTTTTTTCCCCTCCGTCCCATTTATTATCCTCGCCTTTCTTTCTCCTGTCCCCTCCCCATATATAGTCGTAACTCAGACTCGGGGTGGGGTCACAGAGTAAGCTTTTCTACCTCTCCTTGTAGGGAAGGCAGAGTCTATGGTCATGCGACTATATACCGCCATGCACGACATGGGAACACCCCGCCCCGCCTCCCAACCCTATCTCCTCTCCTCTCCTCTCACCCCGGGTCGGTGAAGAGCTCAGCGAAAATAATCCTCCAGAACTTCAGGGGCCGGCCCCCGAAGCACAGCTCCAACATCAGCCCCGCCACCATCTTGACGATGATGAGGTTCATGAAGTACACAGCCACCACGGGCACCGTCTCCCCCAGCACAGTCAGCAGGGCCGTTGGGTTGTTCACGATGTTCTCGATAGCCTGGACACGGGGGGGGGGGGGGGGGGGGGGGGGGGGGGGGGGGGGGGGTACTCATGTCATGCATGGCCGTAGTCGTATGACCATAGACCCTCGCATCCCTACAATGCCGGGACGGAGCATGTCGGGTTTTCACCGACCAGGCAGACATTGCTAGCACCAAGCGCGAAGCGTCGTGAGGTGTTGGGCGAGTCGCATGAAGGGTGAGCCGCATCCTACTAAGCACCGCTTGTGAGGCGGACTTGCATATGGATGGCAGCTTCAATGAGTTAATTTAATGTCTGGGGGGCGTACTCATTTGTTGCTTGCCTTACTGTGGTAAGTTTACCATTGACCACGCATCCCTTTCGAGGCGGAGCACCGTTCCTACTCCCAACAAAGACACCTCCAACATTTGGGCGCTCATTAAGTTGTTTCCATACATTTTCTTAGAAACTTTATGATAAAAAAATTGAAATACGTCAGCTGTGAGTACGACCGATTGAACTTTGTTTTGCCACTCAAATCCCCTTTCTGTTTCGCCGCCTGCGGTTAGCATCTATTTCCTAGGAACGAGATCGTTTTATCGCTACTGTCTATTAATAGTGTGCCAAGACTCTACATGTCACATCCGTCTATTTTCCCCACCTCCTGCTCCAACACATCCCGTTCCCCATCGTACATTTCACATTCTCCCACTATGTGAGTTCTACTCTAATGCTTTGCCACAGGGGGGGGGGGAGGCAGTAAGCAACACTCCATGGCCCTCCATATCAGTGCAAACCCACCTCTTTGATGGAGCCAGCCCCGATGGTGACGTAGACATTGGCAAGGTGGAAAAAGAAGTAGCGGCTCATCACCGCTCGCTCCACCTCGCTGTAGGTCTTGTACCCCTCCAGGTGAAGCGCCACAAACTGCGCGCGAGCGATAAGAGAGCGCGGAACGTTTCTTTTTTCGGTTTTCGATCTCGGTTTCGATCTTGGTTTCGGTTTATATATATGTATTTCTTGTTTCAATTTTCATGTATTTGTCGGTTTCGGTTTTCAAATTCGGTTTCAGTTTCCGTTACAGTTTCGGATTCGGTTTTAATTCCGAGTTGGTTTTCATTCAGTATCAACTTTTTGGGGTTGTTTCGGTTTGAGTTCAAGCTTTACTTTAAATCGTTTGTTGGTTGCACCATCGGTTTTGGTTGCATTTTCTGTTCCCATTTCAGTTTCGGCTTCGGTTATAGTTTCAATTTGGTGTTAATGACAACTTGGGTTATATTTCGGTTGTGGGTTCAGTTTCGGTTTCGGTTTCAATTTAAATTTCAGTTTAAGTACATATTTTGATGCTGGTTTCGGTTTCGATTTCTGCTTCCGTTTCCGTTTTCGTTCTGATTTCGTTCCGATTTCAACTTCGGTTTTTATTTCGGTTCAAATTTTCTACAAAAAGAAAAGCTTTTGGATTCGGTACTATTAATAGTTCAAGTTTCGGTTTCAGTTTCCGTTTCCGATTCCGTTTTCAGTTTCTGACTTGGTTTGGGTTTTTATTTCGGTGTGGTTTTTGTTTTGGTTTCGGTTCAACTTCGGTTTCGCGGTTCCGGTTCCGGTTCCGATGTGGATTTCCGTTTTATGTTTCGGTTTTGGTTTCGGTTTTGGCTTCGGCTTACGCGACGATTTTGCTAAATTCGTTCGAATTTCGTTTCCACATCGTCGCTTTTTCAACTTTCCATGTTTTCCAGGGTCCAATCGGCGTTACGGTTGTGCTTCGCTGCTCCCATTTAACGTTACAACTCTGTCCCGAAATATAATAACAGTTTGTGTGTTAATACTCGTATGATATACCATCCAGACGGTAATACTGAGTAGGTCAGACCCTTTTACTGTACGTAAGAGCATAGGGAAATAACGGAAGACCACAATACCGGTACGTAGCTATTTCCCTCGAGAGTTTCTTCACAAGCCCTCCCGTGCAACTCGCCGAACACCTCATGGCGCTTCGCGCTTGGTGCTAGCAATGTCTGCCTGGTCGGTGGAAGCCCGACACGCCCCGTCCCCGACGTGGGGGTGCGAGGTTCTATGGTCATACGACTACCGCCATGCATGAATATCGAGTACCCCCGCCCCTCGTACGCCCCTCTCCCCGTCCCTCCCATCCCTATCCCCTGCCCCCCCCCTCCGCCCTCCACCTCCAGCAGGTTCTATGGTCACCTTGAGGACGAAGTACAGCGTGTTGATGAAGACAAGGAGGATGATGACGGGGATGTAGGCCGTGACAAGCGATGTCAAGTACTCGTTTTTCGCTGCCACGTCCTCCACAAACGGTAGCACCTGCACCATACATACACACACCACAAACACACAACAGGCGGAAGACTTTTGAACGAAGGTGATATTTTCCTTCGTGGCAACGAACTCGCAATCTATGAATATGTCAGAATTAGCGGTAGCTGAGGTTCACGCGCATAAGCACGCTCATGTATACACGCGTACATAAGCACCCGCATGAAGACGAACATGAATACACTCGACATCCGCTCATACACACACATACACGCACACGCACACGCTCATACACGCGCTCATACACACGCGCATACAAAGACGCACTTACGTGAACATTTACGTGAACACTCACGTTGACACTCACGTTGACACTCACGTTCAAACTCACGTGAACACTCATGTGAACACTCACGTGAACACTCACGTGAACACTCACGTGAACACTCACGTGAACACTCACACTCACGTGAACACTCACGTGAACACTCACGTGAACGCACGTAACACTTCACGTGAACACTCACGTGCCCATACAACACTCACTGTGAACACTCACGTGACACTCACGTGATACGAACCACTGACACTCACTGTGAACACTCACGTGAACACTCACGTGAACCACTCACGTGAACACTCACGCTGAACACTCACGTGAACACATCACGTGAACACTCACGTGAACACTCACGTGAGACTACTACTCACGTGAAATCACTGCATCCGTGAAACACTCACTGTGAACACTCACCGTGAACACTCACGTGAACACTCACGTGAACACTTCACGTGAACACTCACCTGAACACTCACGTGAACACTCACGTGAACACTCACGTGAACACTCACGTGAACACTCACGTGAACACTCACGTGAACACTCACGTGAACACTCACTGTGAACACTCCACGTGAACACTTCACGTTGAACACTCACGTGAAACACTCACCTGTGAACACTCACGTGAACACTCACGTTGAACACTCACAAGTGAACACTCACGTGAACACACGTGAACACTCACGTGAACACTCACGTGAACACTCACGTGAACACTCACGTGAACACTCACGTGAACACTCACGTGAACACTCACGTGAACACTCACGTGAACACTCACGTGAACACTCACGTGAACACTCACGTGAACACTCACGTGAACACTCACGTGAACACTCGCGTGAACACTCACGTGAACACTCACGTTGACACTCACGTGAACACTCACGTTGACACTCACGTGAACACTCACGTGAACACTCCCGTGAACACTCGCCGTCGAAACACTCGCGTGAACACTCGCGTGAACACTCACGTGAACACTCACGTGAACACTCACGTGAACACTCGCGTGAACACTCACGTGAACACTCGCGTGAACACTCACGTGAACACTCACGTGAACACTCACGTGAACACTCACGTGAACACTCACGTTGTCACTCACGTTAACACTCACGTTAACACTCACGTTAACACTAACACTCACGTTACCACTCACGTTAACACTCACGTTAACACTCACGTTAACACTCACGTTAACAACATACGCAGGCGCATGCATACATACACCCGCGCATACAAACACACACTTACACCCGAACTTTACACAAGACACAATACAAACAAGTACACACTTGCACTACCAGTTTCACAAACCAACGGAGGAGTAGTACCTACTCTGTTTATTTCCGAGGGTCAAGACAAGTTTAGGAGATCCTTGTCTCAACCCAAACACCGACTTTGACAAAAACGAATATGCCATCTGATGAACAATTCCTTATAGCCTATCATGTCTTAAAATCACTACAGTAAGTAGGTTTACAACGAATACTACTGTGAAGACAAATGGTACTCCAACCATGTTGGGTAGATACCCAGTTGAGAAGCCCTGTATACACTATAACTCATAAACAAGAAGGATTGTTCACGATCTCTA
>MEHQ01002104.1:0-16632 GCA_008828725.1 Saccharina japonica
CAAGGTTGAGGCTCTTCTCCGGCACATGCCTAGGGAAGTGGCTCAAGAATGAACCGAAAGCATCCAACATCTGACTGGGCAAATAACACCCGCAACATATCAAATATACACAAGAGGTGTGCGCCTGAGGACGACCGGTCATTGACGCGAGCCCAAGACCTTGGTGGGCTACTGCGAGATAAGAGGAAGAACATGATGAACCCTTCTTGCCTTAAAACCTTAGGCATGCGGACGTAGTGGCGAGGGGGGGGGGTGATGTGACAGTATGGGACGAAAAAATAGCACTTGTATTAAACATTTATTACTACGTGTGGAGGATAGGGTACGTAGACACCGTCAACCTCTGATCACAAATGCCAACCATGAAGATACGTTAACCAACGTCCGGTCTACGAGACCTGCCATCATGGATGGTCTTCATATGGTTGACGTTCGGGAAGACAAACCCAGAACGCTACCAGGGAGTGAAGGGTCTTCTACGAGAACGACCCCCACTCCCACTCTCTAACCTATGAGATCTCTCCTTGCGAGATGCGAGGGAGGTTTTGTGGAGGCACCTCCTTGCCACATATAAGAAAGAAAAGTGCGCGTCAAGGCCTCGGCCAACCCTGCTCAAGACCCCGACACGGCCGACATCATCTGAGGAGGCGACCTCCATATACGTAGTGGTAGATAATGGTACTCACAGTACGTTGATACGGTACGTACAAGACACATATATATGTATAGGCGTCTGACGACGTCGGCTCATTGGCACGAGCTGGAAACGTGAGGACGGGAGGAAGGTATGGTAGAGGATACGTGGCGAGAAACGGAAACGTAGGATCCGCATAAGTCCGTCATCACATTAACTCATCACCCAGCCACGGTTAGCCTTATTGCCTACTGTCATTGCAAAGATAAACCAGATGGGGCGACAAAAAATACGAAGTGCTGCTGTTCGAGGCGGGGGTGGAAGGACATACAAATATTTACAGGACAGATAGGACTACTATGAATATGTACAGGCGCAACGATCTCCTACCTATCCTACAGTACGAAGGGGAATCGTATACAGATTACCTCCTATCCTACAGTGCAGTAACGAAAGGAAAGCGTACAGTACTTGAGGCTCCTGAGGCATTACCCCCGTGGGGGGGGGCGAACAATATTTCCAACATACCCTGGTATTGCAATTACGCAGAGTATCAGTTATGGCGGGGTAGGAAACGAAAAAAAAAGAAAAAACGTTTGAAGGGAAAAACGGGAGAATCGAGAACATAATTTGCGTTACGTACAGAGCCCGGTCGGGTCGTTACGGCCTGCGAAGCAATCCACAGATGGACGGAACGAGCGTTTATCCAGGCACGTCAAACGTGAGCGCTTTTGTGAGCTGTTTTTTAATATACTGTTGTAACATTGCGTCGTAGGTTAAATCGTATATAGTTTGGGATCAATGAGGCCTCCTGCTGCGATCAGCCGGAGACGCTCACCCAGGGTTACTACTCCCGCGTTGATTGCCTAGCAATCAACGCGGCACCTCGTCGCAGAGAGTAGGTACCCCGGTAAAATAAACACTAACAAAACTGATGTCGTTGTCGACGGTACAACCTCGCTACCAACGATGGGCGGGCGGGATGGTCTGTTTTTTCTCCTAGCCTCTTTCTACTTTGTCGTGCTGTTGTAGAGCTGCGATATCGCTCACGGAGTGATACTCAATCACTGCTCCCAGTACAACAAAGAGGCTTTTCTGAAAAGGGGTTCTGCCCTGCGGGCTTCGCCTCTTTTCTGTGTCAGATTACTGTTGTAACATTGCGTCGTAGGTTAAATCGTATATAGTTTGGGATCAATGAGGCCTCTCTGCTGCGGCATGAGATCACACCCATACTTGTTGACCTTTCTCTTATCTCAGTGACGTCGCTCGTTTGACTCTCTATCCTTTCTGCGGGTTCTTTCTCTTCTTATTGTCCCCAAACTTCTAGCCTAGCTGCATATGGGTTCTGCTACCGTTGGATGTTCCGTGGGAAAGTCGTGTACGAGTTTTCGAGCCCCTCCGACAGTGATATGGCGCTTAGGTAAGCCATTGGAGTGTGAGGCCCCCGGGAACGCGTCTAGTCGGTGTGGAGCCTTTCGGGGCGTGTCTTCGTGCGGTTCTTCCGGAACTAACATACGCTCACTTCGTCCTTGAAGGGTGACAGCCGCGGAGCTTTTATGTGGGTGGTCTCACAATACTACCTTTTCCCAGATACCGCAGCCCGCAACCTACCGCCGTTACTGTTCGCTTTCGCCTAACGGATCGCGCATAACGTCTGCCACAGTCGGCATGTTCTCTACGTTTCGCTTGGTCCTCGCCCCCCCATCCCATTCGTTCCTCGACATTCAGAAGTGGGGAAGATGGGAACGAAATCCTACTTCTCGGTGCCTCCGCGTTAGGGTCACGAGCCATACGTTGGCGGACCTCTGCCACGCTTGATACGGCACGGTGTACAAATGTATTTGCTATAGCAAGGAATTACGGGCACTTGAGTTGAACGGTGCACTACTCGATACATGTGTCACTATGTACTTGAAGCCAACGTAGTTACGATGCGACTGTGACCAGACGAACCCGCCGAGAGACAAGGCGGACGTAAGGGCAATCAATTGCAACTACACTTCGGATTGACGGTCTATCAGTAGCATGTATAAAATTTCCGTACAGTTTCTACCACGTGGGTACATATAATACGTGAAGCGGTTGTCGATTATATGTGAGATAGACTTGATTGGTCAATATAAGTGTCGTGGGTGCAAAGGATACTGGTTCGTGTTGGCGGAACGTGCGCTTGCTGTTTGTCTGCGCGTGTCTCAACTTGTTTGCGTATGCGCTCGAGAGCTCTCGTGTATACGGCATGTACTTGGCATATATATTGTTTTGCCACTACATACCGGTATATATATATATATATCCGAACTGTATATTTAAAAGATGGGATTACGTCTCGCCGCTCGCCCGTCTCGTCATAATAGTCGTCACGTGCGTGCCCCGTGCACGTTCCCCTCTTGTATTAACGCCATCGCCTTACGCTCCCGCTGTCCCCGTTACCGTTGCCCACCGCCGCTTGTCGTAGCGCGAACGCTGGCGAACTTTTAGCCCCGACTCGCCTGTGGTGTCCCGCACAGATCGCTATGCATAGCCCAGCCCCCTGTTACTCCTGCGCTACCGTCCGTCAAGTGTGGCATCCCCGTACCTATTTTTAGCGACCGGCGGCGGCGATCCTACCGTCTACCGTACGCCCCGCTTACATGTACGTGTCGTGCGATTGGAAGTTAGCCGCCATGCTACTCCCCCTACGTCATGTGTGACTGCCCTCCGGTGTCGTAGCACTCTAACCTCTCCTGCGCTGAGAGGTCGCCGCCCCCTAGTATTGTCGTCGTCCACGCTCTCGTGACTACCCCGGCCGAGAACGCGCCCCCCTGTCCTCGCTCTCCCGAACCGTCATACGATACTCGAAACCCCACGTCGTTTCTATGCAGGCATTGTTTCCCTCTACGGTACCCTTCCTATTGTTCTTCGCGGTTCTCACGCCTCTCTGTACAACCTCCGGTCGAAGGGCGCCGATGACCGCCGCCTTGCGAAGAACGGCGAGCTGGCCCCATATGCATATATAGCACGCGCATGCCCCGTGCGGGTGGAACAGGTCCGGTTCCGCGCGGAGACAGTGCTGGCTCCCATCGTTACCCATGGGTCCCCTGACGTGTTGGGCTTCCGCCGCTGTGTCATGGCGTGCTGTGCCGCTGACTATGCAAGAACGGCAATACCTAGAATAAACCGACAGCGATACAACTGCCAGATACGGCTGAGCGTATATTGAACCCGTCGTGTATACTTGTCGGGGTTCTGGTGGCTTGTATCAGCACGGTTTCGTTCGTCGGTTCCTCAATTTGTGGCTTCTAGCCGGGACTCAGCCGTTTTCGCTATGTATCTACCTACACCGTCGTGTACACAAGAACCTTGGCATAAAATCGATACTTCGTGTAGTACGGTCTGGGGGTGCACCCTGTGCGGTCGCCCGTGCCGGTCGGGGATTAAACCCTGCTTGCCCGCAGTGGCCGTACTGCCACACCGTGTGCTCGCGCGTGTCGGGGATTTAACCCTGTTTTCGTGAGCGGGCGGCTATGCCCGCCACCGCCACCACACCGATCGGGGGTGTAACCCTGGAACGATCAAGTGTTACCGTCGGGGTGGCATCCTATATAGACTGCCGTGTTATCGTTCGCAAGTCGGGGATGTAACCCTATGTGCTCGCTCGTGCGCTTTGGGGGTTGGACCCTGCGTGCTTGCTGTGGCCGTAGTGCCAGACAGCCGTTGACGCAACGATGGACAGGGCCGGGGGCGAAACTCTTGTAAGTCCGTACGTCTTTGGCGGGGTCAACTCCCGTATCGTTTCGTATTATCGTATTGTCGATGTTATCAAATCGGCGAGGGTATTTCACCTAATATGTGCTACTTACTGTGCCTACTCCCTACTACATCCCGGCCATCAGGGGATTGAACCCGTTGCACTCGACCGTGTTCGTCGGGGATTAAACCCTGCTTGCTTGCTGTGGCCGTACTGCCGAGCAGCCGTCGCTCGTTTGTCCCGTCGGGGGTTAAACCCCGCGGGCGCGGTTAGGCCGTCACGCCCGGCCACCGCTATCGAATTCGTCGGGGGTGTATGATAGCCCTTACATCGTCATGTATACGCGTCGAGCCTGGTATCTTGTGTATACTGCTGTAAGTCTGCTATTCGTAGTAATGTATATACTACCGCATACCAGGTATACCGTAAATAGTGAGCGCTGACCACAAACCTCTCAGCAGAGAACCTTTACGTAGCGGTACTGCTGTACTGCAGTATAAACTCCGAACGAAATACACCAGGGCCGAATTCGGCCCACAGCTCTCAGGAGTGTTTCGGACATGATGTCGTATCGCGCGGCCCGTGCTGCTGCAGCTACGTCTACCTCCCGGCTAGGCGAAGGGTAAACCCTGTATGTATACCGACATACCGATACGTGGACGCTGAAACCTCGCGAGGGGTGGCCTTTACGCTGTGGTATTGAGTAAAATTCATTGAAACTTCGTCAGCTGTGGGTTTGACCGATGGAATGGTTAATCCTCAACTTCGCCCGCTGCGTGGTATCGGGCGTGCTTGTTCGTTAAAAATCCATTGGACGATAAAACCCGCTCTCGCATAAAAATAACCGAGTGCGGCCTACAGTACTGAGTAGTGTTTCGGATACGACTTCATGTTGAGCGGCCGGTACTTCTTTTAACTATGTACTCTACGCCCCGGTGAAACGAGGGTACGTACAGCCCTATCTGTACACCGTCGTACCGATTATGTGGTCTCTCTATGATGCTATTTTGGTACCGTTATTACAAGCGCCTTCGCTACGAGTTCGACCGATTGGTTGCAAGTACGCCCGCTGTGAGTTTGACCGATTGAATGGTTGATACTCGATTTTTCCCCGCTGCGTGGTACTTTGGGCGAGCTTGTTATATATCCCCTCAAGCCGCCGTTCAGTACTTCCGAGGGCGCAGTCGACGATAGGGACGTGACGGTTTGTGGCAACGTTGTCGCTGTTGTTACTGTTCTCACACTAATTCATCCCCCAAGTCTAGAGTCCGTGGTCACGGGACGGGCTCCAAACTCTGGGGCCGAAGAGTACTGCGGGAAATACATACATAACCTGTACAGAATCGATTGTGAATAGCCGTGACGCAAAACAGTCAGCTACACCTCATATATACCTGAACCACGTCGTACATTTTCTTGAACCACCACTTTTTGCCTCTTAACTTTCCAACTCTGGACAAGCCGTGGTCACAGATGGCTTCCCTTCTCTCCAGCTCTTGCCTTCATTTTTGTTTATCTCGCACAGGGTTCCACATTCCCCCTGCTCGTCGATTTTCATCGAATTAGCAAACTCACGCTCTCGCGCTTTCCGCGATGAGAAAAGGCAAATAAACGGATTTGAACGCCCGACCTCATATCGTTATAGCCGGCCGGGGTTGAACCGTATGTGCTCGCTCGTGCCGGGGTTGAACCGTGTGTGCTCGCTCGTGCCGGGGTTGAACCGTATGTGCTCGCTCGTGCCGAGGTTGAACCGTATGCGCTCGCTCGTGCCGGGTTTGACCCGTATGTGCTCGCTTGTGCCGGGGTTGAACCGTATGTGCTCGCTCGTGCCGGGGTTGACCGTATGTGCTCGTTTGTGCCGGGGTTGAACCGTATGTGCTCGCTCGTGCCCGGGTTGAACCGTATGTGCTCGTTTGTGCCGGGGTTGAACCGTATGTGCTCGCTCGCGCCGGGGTTGAAACCGATCTGTTCCGGCGTCCGATGCCGGGGCTGAAACCGTATGTCGTCATCGCGTCGGCACCGGGTTTGAACCGTATGTGGCTCGTTTGCGCCAGGGTTTGAACCGTATGTGCTACGTTTCGCGCCCGGTTCTGAACCGAATGTGCTCGCTTGTGCCGGGTTTGAACCGTATGCGCTCGCTCGCGCCGGGCTTGAACCGTATGTGCTCGCTCGTGCCCGGGTTTGAGACGTTGTTGCCTCCGCTCGTGCGCGGTTTGAAGGGTTGAACCCGGCGTACCTCGCTGTGGCCGTACTTGCCAGATAGTCGTCGACGCAGGGGGGCATGGTGTAACCCCCCGCCTCGCTCCGTATTCAAAGTAACATAATTCCTTGCTTGATATTGAATCGACGGGGGTGGACACCCCAAACGAGATCCGGTGCCTACTCCCGACTGGTAGTGGTCTGGAGATTGAACCCGTTACGCTCGACCGAATGCGTTGGGGATTAAACCCTGCTCGCTTGTCCCTTTGGGGGTTAAACCCTGCGGGTGCGCCCGGGCCGTCCTGCCCGGTCGCCGTTATCGAGGTTAAAACCCGTAGATTGTTGTATATACGCATCGAGGCTGGGGCTTTATACGTACTGCTGAGATCTGCTATGAGTGATCCAATCTGTTCCCCTACACGTGACGTATGTATGCCACCCTACCAGTACGTGTATGCTGATCACTCGCGCGGGGGTGGGTGTAAGTGTTCACTTGTTACGACGTATACAGTTGTGCGTCAGTCGTGGGTACGACCAGTTACCCTGTTGGTGCTCCGTTATGCACGCCACGACGTATATATGTTGGGTGCACTTGGTTGCAGCAACAGCAGCAGTATAAGTACCTACTCTCGAGCCTACTTTAACGACGATTTTTGTGTGGGGTGTCCGGTACTGCTGTAGCCGTGAGCCCTACACTTCGGTGGAATGAGAGATCCGTACCGTCTTGTATCCACACCGCTGTCCCGATTAAGTGGGCGTCGTTAAGCGGTGCCATTCTATACCAGATACCTGGAATGTGTATACCTGGTACTATTAGTAGTAGTTCTCTTTGTTCGTTTTCGTCGTTTTCCGAGCCTTATCAGGTATCTCTACGTACGAGCGCGTTTTAGTGTACTGCTGTAGCATTACATGTAAAATATGTACGAGCGCGCCCAGCCCTTCCACTTGTGAGCTCGACCGTTTGAAAGGTTTATAGTCGACTTCAAACGTTGTGTTGGGTGTATACTACTATACCCGTAAAATATAGTACCAGGTATATACCTGGCACTCGATAAGCACGATCCGCACCTCCCTGCAGTACGAATACATATGGATATCAGCTGTGTGCGTCTACGGCTGAGGTCTGCCCACGATTCAATTAAAGTTGCGCTGTGACTCGTGGTATGTACTATATACACTTCGAAGTAAGTACCTAACGTAATATATATGGTAGTTCGTACATATACTACCAGGGCATTCCTCGGGACGCGTTTTCGACTGCCGGGCCATACTCCCGCGGGATTATAATACTCAGGGGCTGTAACTACTGTAGTATTTGTTATGGGACTTGGGTCTGGCACCTCGGGAACTCTCGAGACGGGACTCAACAACCCCGGGATTCCACGGGATATTTTGTACGCGACCTACCGCAGTAGCCACGACGGGATTCGAGGGGATTGTTAGTGCGGGATCCAGCCGCAGCGGTACTCCCCGGGATGGGATCCAGCCATGGCGGAGCTAAATCCGAGGGAAAGGGCCGACTGAGGCTTTAAAAATATTCCTTACGTAAACGGGCACGCTCGTCGTACGTACGTACCCTGTCAAAGTCCCCATATCGGCGGAGGGGTTGCATAGCAATGCCGGGGTTTACTGCTCTATTCACGGGATTCGCAATATCCTGAATTTTGCGACGTGTTTGTGCGGGAACGGGATATCATGTGTATTTGCACGGGACTCGTTTGTGCGGGAATGGGATTGATACATTTCGTGGGCGCGGGAACGGGATGTAATAATTTTCGTGGGACTGGTTTGTGCGAGGTGCGGGGGCAGGATTCCACATGATTCATGGGACCACGGGATAATCCCGAATCCCGCCCAAAACCGCGGGGTAGCGCCCACGGGAAAACCGGAGGAATGCCCTGTGTAATACCAACCGATACCACCAATCTCGTACATATTATATCATGCACCATGAACAAGACGAATATTGGTACGGTATGTACCAGTGATGTACATACACAACGCCAGAACCGAAAAATAAATTACACGTAATTACGGGAAACGGCCTTTTGAAAACTTGCGCGTACTCACATCCACGATGAGGGGATTTTCGTACACATCCCCCCAGGGCTTAAAGAGGGGTATCCCCGGGATATATTATATATGTACGTCGTATGCATTCTGGTTTTCGCTGGAACTCCCTTTGGCCTGTTGAACACTGTATACGGCATTTCATGTTCTATATACTCATCAGGCAGTACTGCGGTACTACAGTGTGTTCCCAGCACCCAGCAGTGCCCGACGTGCAGGGCGGTGCACCGAGGCACTGCTGTGTGTTGTACATCGCGCCCGGTTTATAAGGGGCGCGGGGGCAAACGTACTTCAAATAATTACGGCCACAAAGGAAGTTACGGCGACCCCAGATTGGTTACGCGTAATTACGTTTTATCCCGTTTTGAATATCGTGCCTGGTATGTACAAGTTTCGTACACGCACGTACGAGTAGTATATACCAGGTAAAAATATTAATATTTGGTCGGAGCGGACCTTTTTTATTTTATCGTTGTTATTATTATTCATGCAAGAAAGTACATCCTCTAAAATATAGGGATCCATACATCCATTCGATGCTGTCTGCTGTCGGCGATATATGTGGCTTTCGGTATTTGGTACTTGTACGACCTTCACGCGTCATATATACCGTATATAATACCAGGTACCGGTAAATACGTATATACGTACAATATATATACTACACCCGAACGTTCCTGCATATGTACGACGGCCGTAGTATGTGATTGGCGGCGGCCCGTTTCACTTCGAACTGCGGTCGTGACGCGAATCCCGTATTCAGACCGCAAACTACCCGGAATAATCGCAAGTCTTTCCGTGTCTTGACACTTTCGTGCGCGTATAGCTCGTCGCCGGGTCGATGTTGTTGTTATTGTTGTTGTTGCTGTTCTCTCATCAACGATCATAGCTCATGGCCACAACACATGCCTGGTATATATTTATACTGCTGTACCAGTTACCAGGTACTGTACTGGTATGATATAGAATATAGTCTGATCACAGGACAGGCTCCAAAGCGCTACGAATGGAGTGGGAGGAGCTTATATGCTTCTCAGGGCCAGTAAATATATACGTATCATATGTACTTCATACGCCGGTAAATACAGGTGGAGTCCGCGTACGTATGCCCCAGAAGCCTACTCGTACATATACATAAATACCAGCCTATTCATAATACATACGACGAGTTGCCACCCAAAACCGGGGGGGTCGCGTAGTACGTATATCATATGATATGTGTTCGAAGGGCAACAACATGAAGTTCATCTCGTCAGACCGAAAGTAAAATACCTGGTACCAAGGAAGAGGAGAAAATGGAAATATAAAAGCCGATGCTCGACGCCGGTGCTCCAACAAGCGAGCCGAGTCTTTTACCCGGCGCGCGTGTGTGGGTGTGCGTGCGTGCTTATTTTATCCGGTTCGTGTGAGACCTGCACTGGGGTTCCTCTTACTTTCTCTCGCATCGTACCGTATCTACTCACTCACTTACTTTGAGAGAAGTGTAACAACGGTCGGTATCGGTCGGGTGGACGTTGAGTTACCTGAAGGTTTTCAATCGCTCGCCCTCTCTAATAAGCCAGGACGTGAAAAACTGACTACAGCAAACAAAGAGGTATTTTCGTACGTACAGTAGTAGAGAGATTTAGCATCGCAGTGATCTCGTTCGTGGTCACACTACACGCTCAGAAACCACAAAACAAATAACGACTCCACCGGGTTCTCGCGAGGTGCTTCGTTCTTCGTGTCCCCTTTTTTGGCTCCGACGTCCGCCGCCAGCGCCCGGTTCCTTCTGGCGCCCGGCGCCGTTGCCGACGTGCCGCACTCCACAGCATTAAATTTGATAACCAACCCCGGATTATTACGGCCCAGGTCCGCCTTTCTTCGTGCATTCAGCCCGTTCCGCACCCGGCGGGAAAGGAGCGGGGTGGCCCCCGGAGCTTTCGCCACCGCAGCTTTCGCTGCGGTCGCTATAACCTCTGTTTCTTCCTAGCCTCTCTGCTTTGTCGTGCTGTTGTAGAGCTGCGATATCGCTCACGGAGTGATACTCAATCACTGCCTCCCAGTACAACAAAGAGGCTTTTCTGAAAAGGGGTTCTGCCCTGCGGGCTTCGCCTCTTTTCTGTGTCTAAATACTCGGAGTACTTGGAGTATGAGCAGTTCTGAAGGCCCAGATGCTCCGAGTACTGGGAGTATGAGCAGTAGTTATACTCGAGTACAAGCAGTACTCGGAGTACAAACATCTAAATTACTCGGAGTACTCCGAGTATCGAGAGTATTGAACACCGAAATACTGCGAGTACACAAAGTACCTGGAGTATTTTTTTTCTCTAAAATACTCTAATTATACTCGCAGGTAATGGGAGCATCTGTGAATTTTGAAATGCTATAAACGCCAGTCGCATGCTCCCAGAACCTGGGAGAAATGACGGCCGAGTCTTTAAAATTGTGCAAAGATGCTCCTAACGTACTTCACACTCCGAGTATACTCCGAGTATCGAGTATATTTCGTACTCCGAGTACTTAAGAGTATTAGAGTACTGGTGGCCTGAATACTCGGAGTACTTGGAGTATGAGCAGTACTGGAGCCCCAAATACTGGGAGTACAAGGAGTGCCCGCAGTAATGTCGACATCTAAGAATATGGGTCCAAAATTTGGAACACACATCGGAACCACACCTTCGATGAGATTAACTTGCGGAGTGTACGAATGGAGGTCACTTGCGCCTCGTCTCCCCGTGAACCTCGATAAAATACAACGAACGAGTGAAAAATGCAAGAGGCTGTAGCAAGTTACAGATAGATGCGGTCACCGCCCTTGGCTGCTCGGGCGCCGGAGCTGGTTCTGGCGACGGCCTCCTGGGAACCGACCGCACCCAACTCGAGGTCGGTTTTTCTCGGCTTGAATTGTTTCGCATTGTGAGATTTTCATTTGGTTGCGTTGTAGACTCTTGGACACATTAATTTATAGATTTTCCAGCTATTAATCGCTGAAGGTAAGTACCGCATACCGGTGATCCTACCTGGTACCAGAGCGTATTTCGCCACGGCGTCGTACCTCGCAGCGCCTGCGATATAACGGCCGGGTCTCTGTAGCCTCTTTCCTATTGCTGATATGTGAGGTGATACTGCTGTACATCTGGTGTATCTGGAATGTGGTGCTTTTAATGGGTTATACGTGAGTGCATTTCCTCCGCTGGGTCATGTGTGTGAATGCACCTATGATATGGTAGTTCACCAAGAGTCCTTGCTTTACGCCAGTGATCCTATTCTAGCCCCGCGCCCCCCGGTTCGGGGGCGTTTGCGGCGTCGACTATCCTTGGGGGATGCTTCGGGTGGGCATAGCGGCCAACCTAGTGGCATTTTGCGCGTCGCGCCAGGCTGGCAAGGGGGCTCGCCTCGGTGATCTTTGCGACGGTGATTCTGGACAAGGTGTTCCTGACCTCAGGAGATATATAGCGCAGCCTCTCTGGCCGGGGATACGGTTGGACGCCGAGTTTTATATAAAACGGGGACTATATTCCCGGCCAGCCCAGTGTGCTCTTCCCGTTGCCCGTCCCAAAAGTCTACACTAACTACGAGTATTACTTTTGAGACGTTCTCTTATATTTATATGAAGATCGCCGACACCGCACAGTCGGGCAGGTGTTGATTGGTTGACAGTCGATATGGCACGGCAATTGACTACCAGAGGTTGACATACATATGGGGTATCAATAGATATATACAGCAGTAGTGGTACCTATATAGTGCCGGTATGTGCCAGCCAATACTACCGGCACTACACGTAGCGGGAACCGACACTATTCCGCACACTCCCGCAATGGTTAATCCCATCGGTGCCAAGCGATTTTACCGGCACTATGTAGGGCAGCTTACACTACTCAACCGGCACTAAAAAGGGGCCCCTACTGTACACAACGAATGTGTAGGGACCCAGCCCCATCAAATAATAGGCACCTGCGGCCCTTATAATTATCACGATATATCGTAGTGGGGTCGGGGGTGTCTGTTATGTACAGGCGGGTTACACGTGTCGTGGGTCTTGCAGTGCAATATGTTAGTGGATACCTTGGCACTCAATTCACAAGTGGTACAGAAGTCTACAGTAGGTACTTTTTTATTTGTCTGACACTGATGCCTTAGTTGGTTCGCTGGAGGTCAGTGTGATATGAACTTTTCGAACCGACATTGCTCGGGCAGTCTGGGCTGGAAGTTGTGTCAATCGGCAATATAATAACGATATTATGATATTACTACTGCTGTACGCCATGCGTTTTCAACGCGTACGTACTAACTCGGTTAGTCGGCATCACGGGTACCGGTTGAGCAAAGCGGTCCAGGAGAGACATATCATGGTTGGGGTGCACAACGAATATTTGCGAATCTGGGCTACAGTCTCAGGATATATCGCTGGTGACTGCGCAGTATGGTTGCAGCTATATAATATATATATATATTCATATCAGACTTTGAATGTTCACTATTAATAGGTAATGTACAGGTATATGATACCTGGTATGTATACGTACATACCAGGTTTTGAATCTTCACTGGGTATAATGTTCAGGATATAAGGTAGGAGAATTTACACCGATACGTCGGTCGGTCCTGGTTACGTACCAGGCACCGGGGGCGATAGTCTCAACGATTTATCGTGCTTAAATATGTATACATACATAAAAACGTGGATACGGCCCTCAACCGTTTGATATATATACCGGGCATGCAGGACTCCGTTCCCGGTCATAGGCCGGGCGACTGCAGTTTTTCAATACACACTTGCTCAAGTAAATAATAAGGATGAAATACTCATCATGGGCGGCATTATTTTACATACGAGTAGCGAGTGCAGCAGGATGTACGATGTCAATATACAACGCGGCCCTGCTTCGGCCCCGTCTCTGGGCTTCCTTACGACGTGGCCAGTGCCGCACGATATTTAGTCCAAAATTAATTTTATTTATTTATTCTGAATATTGCTTTATACCGTCTGGAGCTGCCAGAGGTATACAGCGCTGTTGTTCGGCGAGTGCGTTGAGAATAAGTGTTACAGGCGTTGCCCGTGCCGCACGACATTTTCGAGTTTCGCAGGCATCTCCGGCGTAGCCGGGAAAACCCTCCAGCGCGGCTGGTTGTTCTGGCGTTGCCAGCTGTATGCAGCGCTGCTGTTTCGGCGGTTTGTTTACGACGAGGTTGCCTCTGCCGCACGATATTTATTTAAGGGCATTTGACAAAAAGGGGGACACCCCCCATACATCGTAACAAAAGGGGGGACACTACCAAGCACCGGCGGCGAGGTTATCGTTAAAGAGGCGGTCGTCAACACCAATCCAACGGCCCAGCGCATTAACGGTATACTCATAGTCATATATTAACCATCACTCTGACCGAACAGCTCAACAGCTCATTTCCTGGTACAATAAGACTCTTTTCTCCTTTACGCCATGGTACGTACCTGATATACGCGTATACGTATACGGCGGTACCGGCACGACTACATGTATACGTACAGCAGCCAGCAGTAGTACCAGAGGAGTACTACTATCATTTGTTACGTATATATTTACGCATAGATATATATACGTTTCTTGATGCTCGCTGTGGTGCTCCGGGGCCTTTTGGGCTCTCTCTTCGCTTCAGACCGGACTCGCACTCGGGACCCGTTTCGACGGCCTCACGTTGGCTTTCTCGCCCGCTCTTCTCGAGTGTCGCGCCCCTCAGCCTCCGCCCGTGACTTTCCGCCCGCGCGCACTCTCGATTCAAGCGCCGCCGCCGAGCGCAGCGACCTCGAAGTGCGTGGATCTTGAGGAGATACCTCGGCTCTACTGGCCGCTGAGGATGATATGCGTGGTGCTGTTGCTGCTGAGAGAGATATTTGTGGTGCGAGCCTCAACTCAAAATATCTCGCCTCAATTAAAAACTCAAAGATCCACGGATGAATGAAAACTCGGCTGAATTTTTTCCGGGTGGATTCAGTACAACAGTACTGTAGCTTATTTTTCAGCGTAGAGATATTACTGCTGTGCCTGGCTGTAATACGTACAAGAACAAACAGCAGTACGTAAGAGTAGTACCAGGTACGAGTACTGTTAGGGCCTGGAATCACTTTTTTTTAGACGTAAAATTCGCCATTTTTCTGTCCGGGGATCTTCAATCTGGAAAAAAGAAACTTTCACGATCAGCCAATCAGCAATGAGGGAAAAACTCAAATTTTACAATAAAAGTCTATTCATAGTTCGTGGATGCACATTTTTCCGACGGCGAGCAGCGAGCAGCCGGACATTCCTCGTTGACTCGTTCGAGCAAAAAATGTTTTAGCCTGCTGCGTTACAACACACGGACGCTTGAGCGTGAGCTGGCCGCACTTGACTGCTGTAGGAACATTGAGCTCGATGACGGACAGCAGGCCAGTGCATCCCCTGGGGACGGGCATGCATCCAGCCGAGGCTTCGGAAGACTCCTGCTTGCGCGCGACTTCTTGCTGGTCGCATAGCTCAGCCCGGGTGGTGGCCAGCACCGCGTATGACTCACGACGGAGGTCTAGTTGCAGCTTTATGTTGGACTCGTGCTCGTGAATATGAGCAGCTGCGCTTGAGAGCTGTGCCTTCGTCTCAGAGGCCTCCGCGCGACTTTTGTTCCGTTCCTTCACCGCCCGATCGCGGATGGACTCGGCCGCGGCGCGGCCACCGCGTTCGATGGCAGTCGCCTGGCGTGCGACCACCGAAGCTTCGTGCATCGCTTGTCCTGTGCGTTCTAGATAGCTTTCCATCTTTTCCCGACCGACTTTTCTCTTTTTTCCTTTAGTCGTACTTCCTTCGTGTTTTTTTTTGTTTCCCATCACAAAAGCCAATTGCTTGCTGAGCGAAAGGTGGCCAAGAGGCTATTTTGGGATCGAAATTTCTCGACGGCTGCTGAATGAAATCAGTCGGGAGTTGGGCTGTTGTGCGCACCATATCCCAACGCAGTAGAACGACGTGAATATTCTACATCAACGTGAGACAAGTCTTTCCCTCGCTCAAACAACAAGAAAGATGCCAAAACACATGTTATTCCGCCTTTAAAATCGCCATATATGAAACGTATAGGAAAAGGAACGTCCATCCTCTGCGTCTACTTCAGTCAAAGGTGTGTGTCAAGTTTCAGCGTTCACCTGGTCTCCACCCCAGAGATTTTTCGAATATAACTTGTACCGTTTACGTAGTGTAAACCCAAGTAATTAGACTTTTTTCTCCTTTCCTATGCTATTTTGATTTTGCCCTGTATTTTGGATTTTTAAAGTGGTGATCTCGAATAGCCTGCCACGTTTTTGGGTCCAAACAGGCCTTGATTCCAGAATCTAACTGTATGTACGACGTAGCGAGTAGCTGGTGTGTATAGTATTGCTGAGTGCTGTTGTGTAGTACGTACTGCTGTACAGCAGTACTACTGTTTGTTGTAGTGTACAGTGCTAGCTAGATACGAGTCTGCTCAGACACACGAGAGTCAGAGAAGAATTGAGATTTCCCCCCCGTTGCCTCAACTTCGCATATCCATGCGGAACCGCTTGCTCGGCACGGAGTATTTTTGCCGCACGTGCCAAAACTGAAACTGAGCCCGCCACCGGGACCTCGACTGGTGCATTTCTGACAGAGACTGAGAATGAAGTTGCGAACTGAGTATCAGTAATTACAGCAGTAGTAGCGTTTCCTTCTTCCTGCAATAACACCTGGCATTGCCTTGATTCTGCACGTAGTATGTGTCAGATGTCAAAACACGAGCGAGCGCCATCAGATTGTTGTTGTCGTAAATCTCACAAACTATCCTGAGGACTGAGACTATCCAGGGAACACCGAATGCGACTGATTGCCTTTCTGAGACTGACTGTTGAGACTGAGAAATGAGGTTGCGAACTGAATATTTCAGCACGCAGCAGTCCCTTCTCCCTGCAACCCTTGGCATTGCCTTGATTCTGCACGTGGGCGTCAGGTATCGAAATACGAGCGAGCGCCATGACACTGTCGTAAATAGCAAGGATGGTAAC
>MEHQ01002104.1:19762-74587 GCA_008828725.1 Saccharina japonica
AAGTTAGTTGCGGCGGTGCCAACTATCCAACTATTTTTGTATTTTGGGTTTCCTTGCTCGTAGGAAGGCTTGTTTGGTACGGGGCGCGTATTTATCGGCGTCCCCAAGCAGTACCACCACGCACCACGCACACAGAGAGGTCTTTCACAACTCATGGCGCATCAACCCATCGCCATCGATGGTGCCGGTGCCGATGGCAGGGCCGAGGGTGCCGGCACCGCTGAGCCTGGCCTGTCGACGGACCATGGCGATGATGGAGCGTCCGACGAAGAAGTGACTGTACCGAGCGCTCCTCCGAAGCGAGTGCACGCGACAAGGTGGCGGTTCGCTACCGCGTACAGAAGGAGGGCCGGTGTTCCAAGCGCCCCAAACGGGGACAGGGATTCATACTTTTGATGCGAGATGATTCGCGGGGTTCTGCATCTTTGTAGTCCATCTGGGACAATATTTCAATATTTCCAATACTTTCCCCGGACCAAGGTACATTTCTCAGGATGTGTTGAGCTGTTCGGAAATCTGGAGTCACCACCAGAAAGCTCAACCCTGCGCGCAGCTTCTCACGATTTCAAAAGTAATTCGCCTTGTTTATGCCAAAAACGTGTAAACAAGCCCCTTGTTTCCCTGGGTGTAGTACTTTTCAAACCCAAATTCTGAGCAGTGATTTGGGGAGCTATGACCATAGGCCACCGGCCATCTTTTTCATAATAAAAAAACAGCTTTAGAGGGAGAGATTTGAGGGAAACAATGTATATCGAAGGTCATTTTCCCCTGGTTACTACTGTCTGACAAATCGTGCGATATACTATTAATAATAGAATACGGCAAACGATTGCTCTCATTCACGCCTCCAGGCCGTTTTTTTTTCGTTTTCAGAAATACCAAATTTTGTAATATATTCATAATTTTGCCCAAAATGACTTATTTTGGTCGATTTTGGCCAGTCTTGGAGAAATATTTTTTGATGCATTGTTGCGTAACTACTTGAATCTAGTGTGGAAAATTATTTTTCTTTCTCGTTCTCAGCATCGATTCCTCTTGTATTTGCGGTCACGAACATATGGTTGTCTCATTAAAAAAAAATATTTTTTCATGAGTTATGACTACTTCGTAAACGTCATTGGAAATATTTTGTGCCGGACGGACCATACGAGTTTACAGTAAAAGGTAGATGTAAGGGTATTACCTGCTGAGCTATAGGGGTAAAAGATCGACCGATTACCCAGCCCAGGGTAATCCTTATAACACTCCCCCCCCCTCTGAACGGTGGGATGTTTGGGACGTCGGTACCGTATACGGCCGTACGTTGACCTACCCGTTTCGTTTCAGTACCTGAGGAACCAGGGAGACGTGTTTTTTAGGGACGCACGCGCAAGCGTTTCTATAAAAGAAACGTTCGAAGTGAGATTCGAACCCGTGTCCTGCCGACGACGCCAAATGTGAGGGTATTACCTGCTGAGCTATAGGGGTAAAAGATCGATCGATTACTCAGCCCAGGGTAATCCTTATAACACTACTCTGGTCTTATGGTTAATGTGCGGTCAACTGTGATGGCAAAGAAACGTTCGAAGTGAGATTCGAACCCGTGTCCTGCCGACGACGCCAAATGTGAGGGTATTACCTGCTGAGCTATAGGGGTAAAAGATCGATCGATTACTCAGCCCAGGGTAATCCTTATAACACTACTCTGGTCTTATGGTGAATGTGCGGTCAACTGTGATGGCGGAACTTTGTCCCAACGTGCTATTACTGTAATAATACAAGTATGTCTCTGTCATGAGTGTGTCAACTGGATGATGAGCACCTCTTGCTCGGGTGTTTGAGCGATACTCGTCCTGAGCTGTGTGTCGATCCCAGTCTATTTTGGTCGATCCCCGTCTAGTTTGGCCGATCCCAGTCTATTTTGTGTCCTATTTTTAGTTTGTACTGGTGATGTGCTACTGCCTGCCGCACGAGTATGTGTGCGTTGTCTTCACATTAAACCCGTTATTTCTACTCAACCACATCAGTACACCCAATGCCTGCCCTGGTCCCCAATCCTATTAATAGAGAGATACAAATTATGTGGTCACAGACTGTGAAACAAAGAAAAACCAAAACAAAATAAACGCAAATTAACGGGTAAAGCAAGTGAGATGCTTAACTTACCGGGCACGAGAACGTTTTTACCATATATTTCTGGTGCATCTCTTTAATATCCGACAAACTGAGACGGGATTTAGAAATGTACCTGTTTCTTGATCAAAACCAGAGATAAACTTAGCCCATTTATCATGCTTTTTGGGTGTAAAATGAAGCCAAATAGCGTATTTTTCGCCTCTGGCGGCGCCTTCAGCGGGATCCTCCGGAGGCGCCTCCGGCGGGCCCTCCGGGGGCGCCTCCGGCGGGCCCTCCGGGGGCGCCTCCAGCGGGGCCCCCTCGGCCGGGGGGGGCTTTTTGGGCTCGCTTCGCTCGCCTGACTTTAGTCGACTAGTTGGCTGGCTTCGCCAGCCAACTAATAGCTAGGCGGAATCTCCAGCCAACTCACAGCCCTACTGAAACTGGAATAACGATTTTATTTGTTCAAAACAGGAACGGCGGTGCTCCGTCTTGAAATGCATGCGGGGTCAGTGATCAATAGTCAAATGACTGTACAATAAGCAATCGACTGCATGATGAGTACTCCCCCACACCCCAGTTTAATGTATTACGTCCGTATTTTCCGGAATCAACTACTAAAGTATGCACGACTCGACCCCGAACCCAAACTAACCCGTTCACAGCCCACGTACATGTACTTGAAAGACACAAGCGCAGGCTTTGCTCCAGCGACTTTGCATATATATATATACTGCAATACAGCAGCTGGGCATAACATAGCATATACAAGGGCTTCGCATGGTCGCCGGCACCCATGCTCCGGATAGGAAAATATACATAATTTATTTGGTACCTGGTATACCTCGTATCATCCTTACGACAAATTAATGTGATGGCGCTCGCTCGTGTTTCGATATAGATACCTGACAAATACGTATATAATCAAGGCAATGCCAAGTGTTGCGGGTAGAAGGAACAAATGCTAAGTGTTAAAATTCCAGTTCGATATTTCATTTCCCAGACTCAGTCTCAGAAATACATCACCACCAGTCGTTTTTGTTTTTCACCGAATAGTCTCAGTTCTCAGGATATTATGGCGTACCTGGTACCTGGTAAGATTTACGACAATGTGATGGCTCTCGCTCGTGTTTTGACATATGATACCTACACAGAATCAAGGCATTGCCAAGTGTTGCAGGAAGAAGGAGATACAGACAGGCTGAAAAGTGTTGATGCTCAGTTCGCAACCTTGTCTGTTTTTCAGTCTCAGTCTTAAGAAATGCACCATGGGCTCAGTTTTGGTGTGTGCAACGGACCCTGATACAACCCGTAAGTACGCGCGATCGAAGTATTGCACTCAGCCAGCAAATATGAGTTTCGACGAAATCCTCGATCTCACAGCTGTCGGGTTTTTATTTTTTTATTTTTTTAGTATATTGCTGCCAATACGCGCAGTACCTCCAGTTTTGCACACCAAACATATCATGCATGTAGAGTACATACGTACGTATGATATGATTATAATCGTGTAAGATCGTTGTAAACAGCAGGCAGGAACACATACATAATGCGTACCACAGGTAATATTCAATAATCAGATCCGAGACTAGAACAAAAAAAAAATTGATGTGGGATTCGAACTCAGGCGGTTCAATCTGTAGTCGGTCGTTGAGCACCTCACCTAAAATATCATTTAGCAGTTTGAAGGCATGATTTACTTCTACTATACCTGGTACAGCAGTGATATTTCACCCGAGAAAAATATTGCTCGTAGCTATTAAACCGAGTTTTTTGTTTGTCTAAACTGCTGCTGCTTGCTGCTGTAGTTACCTGTACCTACATTCGGTGGATATTATTAATACTACTGCTGTACAGTAAGTACTACTGTGCTGCTGTTGTACGAGTAGTACACAGAGTACAGCAGCAGTAATGATCTCACCGCGAAAAGCTAGCTATGAATGCACCCAACCCGCATAAACTGAAATATCCACTCGTATTATTATTCAGCCGAAATGATTATTATCGTATTGTACTTGTGTCCTCACTCGTATTCCCACGAGGTAAGACGGAGGAGATGGAAGGGGCTAAAGACGACCTGCCCAGGGAGGTAGTCGAGAGTAAGCGGTCACTTTCGCGAGACCGAGCTATCAAAGAAAAGAGCTACGACGTACGATGTATATCGAAGCTCCCGGCAAGTAAAAAAACGAGATGATGCTGGAACTAAACACCAAACAGATCCACAGAAGAAGGTACGTAGAACCTCGCTATATCTCGGATCTCCAAGAAACAACCACGAAATAATCTTGCTGCCTGAGAGAAACAACCTGGACGTCCCGCACAGAACCTTTTTGCCTCGAAGAAAAGGTCTCGATGTCCCGCCGTCTCGTAAGAGCCCACCGATTGAAGGTCGCCGCGCTCGGCGGCGGCGCTTAAGCCGAGAGTTCAAACGGGCGGAAAGTCACGGGCGGAGGCTGAGGGATGCGACCCTCGAGAAGAGCGGGCGAGAAAGCCAACGCAAGGCCGTCGAAACGGGTCCCGAGTGCGAGTCCGGTCTGAAGCGAAGTGAGAGCCCAAGAGGCCTCGAAGCACCCCAGTGAGCGTAGATCAACATATTATATATTTATTTATATACGTACGAGTAGGAGCAGGGTAGAAAATATAATTCGTTTGTTCACTTTTTCTAGCTGCGTCTCTCTGCTGTGCGTACGTACTCTAAATAGCTTAGAGGTCTGAGTAAAGGCTATATGCGGAATTTCGTTTGAGTGATGATATATGTATAATATTGAAACAACGTAATGATTGCGCAATCAACTGGAGCCATCTCGAAAGGGATGCGAGGCTATTGGCCAAATGACTCGTATTCATATTACGTCTGTCAGCTAACCCAAATGCATGGCACGATATTTCGAGGCACACACGCGCACGCTCTGTTTGCTCCAGCGACTTTGCGCGTAATAAAGTGTTGGACTGCAATATTACAGCTGCTCAAGAAGAGGGTGGAAACATAAAATATGTAGTACGCGTATGAATTCGTTCGCATTTTGTATCTCTCTGCGCCTCTCTGCTGTGCTCTCTCACCAATTTGCAACTGGGGTATATATGGCCATTGTGATTCGAAAGACCTAACGCATTCAGATTTTCTGGTGTTTTTGTTCATCAATTATTAATAGTGTGTGAATGTTACAACGTCCAACATTTTTCGCCCTCTGTTAAAAAAGTTGAATTTCAAAAATTGTGACAAAATGTCTCCGTAACTTGAATAAAACCTTTTCAAATTGAGTTAAGGGCCCGTAGTAACGAAAGAAAGTTTCAAATCGAATCGATTTATAAATCGTTTTTTTTTAATACAGTACATATGTTTCGAACGCACATTGTTGGGGGCCCGGGGGGGGAGGTTCGGGGGGGGGGGGCGCGTGCGCCCCCGACACTGCTATTTGCATCCAAGCTCTGTTCGGCTGCCGTGCCAACCTAACACTACACTACTATTTGCGGTCAAACTCTGGTACTGGATTTCGAACGCACGACTGTTGGGGGCCCGGGGTGGGGGGGGGGGGGGGGGGGGCGTCGCCGCCCCCCAACACTGCTATTTGCATCCAAGCTCTGTTCGGCTGCTGTGCAAAAACCTAGCACTACACTGCTATTGGCGTCAAGCTCTGGTACTGGATTTCGAAACGCACACTGTCGCGGGGGCCGGGGGGGGGGTTCGGGGGGGGCGCGTCGCCCCCCCCCGCGTTGACACTGCTATATTTGCATCCAAGCTCTGTTCGGCGCCGTGCAACCGAAAACTACACTGCTTATAATTTGCTCCAGTCTGTTCGGCTGCCGTGCCAACCTAACACTGGTGAGGCATTTTGCGACGTACACTGTCGGGACCCTCCCAAGGCACACTGACGCACCTGCTTCCAACACATCATTCATTCGGCTGCTGTTGCCCCCCCCCGACACTGTTATTTCAATCCAAGCACTGTTTGCTGATGTTGTGGGGTTAAAATATAATGTTCCTTCTCGCGAGTACACCCCACAGAACTCTGCCTTCCTTCCTTCCTATTGCAACACTGTTGTACGCGCCTTTGAGGTTGCGCTTCTGTACCCAATACTCCTCCTCCGTGCCTCTGTGCGTCTGCTACAGTGCGTCCGCTGTGCACACCTGCTTCCAACACATCATTCATTCGGCTGCTGCTGCGAGCTGTACTCGTCCTCTTCCGGTCTGCTGCTGCTGCTGCACTCATCACGTACTACTACTACTACTGCTGCGGGTGTGTGCTATGAGCCTTCGTATGTTTAATCGTGCTAGACTTCTGCGTGTCTTCGGCTACGCTTTACCATGTGCTGTTGTGTGTGTATCACGCGAGTACGTACATCCTACTACTACTACTGCTGTGGGTGTGTGCTATGAGCCTTCGTGTGTTTCCTCGTGCTAGACTTCCGCTCGTCTTCGGCCATGTTTTACCCATGAATATGTATCTTGTTTTCCCAGTGACTATAGTTACTGGGCTCTGTCGCGGAAATTATTTAATTTCCCAAATCCCCTGCCTTTCAACTCTGTTTCGACGTCTAATTCCATCTTTTTTTAGTAATCGCCTCCCCTACTTAGTTCAACTCCAAACACGATTTGGCTCTGTAGCCCATCAATCCCTCTACTTCATCTTACACCTGGCATAGAAATTTGACTCTGTAGCCTTTGGCTAGATAAAGTTATACACATTCGATACTTAACCCGACTAGGTAATATCAGCTCTGGGTCGAGGCGATTATTGTGTCGGACGTACTCGTACTGAGCTTTACATGGGAAGTGGGAAGTGCAGCTGTGCAAAGCGACGGCGCAGCCACCTGACGATAACGTGGAGGACTGCTGCAGCAGCGTGCTGCTGTGCTGCTGCTGCTGTGCTGCTGCTGCTGAGCCTAGGTGATATACGCTGCGTTGTGCGCTAGCACCCGGCGATAATGTGGAGGACGCTGATTTAAGCTGCGTTGTGCGCAAGCGCCTGACGAGCACATACATACATGGAGGACGCCAAGGCAGCATTACGTACAAAAGCTGCTGTATGTACACGATGAATACCAGGCATAGCTGCGTACAAGCTACAACAATACATATTACTTCACCGGGGAGGCGGCTGGCAGCCACCTGACGATAACGTGGAGGACTGCTGCAGCAGCGTGCTGCTTTGCTGCTGCTGCTGCTGCTGCTGCTGCTGCTGAGCCTAGGTGATATCCGCTGCGTTGCACGCGGCGATAATGTGGAGGACGCGTTGTGCGCAAGCGCCTGTGACGAGCACATACATACATCGAGGACGCCAAGGCAGCATAAAAGCTGCTGTATGTACATGATGAATACCAGGCATAGCTGCGTACAAGCTACAACAATACATAATACTACTTCCCAGGCGAGGCGGCGGGCAGCAGGTCGGGGCGCAGCTCCGACCCCCGTGCCCCGCCCAGCTGGCAACCCTGTGTATGCGCGTCCGTGGAATATTGTCTGAATTGAATTGCCAGGAAGCGGAGTGGGTCAGACGGCGTTCGGGTGTGTGATTCGAAGCACACATTCAATCGTCATGATTTCTACGAGTATGGCCCATGGCCCATGCCTTGGGAGAGAGTCCGAATCGATCCACGATTTCATGATCCATATGATCCATGGTCCATGGTCCATGATCCATGATGTTCGTGCGAAATGTAACGCCAAATGAAACGACACAACAGGTTACGCCGCTCGACATCACATATTTGACATATTGACATGCTGTACGCTACCGGTCCTCCTACGAGAAAGTGCCCTACAAGAAACTCAGCCTAAACAGTTCGGGGGAAATAAGAAAGTCGACAGCTATTATACTGAAGTTAGTGCGGGACACACCCCTTTCTAAAATAAGAAAGTAAGCCTAAGCCCGATTTCTGGTTTCTTATGAGCGGGCCGGTACTGTACTCGTACTCGTACGGACACACACGGAATGGAATATTTACGATTGATGCGATTGATGGCGAATTGAATGCAGTACGTACGTATTATTCGTACAGCCCGTCAAGTCCAAGAAGAAGAGTATTCTTGTCGCCACACATCACAGACTTTGCGGCGGGGAGCGGGTCGGGGCAGCGCCCCGCCCCGCTCCCCGCCCAGCCGACAAACCCCGTGTGCGAGTCAAACGGATTGTTGCCTCTCTCTACTAATACTATGTATTATATCGATGCGATAGAAGCGCCAAGTAGCGGAGTGCGTTGTCAGACCTATTATACGTGTAGTAAGTAAGCAGCAGACACAACAACAGTAGTCTTCGAGTACAAATCAGTTTGCAGCAGGATGAAGGGGGTAGACCCACTGACACACAGACGACACACAGTAGTAGTGCAGTACGTCGATGCAGCATCATCACTATGGCCGTTGATCATGGAAAAGTACGGATACGTAATAATATTCTCCGGTCCAGCTGGACCGGAGACTCAGCAAGCATAATCCCAAAAGTGAAGACCGATTTTCAAGATAATAGGCGTGACAAAAGTTGCCCCAGTTTTCAAGTTACTCAGCGTGACAGAAAAGTGACCCCTCAAATCACACCACGGGTTCCCCCTTGTCCGCTCGACCCTCAAAGCTCGTTCTGGGCGTACAGCAGCGGCGTCGCGACAGTTTTTGCACGCCTCGACAGCCAAGCACGCACCATGGGTCTGGGCCGAGTATCGGCATCAGAGGATGGGTATGTGCGACACGCCGAGCGCAGCAGTACGCACGCTGAGCACATGAGCAAGCACGCACGCTTGCAGCCTCCGATCGAATCGGCGTGTGCACCGCTTCAGTGATTTCTCGAGGTAGCTCGTACATAATTGAACATGGATAGGCACTGAGTGTAAGCCTGTCTAAGTCCTAGACCCGTGCCTAAGAACATGCGAACACCAACAGCGGTTCGTCAGCCCTCGGCCCCTCCCTCAACCCCTACAGCAGACCCTCTGCTCAAAATTGACCGACCTCTGGGAGTTCCACATCTATGATTAATATTGTTTGAACAGGGGTGGGGGGGGGATCCTGATGGGTTGAGATTTTACGGATTATCATGTCATGAAAGCAAGCCACGACGCCTCACCACGACGTGTATGAGTACATGCCACGCCCCACCACCACGCCTTGCGAGCTCGCAACATCAACGGTGACTCTGTATCGGTATGCATTTGCCGTTCGCAGTGCTTGTGCCATTGTCCCTTGGACTTCTCGTCGTTTATAGTTCGGCCATGGTCAACACCAACAACAGCAGCAGCAGCAGCAGCAGCAGCAGCAGCAGCAGCCTGAGGGAAGTGGTGTACCCCAACGCCGGGCTCTAGCTCGTGAAGGCAGTGGTGCCTAATTCCCATCGCGAGCGGCCCCCATCTGCCGTGGCTCGTGTCTCCGTAGGCCCTCATTGCCGGGGCGAGCGATCCTTTTTCGGACCTAGTGGTACTCGCGAGTTGGATCCTCGCCAACTCCCGGATCTTGTTTACCGACCAACCTCAGCGCGTTCAATCAACACCCACGACTGCGAGCATACTTTGTATTTTTCGATCTCAAAAAAGAAAGCACCGTCCTATGCAGTCCGATGGTGCAGTATACTCCGAGGATCGAGTGCATTTCGTACAGAGATGGCTCCCGGATTCGTGGGAACCGGGTACCCGGAAGCGGGTACACGGAACCGTCGGTACCGGTACCGTCCCGGTTCCATTTTTATTACCTGCAGTACTGGGTATTCCGGGTACCCGGGTTCCCGGGTACCCGGGTACCCGTTATCAGTTACGCTCCACGAAGCCCACCGATAGACAGCGTACAGCGCACAACGCACAGTAATCCCTACCTACCTTCACACAACACGCCATACATACACCAGACCCCTACCAGCTACTAAGCGGAATAGAGATGGCTCCCGGTTTCGTGGGAAACGGGTACCCGGAACCGTCGGTACCGGTACCGTCCCGTTTTCATTTTTATTACCCGCGGTACTGCGTATCCCGGGTACCCTGGTTTCCGGGTACCAGGGTACCCGGGTTCTTTCGCATTTTTATTTATCGAGAGAGACGACATGAAGGCTTGTCCTCCCACCTTCCGCCTCACCACGCCTCACCACCCGGCCTGAGGACGGTTCACTCCCCTCAAACACAAGAGTGGAGAAAAATGTACACGTAACCCCGGGTACCCGGGATACCCAGTACCGTGGGTACCCGGGACGGTGGTACTGGTCAAATCCCACCGAAGGCGGCACGGGTCCCGGTTCCAATTTTTTTAATCCGGGAGCCATTTCTAATTTCGTACCCCGAGTATATCGTCGTATGAGAGTACTGGCGGCCTGAATACTCGGAGTACTTGGAGTATGAGCAGTACTGAAGCCTCCAATACTTGGAGTACAAGGAGTACCCGCAGTATCGGACCCCGAAATACTCCGAGTACAAGCAGTATATCGAGAGTGTTGATACCCGAAATACTCCGAGTGCGAGCAGTATATCCCGGAGTATTGAACCCCGAAAGACTTTGTGAGTACACGAAGTACCTGAAGCATTTTATCTTAAATAACAGGAAACACTTACCAGGTTCTTTTTCTTTCGGGAGCTCTCCTCGGCATATGTTGGTACTTCACAGCCACTCTCAGCCTCTAATTGCCGAAGCAGAAGTTACTTGCCTTCCGGAGGTTCTTGGGTTTCCTAGGTTTCTGTGTTTTTATTACTAAAGTTGCAACTTCAACTTTTTACAAAACATGTTTTGATACTTTATTTTTTTTATTCATTTTCGGTTTTGGGTTCGTGCGTGTACCCAGTGTGCACGACAGCGCGTACGAGCCCGGCACCACCGCGGGTGCATGGGAGGGCGCTGGCCAGTAGAGGGGGGGGTCGGAAGGAGCGCTGTCGTTATTTTCGTGGCTAGGCGTGGCGTGTTCATCGAGACACGAGGGAAGCATGAAGGTCCTCGCTGTTGCTGCTGCTGCAATGAATCCAGTATGTATGTCCGAAATTATAGGGATTTTTCTGTCTGTAATAAAGGCACATTCAAGCCAAGTTCAAGCGGTGCGTTATTTGTCGTAAAACTAAAACTATCATTTACAGAGGAATGCCACATACAAAGATCGAAGGTACTACAGCAGTAGTACTACTGCTGCTGCTGCTGTTGTTGTACTACCACACCTAGTAGCCACGAAAAAGGCACATATCACACCCCCAGTCAGCGCAGCGCCGTGCTGCGCGCCAGGTTGTTGTGCTTTCTTTTCCTTCAAAACATACAGCTCTGTTGTCCTGGAGCATGAAGCTCTATCTATCCACTACTACTGCTGTATGCATTTGCAAGTCGCCTGTACGTTGGTTTGTTCTTTGTGTGTGTGTGTGTTTTTTTTGTGTCATACTGCTGTCGTCGTGCACAGGTATGATAGTTGATTTGCCACATAATATATGCCACAATACAGCGGTATAGACGGGTACTGCTGCACGTTCAGTTGCGTACAGCAGTAATAAGTATTTCGCTGCATTGCACCATGAATCTCTTTGGCCTTTTCAAGTCGGTCGTTACACATCGTGATGGACCTCTTCTGCCCCTTTTCTTAAGTTGCGCGAGCGTAGCGGGCGGCTGTCCCTCGGAGCGAAGCTTTGCTTCCGTCGCGATGTTTTTTCGCGTTGGAAGATAAAAAAATCACCACTATTGCTTGTTGTTTGATTCTGTCCTGTATTTACCGTCATACATATGGAGCTCTTGGCATTATCAAGTCGCCAGTTGCAAAAACATTACATGTTACTCTTTTACGCTTTTCACATTTGGTTCTATTCTTACTTCCGCGAGCGTAGCGGGCGGCGTTAGCCGCCCGCGCAGCGGAGCCCTTGTACTCCTTACTTTCCTCCAAGGTACTCGGAGCATCTATCTGTGCAACATTGAAGACAACGAGGAACTACCCCTGAGCCCGCGGGAAAAACGCCGGACAAAGACTTGCATTTTTTTTCAGGACTGGGGACTACTGTCTACTGTATACTGTAGCAACGCGAATGATACTCATTTGATTGCGATACTAACACTGGATAAAACTTGCTCGATACTATATGGCCCTTTCTCAACACCTTATTTTTTAGTAAGACCGGAGACTAGCAACGCGAATGTTACTCATTCGATTGCGATACTAACACAATATTATTCAGTACGGCTGTACTCGTGCTACCGTAATAATTCTCCGGTCCAGCTGGACCGGAGACTCAGCAAGCATAATCCCAAAAGTGAAGACCGATTTTCAAGATAATAGGCGTGACAAAAGTTGCCCCAGTTTTCAAGTTACTCAGCGTGACAGAAAAGTGACCCCTCAAATCACACCACGGGTACCCCCTTGTCCGCTCGACCCTCAAAGCTCGCTCTGGGCGTACAGCAGCGGCGTCGCGACAGTTTTTGCACGCCTCGACAGCCAAGCACGCACCATGGGTCTGGGCCGAGTATCGGCATCAGAGGATGGGTATGTGCGACACGCCGAGCGCAGCAGTACGCACGCTGAGCACATGAGCAAGCACGCACGCTTGCAGCCTCCGATCGAATCGGCGTGTGCACCGCTTCAGTGATTTCTCGAGGTAGCTCGTACATAATTGAACATGGATAGGCACTGAGTGTAAGCCTGTCTAAGTCCTAGACCCGTGCCTAAGAACATGCGAACACCAACAGCGGTTCGTCAGCCCTCGGCCCCTCCCTCAACCCCTACAGCAGACCCTCTGCTCAAAATTGACCGACCTCTGGGAGTTCCACATCTATGATTAATATTGTTTGAACAGGGGTGGGGGGGGGATCCTGATGGGTTGAGATTTTACGGATTATCATGTCATGAAAGCAAGCCACGACGCCTCACCACGACGTGTATGAGTACATGCCACGCCCCACCACCACGCCTTGCGAGCTCGCAACATCAACGGTGACGCTGTATCGGTATGCATTTGCCGTTCGCAGTGCTTGTGCCATTGTCCCTTGGACTTCTCGTCGTTTATAGTTCGGCCATGGTTAACACCAACAACAGCAGCAGCAGCAGCAGCAGCAGCAGCAGCCTGAGGGAAGTGGTGTACCCCAACGCCGGGCTCTAGCTCGTGAAGGCAGTGGTGCCTAATTCCCATCGCGAGCGGCCCCCATCTGCCGTGGCTCGTGTCTCCGTAGGCCCTCATTGCCGGGGCGAGCGATCCTTTTTCGGACCTAGTGGTACTCGCGAGTTGGATCCTCGCCAACTCCCGGATCTTGTTACCGACCAACCTCAGCGCGTTCAATCAACACCCACGACTGCGAACATACTTTGTATTTTTCGATCTAAAAAAAGAAAGCACCGTCCTATGCAGTCCGACGGTGCAGTATACTCCGAGGATCGAGTGCATTTCGTACAGAGATGGCTCCCGGATTCGTGGGAACCGGGTACCCGGAAGCGGGTACACGGAACCGTCGGTACCGGTACCGTCCCGGTTCCATTTTTATTACCTGCAGTACTGGGTATTCCGGGTACCCGGGTTCCCGGGTACCCGGGTACCCGTTATCAGTTACGCTCCACGAAGCCCACCGATAGACAGCGTACAGCGCACAACGCACAGTAATCCCTACCTACCTTCACACAACACGCCATACATACACCAGACCCCTACCAGCTACTAAGCGGAATAGAGATGGCTCCCGGTTTCGTGGGAAACGGGTACCCGGAACCGTCGGTACCGGTACCGTCCCGTTTTCATTTTTATTACCCGCGGTACTGCGTATCCCGGGTACCCTGGTTTCCGGGTACCAGGGTACCCGGGTTCTTTCGCATTTTTATTTATCGAGAGAGACGACATGAAGGCTTGTCCTCCCACCTTCCGCCTCACCACGCCTCACCACCCGGCCTGAGGACAGTTCACTCCGCTCAAACACAAGAGTGGAGAAAAATGTACACGTAACCCCGGGTACCCGGGATACCCAGTACCGTGGGTACCCGGGACGGTGGTACTGGTCAAATCCCACCGAAGGCGGCACGGGTCCCGGTTCCAATTTTTTTAATCCGGGAGCCATTTCTAATTTCGTACCCCGAGTATATCGTCGTATGAGAGTACTGGCGGCCTGAATACTCGGAGTACTTGGAGTATGAGCAGTACTGAAGCCTCCAATACTTGGAGTACAAGGAGTACCCGCAGTATCGGACCCCGAAATACTCCGAGTACAAGCAGTATATCGAGAGTGTTGATACCCGAAATACTCCGAGTGCGAGCAGTATATCCCGGAGTATTGAACCCCGAAAGACTTTGTGAGTACACGAAGTACCTGAAGCATTTTATCTTAAATAACAGGAAACACTTACCAGGTTCTTTTTCTTTCGGGAGCTCTCCTCGGCATATGTTGGTACTTCACAGCCACTCTCAGCCTCTAATTGCCGAAGCAGAAGTTACTTGCCTTCCGGAGGTTCTTGGGTTTCCTAGGTTTCTGTGTTTTTATTACTAAAGTTGCAACTTCAACTTTTTACAAAACATGTTTTGATACTTTATTTTTTTTATTCATTTTCGGTTTTGGGTTCGTGCGTGTACCCAGTGTGCACGACAGCGCGTACGAGCCCGGCACCACCGCGGGTGCATGGGAGGGCGCTGGCCAGTAGAGGGGGGGGTCGGAAGGAGCGCTGTCGTTATTTTCGTGGCTAGGCGTGGCGTGTTCATCGAGACACGAGGGAAGCATGAAGGTCCTCGCTGTTGCTGCTGCTGCAATGAATCCAGTATGTATGTCCGAAATTATAGGGATTTTTCTGTCTGTAATAAAGGCACATTCAAGCCAAGTTCAAGCGGTGCGTTATTTGTCGTAAAACTAAAACTATCATTTACAGAGGAATGCCACATACAAAGATCGAAGGTACTACAGCAGTAGTACTACTGCTGCTGCTGCTGTTGTTGTACTACCACACCTAGTAGCCACGAAAAAGGCACATATCACACCCCCAGTCAGCGCAGCGCCGTGCTGCGCGCCAGGTTGTTGTGCTTTCTTTTCCTTCAAAACATACAGCTCTGTTGTCCTGGAGCATGAAGCTCTATCTATCCACTACTACTGCTGTATGCATTTGCAAGTCGCCTGTACGTTGGTTTGTTCTTTGTGTGTGTGTGTGTTTTTTTTGTGTCGTACTGCTGTCGTCGTGCACAGGTATGATAGTTGATTTGCCACATAATATATGCCACAATACAGCGGTATAGACGGGTACTGCTGCACGTTCAGTTGCGTACAGCAGTAATAAGTATTTCGCTGCATTGCACCATGAATCTCTTTGGCCTTTTCAAGTCGGTCGTTACACATCGTGATGGACCTCTTCTGCCCCTTTTCTTAAGTTGCGCGAGCGTAGCGGGCGGCTGTCCCTCGGAGCGAAGCTTTGCTTCCGTCGCGATGTTTTTTCGCGTTGGAAGATAAAAAAATCACCACTATTGCTTGTTGTTTGATTCTGTCCTGTATTTACCGTCATACATATGGAGCTCTTGGCATTATCAAGTCGCCAGTTGCAAAAACATTACATGTTACTCTTTTACGCTTTTCACATTTGGTTCTATTCTTACTTCCGCGAGCGTAGCGGGCGGCGTTAGCCGCCCGCGCAGCGGAGCCCTTGTACTCCTTACTTTCCTCCAAGGTACTCGGAGCATCTATCTGTGCAACATTGAAGACAACGAGGAACTACCCCTGAGCCCGCGGGAAAAACGCCGGACAAAGACTTGCATTTTTTTTCAGGACTGGGGACTACTGTCTACTGTATACTGTAGCAACGCGAATGATACTCATTTGATTGCGATACTAACACTGGATAAAACTTGCTCGATACTATATGGCCCTTTCTCAACACCGTATTTTCCAATAAGACCGGAGACTAGCAACGCGAATGTTGCTCATTAGATTGCGGTACTAACACAATTCTCCGGTCCAGCTGGACCGGAGACTCAGCAAGCATGATCCCAAAAGCGAAGCCCGATTTTCAAGATAATAGACGTGACGAAAGTTGCCCCAGTTTTCAAGTTACTCAGCGTGACAGAAAAGTGACCCCTCAAATCACACCACGGGTACCCCCTTGTCCGCTCGACCCTCAAAGCTCGCTCTGGGCGTACAGCAGCGGCGTCGCGACAGTTTTTGCACGCCTCGACAGCCAAGCACGCACCATGGGTCTGGGCCGAGTATCGGCATCAGAGGATGGGTATGTGCGACACGCCGAGCGCAGCAGTACGCACGCTGAGCACATGAGCAAGCACGCACGCTTGCAGCCTCCGATCGAATCGGCGTGTGCACCGCTTCAGTGATTTCTCGAGGTAGCTCGTACATAATTGAACATGGATAGGCACTGAGTGTAAGCCTGTCTAAGTCCTAGACCCGTGCCTAAGAACATGCGAACACCAACAGCGGTTCGTCAGCCCTCGGCCCCTCCCTCAACCCCTACAGCAGACCCTCTGCTCAAAATTGACCGACCTCTGGGAGTTCCACATCTATGATTAATATTGTTTGAACAGGGGTGGGGGGGGGATCCTGATGGGTTGAGATTTTACGGATTATCATGTCATGAAAGCAAGCCACGACGCCTCACCACGACGTGTATGAGTACATGCCACGCCCCACCACCACGCCTTGCGAGCTCGCAACATCAACGGTGACGCTGTATCGGTATGCATTTGCCGTTCGCAGTGCTTGTGCCATTGTCCCTTGGACTTCTCGTCGTTTATAGTTCGGCCATGGTTAACACCAACAACAGCAGCAGCAGCAGCAGCAGCAGCAGCAGCCTGAGGGAAGTGGTGTACCCCAACGCCGGGCTCTAGCTCGTGAAGGCAGTGGTGCCTAATTCCCATCGCGAGCGGCCCCCATCTGCCGTGGCTCGTGTCTCCGTAGGCCCTCATTGCCGGGGCGAGCGATCCTTTTTCGGACCTAGTGGTACTCGTGAGTTGGATCCTCGCCAACTCCCGGATCTTGTTACCGACCAACCTCAGCGCGTTCAATCAACACCCACGACTGCGAACATACTTTGTATTTTTCGATCTAAAAAAAGAAAGCACCGTCCTATGCAGTCCGACGGTGCAGTATACTCCGAGGATCGAGTGCATTTCGTACAGAGATGGCTCCCGGATTCGTGGGAACCGGGTACCCGGAAGCGGGTACACGGAACCGTCGGTACCGGTACCGTCCCGGTTCCATTTTTATTACCTGCAGTACTGGGTATTCCGGGTACCCGGGTTCCCGGGTACCCAGGTACCCGTTATTAGTTACGCTCCACGAAGCCCACCGATAGACAGCGCACAGCGCACAACGCACAGTAATCCCTACCTACCTTCACACAACACGCCATACACACACCAGACCCCTACCAGATGGCTCCCGGTTTCGTGGGAACCGGGTACCCGGAGGCGGGTACCCGGAATCGTCGGTACCGTTACAGTCCCGTTTTCATTTTTATTACCCGCGGTACTGCGTATCCCGGGTACCCTGGTTTCCGGGTACCAGGGTACCCGGGTTCTTTCGCATTTTTATTTATCGAGAGAGACGACATGAAGGCTTGTCCTCCCACCTTCCGCCTCACCACGCCTCACCACCCGGCCTGAGGACAGTTCACGCCGCTCAAACACAAGAGTGGATAAAAATGTACACGTAACCCCGGGTACCCGGGATACCCAGTACCGCGGGTACCCGGGACGGTGGTACTGGTCAAATCCCACCGAAGGCGGCGCTGGTCCCGGTTCCAATTTTTGAAATCCGGGAGCCATTTCTAATTTCGTACCCCGAGTATATCGTCGTATGAGAGTACTGGCGGCCTGAATACTCGGAGTACTTGGAGTATGAGCAGTACTGAAGCCTCAAATACTTGGAGTACAAGGAGTACCCGCAGTATCGGACCCCGAAATACTCCGAGTACAAGCAGTATATCGAGAGTGTTGATACCCGAAATACTCCGAGTGCGAGCAGTATATCCCGGAGTACTGAACCCCGAAAGACTTTGTGAGTACACGAAGTACCTGAATTATTTTATCTCCAATAACAGACTTACTTACTAATATCTCCCCCAGGGATTGCTCATGCCTGGCCTCTCAGAGCTCCCACTTTGAACACCGCCTCCTTTCATTACTTGGTCATCCCATATACTTTAGTTGCGAGAGGGGTCTTCCTCTTCCAGTTTTGGGTTCGTGCGGGTGCCCAGAGAGCCCGGCAGCGCGGGCGAGCCTGGCACCATCACCGGTATGGGAGGGGACTGGCCAGTAGAGGGGGGGACGGAAGGAGCGCGGTCGCCTTTTTCGTGGCTAGGCGTGGCGTGTCCATCGAGACACGAGGGAAGCATGAAGGGTCTTTGTCTGCGTTGCTGCTTGCTGTATTAATTCAGTATGGCATAATTATAAAAGTATTTTTTAATTGTAAAAGAACATTCAAGCGGTGCTTATTTTTCGGAACACACACCAATTTGTTTAATCAGAGAGTGACAGCAAGGCGGTTTGAACACCATCATGCTCGAGCGGGCGAACGAGAGCCACGGTGAGCACCGAGCTTCACGCGATGCGGGCCACGGGGCTCACTGGGACAGAGAGGTAGTAAAGCTCGACCCGGGCCGAATCGATGGCGAGGTGATCGCGGGGTGGCTAGAAGCGTCGAGGGTGACAGAACGCGACAGCAGTCGTTTTAACTTTTTTGTTTTTTGAGCGGCGCGATCACGATACGAGTACGAGTTCGTATGTCATTCGAAGTGCTACTGCTGTTACTGCTGTTGTTGCTTGCCGTTTTTGTTCGAGTACGAGTACGAGTTCGAGTATAGTATAGTCCAGGCAGAACAATTTTTCCTAAATTTCGACATTCAGATATTGAGTTGTTTTGAGGTGGTCACTTATTTTCACAAGACAAAAAATATAGTGCCGGAAAGCTCTCTTTCAAGCGGATCGAACCATCGTATCAGATGTGTTTTTTTCGTCGTTGGGTCGGAGTATTCCGCTTTTCCGACAAACACTGGTTAAGATTTTGAAGGTCGACACGGTGGTCGTCATTTTAGTTTTACACCGGATTTGAACGTATCTCGTCAAGGGGAAAAAATCTGAGTTGACATTTCTTTTTTTTTTCTATTGTGAAGCGAGATATGGGTGAAAAACCGTATTTTTCCGGCTCCAGCTGTGGAGATATTAGCGCGAAATTCAAACGATGAATGTAGAAAAACTTCTCGGATTCGGATGAATTGGACCTGGACCCAGGACCACGTTTTTTTTTTTTTCAAAGAAAACTCTGTGGGCCGAGAAAAGCGGTTGTAAAAAATGGCGCGCTCATTTGTTTTTTTCAAACACTATAACACTTGAAGTTAGAGTGCCACAGCAGTAACACTTGAAGTTACAGTACCACAGCAGCAACACTTGAACTTAGACTACCACAGCAGGACAAGAACCGAGTACAACAGCACACAAGGTGGCACACACACAGCTGGTGTAGTGGAGTACACACACCCAGCAGTATATACCAGGTGGCACACACAGAGCTGGTGTACTGGAGTACACACACCCGCTGTCTTTTGAAGCTACAGCATGCGAAGGTTTAGTCTTGTTGCGATGTAGCAGTGATTCAGTTTCTGCAGTGTGTTCGCACGTAATATATGCACTACTGCTTTGTATGTATACCTGGTTATAAAGAGTGTCTTCTCGACAACTCCAGCATTCATTGGGCGTCGTTTTGGGTCATATCTTTGCCGTTTTTGAAGGAAAAAAAAAAAAAAAAACTCATTTTTTTCGAAAAATGGCCATTGTTCATGGATTTTATTTTTAAGACCGGTTTTGGGTTCCTCTCGGCCGCGCGATTCGGGAGCACTTTGTTTCATGTGTCAATTCTCAAAAATGAAGGAGAAAAACCCTGTACCCCCTTAGGAAAAATTGTTCTGCCTGGACCATACGAGTACGAGTACGAGTCGAGTACGAGTACGAGTACGTATGTATCATACGTCTTTCTCAGTTTTGTGGATTTTTTGTTTTGCATTCTTCACAACTTGGCGACCGTGCTGATGTGCGTTTTCTCTTTCATACAATAAAGTATACCAGGTATACTCGTACAAAGTACGAAGTACTTCGTACTCGTAATATTAGTAGTGTTGTACTACCACACATACTTACGAAAAATGCACAACTCACACACCCACAGCAGACAGCGCAGCGCCGTGCCGTGAGCCGTGTTGCTGTGCTTTCTCTTTCGAACTTACAGCTTTGTCGTCATGGAGCATGGAGTTATTGTGCACCCCGAGCATGTTTTGCATGCATGTCAAGTCCGCCGTTTCTTTGCTGCACCATGAACCTCTTGGCATTTTCAAGTCGCGGTGCGTGCACTACATCATGGGGGCCTCTTTGTTCGTACTCAAGGACGATGAGGCAAGATGAAAAGGATATAGTTCGAATCAGATTTTATTATTTGTCTTCCACAGACGAGAAACAGAACGGACTGCCCCCGTGTGCAGCATATTCAACACGTACGAGCACAGAAGTCAAGAGTCAAATAACCAAGAATATGCCAAGTACCCGAAACTACATGTAACCGTCATTGTAGAATAGCCACATACGAACACCCTCCCGGCTCTTCACATGACAGTGACGAACCAAGATAAATATATAAACCCATGACTTGAATCAACGACGATGGTAAGAGGAAACCCGTCCCTACGAGCAAAACCCTCTCACAAACTCCCATACCAACTATTGCAATCACAGAGGAAATTACAACAGCCGCGCCTCAACAGTAAAAACTAAGGCGAAAAGTACAATGCCAGAGATCGCGAGGAACCCCATTCCCCCGGACAAAAGCCTCCTTTTGCCCCCTACTCCCGCCATAGATACACAGATCGCGACGGTAAAGCGAGATAGCATAGTCCTGTTTCGCATGATGTGAACAAAGAATTTACCTGGCGCTAAAATACCCAAAAAAAGAAATAGTAATTGCCTGCAACTGGTCAACATGAATAGTCTACAAAAGCTCTCCCAACTAAAAAGACATTCGATCATCCGTACCGCATATAATATTTATTTTCCCTCGTGAATACGCAAGCATCCACTTACTATATTTTGCAAAACAATACTGGTGTTAGAATAACTAATCTCGAATGTGCTTACCCTCCCTTATTCTGCAACCAGTATACAGTCACGAATAAAAGATACCCGCATAAAATATAGTAGTCATCAACAATACCATTCAACGAAAAATACACCCTTCAGGGCGTATCTACGCAGTACCCCCAAATCCCACCAAACCATTCAAAAAATAAAAAATTCAGTTCGACCAGTCACATCTGGTTTATGCCTATACCAAGGAAACGGACCGTTGGATTTACAAGGACAGTTTGTTTTGAACATGAAAATACATATCTTAAAACTATCAGGGGGATAGGGCTACGTTTTCCATCTTCTATCATCCTCAAGTTTTTCCGGAACGAATGATAATTCTCCAATAATTCTGAAATCCTAAACCCAGTCGGAAACAATATACCTCCAAATTTGTACGATCAAAACAAACAATCCATTCATTTCGAACTACAGGTGAAATCGCAAAAACGCAAAAACAAAATTACTATCCATGCGAATACCCACCAGAAAGACCAGACGTCAACCCTCGCCCCGCGATGTTGCCGAAAAACAAAAAAATCAGCTGGCGATATACCCATGCCTGTCCCCTCCACGACCTTCCCGCTGCTTCTGCTGCTGCTGTTGCTGCTGCTGCTGTCATGGAGTGCGTGCGGTTGTGATGCCGCTCGGCTTGCTGCCATGCGGACGCTTTTCCCTTCGTTTGTAGTACTGCTGCAGTCAGCACCCGATATCCACGCGCCCGCTCCTCTGCCACTGTACTCCTCGCAGCAGAGGACACGCGAGTATGATACATCGCGCGACTGACCCAACCAGTTGCTCACGGCTGGTTGCGCACAGCTTGGCGACCATGCGTCTTCTCGCGGAACTCCTTCGCAAATACGTTTCCCCTCGCTGCGCGATAACCCCATATCTGCTTCCCCCACAACCAACCTTCTTGACGTGGAGTGCGCACGGCAAATAAAAATGAAAATAAATGTCGTGCGACTTACCCTCTCCGCTACGCACGGCGAGGGTGCCCACGGCTATACTCCCGCCGTGGGACTTTAGGTGCTGCTGTACCCTTCAAAACGCCGTCGTCTCTTCGGCATCGTTGTCGGGATTTCCCACCATAGCAAGCACAGCATCCGCCGTCGGTTCTTCTTCCGTGTCCGCCGGCGTAGCACACTTGCTGCTCTCGTGTCCTCTTCCGCCGCACCTTTCGCAGATCTTTGTGGTGCATTTGTTGCTGAAATGGCCAGTAGCTCGGCACCGGAAACACGTCACTTTCGCATTTCCGGCTCCGGTGTTTTTGTTGCTGTTGCCACCCTCCTTGCCCTTTCCAGACCTGCCTCCTCCTCGTCCACGACCGCCTCCACCACCATGGCCTCGTCCCCCATTTCCGAAGAGCGCCTGAGAGGTTGACGAGGCCTTCGGTTTGCCAAAAGAAGGGAGAAGCGCCTCGTACTGGCTACGGACAAGATTCAGAATCTCCTTTCTGTCGAACACCTGTTTCAAGTTGAGGTCTCGTATCTCGAGTGCGTACTCGACAGAGGGGAGAGCATTGACGAAGCATGAGTACAAAGTGTTGTCATCTACACTCATTCCCGCGTTCACCAACTTTTCGCGCAGGTCCTCAATGGCATACAGCTTCTCAACAGGGTTGTCCTCCTTCCCAATCTTGAAGTTGTACAACTCCCTCATGCACATCCCCTTTTGGGCGTTTGTCTTCGTATCATACCAATCTTCAAAGTGGGTACTACTACTACTCTACTGCAGAGTGCTGCTGCTTTTTTCCGCTGCTTGCTGCCGTAGTACTCTTACTCCTGGTGTTGTGCGATCAATCGAAAGTTTGATCCTCACTTACGTACTGCTGTACTGCTGCAGCACATGGTGTGTGGGTGAGTTGGTGGGTGGGTGGGTGTGTGTTTGGGTGGGTGGGTTCGTACGTGGTTGAGTGCTGTCGTGTCTGCTCTGTCCCTGGTTTGTTTTCTACCAGGTATTACCTTTGCCCGCCAGTACAATACAGCAGCACTATGCTCCTCACCTACAGTACGCACTACCTGGTACTGTACTGCTGTAATGTTAGAGCACATGATGTGTGGGTGGGTTGTTGGCTGCGTGGGTGGGTGAGTGGATGCTCTGGTGGGTGGGTTGATACGCGGTTTGAGTCCTGTCATGTCTGTGGATGGGGATTACTGCTGTGCTGCCCCCGTTTTTTTCCTACTTTTGTTGAGCCGCTACGATACAAGGGCTACGCATAGATGCCGACGACCTGGTAGGATTTTTTCCATAGTGGGAAAACCTCTTGCACCTACAGTACGTACCCATCTGCCCCAAGATACGTACTGCTATTTGTTTTCGTCCGCTATATACCGGCCCCGCTCTGGCATACCACAATTATGCATTTTTATATGATGTACGAATACACCACATGAACCTTGTGTGTTTTTCACTTGGACGGTGGGAAACGTACGCTTTACTACGAGTAGAAGTATTTAAGTAGCCTCAGCTGCTACTCGTAGCTGTACCGCTTTGCTGTGCGCTGAATGAAACAAAAGTGTGCTGCTACTACTGCTGAACGTTAACTGCCGTGTCACAGCAGTAGTTGGTGGTGCTGCTGCTTGCTGTAGGTACGTAGATACTTCAATTAGTAGCTCCGCTTGTGCTGCTGCTACTTGCTACACTGCCCGCTGCTACTGCTTCGTACTTGCTGTACTCCTTGCTGCTACTGTATACTAGGTACTGTATTAGCTGGACGATGTGCGATTGTATTTTTTCTGCCGTTTGCTGTTCGTATACGAGAACGACATACTGCTCGCTGTGGTACACACCGCCATATCTACCGAACAAAACATGTCACGAAAACAACTTGACATTTTCGCCGATCGTGATATTGTTTCTCAAACTATGAGAATAACAGGTTTTGGCGAACTCAAGAAAAATTGACCTCTCGGTTCGCGATAAAAATAACATGTTTTTTATGTGGTATAACGCCAATTTAATTACATATTTAAATATGCGTACGTTAGCAAAAACCGTTTTACTGCGATAATCGCTGAATGGTGATTATTCGTTTACCCCCCTTTCTACAATTACAGCTGGATGGCGATAGGGCTGTTTTTTCGTGGGACGTGCGAGCTTGCGTCACCCCGCGGGGAAAACACCCCACTGCCCGACGGGGAGCCTTGGTCTCGCCGCCGCTCGGGTCGGCGGCCGGGGGGTCGACCGGGAAGCGCGCCCCCCGGGCATCTCCCTCTCCCGCGCGCCCGCGCGGGGCGCTCGCGAAGCCAAACAAATAGTGTCGGTTTCACGGGGTACCCCGTCCCACTCGGCCGAGCCTACCAGGGCAACGTGAAACCCCGTCTCGGCGGCAGATTTGAAAGGTGATTTCGCCTCGTCGGCATCAACACGACGAACAAAGGAAGCACACCGACGTGCACATCGAGCGGCATCGAACACCTGCACGCATGCAGCAACAGCAGCGACGCGACAGCATCTCTGACGTTGTGCAGTCGTATTATTATTACAGGGGGCCATGAGCATGCTGCTGCTGCATCAGATGTGCCTACTACGAAACAAGCGGTCTCACCGCATCGAGTTTGTTACCGTACCAATTTGTCCGAAATATAATAAACGTTTCGTATTCATTTTCAGATCCAAACGTTCGTAATATTTCCGAACATATTGGCAAGTGTACAGTAGTAGTACGTCGTAGATTCTAGATATACCTGGTCCGTATCATGCGTCCTCTGCAACAGATACAACCACAGCAGCAGCAGTGTTATGCTCATAGTGGTGTTATGCTACCGAGTGGTGCTGCTTCTTGCTCTCGCCCTGCTGTATTGCGGCGGTATGGTCTGATAGGTGGGGCATCGTGGTGCTGCTGAGCATGAAAGAACGTGCCTAAACAAAAACAACGAGCTCAGCGCATGGAATTTGTTATACTTTTCCCGCAAATGTAAGAATCGTTTGGTGTATATGTCAATATCCAGACGGTCATATATAGCATTACCAGACAGGTTGGTATGTACACGTGAGACGTATCAACGTATATACCACGTAAAAGGTATGTACTGCAATACGTCCTCGTTAAGTTTGATATATAATACGTACCTGGCATGAAACAGCAGCTAGCAGCCGCAATATGATTCTCAAAGTGGGTGCTACTACTGCAGAGTGCTGCTGCTTCTTTCCGCTGCTTGCTGCCGTAGTACTCTTCTCCTGTTGTGGGATCGATCGAGAGTTTGATCCTCACTTACGTACTGTTGTACTGCTGCAGCACATGGTGGGTGGGTGTGTGTTTGGGTGGGTGAGTTCGTACGTGGTTGAGTGCTGTCCTGTTTGCGCTGTCCCTGGTTTGTTTTGTATTAACTTTGTCCGCAAGTACAAGACAGCAGCACTATGCTTCTCACCTACGTACTACTGTACTGCTGTACTGTTACAGCACGTGATGCGTGGGTGGGTTGTTGGCTACGTGGGTGGGTAGATACTCTGGTGGGTGGGTTGGCACGTGGCTGAGCCCTGTCATGTCTGTGGATGGGGACTACTGCTGTGCTGCCCCCGCTTTTTTCTACTTTTGTTGAGCCGCTATGATACAAAGGCTACGCATAGATGCCGGCGACCGGATAGGATTTTTTTCATGGTGGAACAACCTCTTGCACCTACAGTACGTACCCATCTGCCCCAAGATACGTACTGCTATTTGTTTTCGTCCGCTATATACCGGCCCCGCTCTGGCATACCACAATGATGCATTTTTATACGATGTACGAATATACCAGAAGAACCTTGTGTTTTTTTCGCTCGGACGGCGGGAACTGTACGCTTTACTACGAGTAGTAGTATTTTAAGTAGCCTCAGCTGCTACTCGTAGCTGTACCGCTTTGCTGTGCGCTGAATGACTCAGAAGTGTGCTGCTACTACTGCTGAACGTTAACTGCCATGTCGCAGAAGTAGTTGGTGGTGCTTCTGCTTGCTGTAGGTACGTAGATACTACAAGTAGTAGCTCCGCTTGTGCTGCTGCTACTTGCTACACTGCCCGCTGCTACTGCGTTGTACTGCGTGCTGTACTCCGTGCTGTTACTGTATACTGCGAAGGTACTGTATTTGCTGGACGATGTGCGATTGTATTTTTTCTGCCGTTTGCTGTTCGTATACGAGAACGACATACTGCTCGCTTTGGTACACACTGCCAAATCTACCGAACAAAACTTGTCACGAGAAACAACTTAACATTTTCGCCGATCGTGACATTGTTTCACAGACTATGAGGATAACAAGTTTCGGCAAACTCAAGAAAAATTGACATCGCGGTTCGTGATAAAAATAATATCTTTTTTAATTTGGTATAACGCCAATTTGATTATAAATTTAAATATGCGTACGCTAGCAAAAACCGTTTTACTACGAAAATCGCTGAATGGCGATTATTTGTTTACCCCCCTTTCTACAATTACAGCTGGAAGGCGATAGGTCGGTGTTTCCGTGGACATGCGAGCTTGCGTCACCCCGCGGGGAACACCCCACTCCCCGAAGGGGAGCCTTGTATGTATAGTTATGTTTGTGAAGTTTTCGCACTTTTCGCAACTTTTCTCTCCGCGCGAGCGCTTTTCGGCAAAACGCTAAGTACCCCGACACGGGAGGCCCGGCCGGACACATTGGTCGAGGTTTGGGCTCGATCCGAGCTCTGTGGCTCGCGTGGCGGGCGCTCGAAGTTTTTTTTCCCGCGGGAGTGGATAAGCCGATTTCCCGGGTTTTCTGCATGAGGCCGTGTTTCGTACGTACGTGCCAGTAAATAACGATGTTCTGTTTTTAGATGTTGTCTGTTTTTTGCTCTCTCACATGCACACAGGCCAGAAACATGTACCAGATACCAGTAGACAACAGACAACATGCACAGAGCACGGCGTTACAGCGTTGCCGCCAACACCAGTAGGGAACATCGTGCGTGAGTGGCACATCCATCTGGGCTGTACTGCTGCTGTAGGTAGTTGTTTTATCCAAGGCTGCTGTCCGTAGTCCGCCACCTGTCTTGCATTCTTTGCTGTTGTGCTGTGTGTTTATGACATATCCAGGGTCACTTTGGACCGAAATGTAAGGGCCGTTTTTATTACGTGTGAGTACGGCAACTATTATTATATTTCTGATGTTGCGGGTTCTTGCCCCAAGCACACCACCAAACTTTTAGACATCAGATAACATGCAAAGAGAACACAAACAACACGTTGCAACCCCGCCCAGCAACACAAGCAGCAGCAGGCAACATCACGCGCATGTGGCAGGTCCGCGCTGTACTGCTGTGGCTCCAGCAGCAGTAGTTGCTTTATCGGAGGCTATGATCCGTCATCGGTCATCTCTACCTCTCTGCTTCTGCTGCGCTGCTGCTGTGCATGTGTATGTGCGGTGTGTCACGCACTCACCGCTGTGGACACGCACGCCAGTATAAAAAATATGTTGACTCTTTCGTAATATGGTCAAATGAGTGCGATGCCCGGTTATTTGTTTGAAGTCGTCAGTTCGAGACTCTCGTTCATTTGTTTTTCCTTTTTAGTGGGGGCAGGTGGGGGATAGAAATTTACTTGCTCTTTGTCTGCGGGCCGAAAATGACTTGGCCTTGGTATACGGCATGAAAAGGCGCACCGTGCATTGTTATCCCCTAACCCTCTGTTGGAAAGACGCCCGAGGTGACGAGACACGAAATATATCCAGTATTTAGTGTGTAAGTGTATCCAGCGCCTATATCGACTGTGGATCTGCTGCACAGTTAGCAGCACCACCAGCAAGCAGTGTGTTGTTGGACCTGTGGCAGCATGCATGTACCACGCAACAGCAGAGACCCCCAGCACTACGTACTGCGTTGTACTTTGTATTTGGTGTATCATTTTTCCCTGGGGGTATTCTTCCACTCCAGAGCTTTTTGGAGCCTGTCCTGTGACCACGGACTAACCCTTATAACAACAGATTGCAGGGTCCGATAAAAAAACACACACATAGTACAGTATAGTAGGACGCCACAGCAATACAGGGCGGACAGAACTACCGCACGCGCTTCATGCTGTTTTATTGCTCTGCACTGCTCGTGTGCTGTATGTGGTGTCTGGGTTGCGCACGTACATAATGCTAAAACAAACCAAAGTGAAAAAAAGCCCGTCATTTTCGGCCCTGACACCAAAACCAGGCCAATTTCGAACCCAACACAAAAACCAAGTCATGTGTGATCCTCCACAAAAAACCATGATGATTCCGACCCTAACACTATAATCGAGTCTATTTCGATCCTTCTAGAACCAAGTCAACTGTGATGCCTCTCCACACAACAAAGACATACATAAACACACTGGCGAACATAATATAATGTTTGGCGGAATCGTGAGGAAAATCTATTAAAAATACGCAGTCAATAGTAAGGGTTACACACTATTTCCAAGTCTTTGTATCCCCAAAAGTGCGCAGGTCATCTGATACAGTTCTAAAAAATAGTATGAATGTACCCTGCATGTACGGTAATATGCAGATAATTCATAACGTCGTACTATGATGTAATATGCTTGCGTAGGATACAATATCGAATTATGTATATACGAGTTTGGTTTTCAATTCGTTCTTGCGCCACTCCCCTAGGCATGTCCCGGAGGGGAACCTTGTATTTTTATGAATCGACTCGAACTTTCATCTGATTGGTCAAAACATGAATCACCGGGAAGATATTTGTACTTTGGGGCATGAAAAAGTCGATTCGATCGGATATAAAAGAAGTCCCAAAATATTTTATTTTTTGCAAATCGAATCGAAATTGGAGTTTATCCAACATGCATGGCATGCTACCATTGGGTGAACGTCCCCGAGGCGATCCGTCGCTGTTTGGGCTGTTCTCGACAACCACCAACGAGGCGATAAATCGTTAACCTCAAGGAGTGGCGACCGGAGCAATAGCCGCGCCCACGGCTACAGACCATAGCACAACGTGGCCCGGCGGTGGTTCCTCAAACAATTTCATGGCGGTCGCAAGCCCATTTTTTCCACCAGCTCGATCGGCCAAGCCCGACGAGAACCAAGCGATCGACCCAAAACAGGGAGGAAAAACTCAAGACTTCGATAGCTAAATCGCTGTCGCTCTCCGGTGTGTGGCGTTTAAGAGCTTCCTCCGTCCACCCAAGCGAAGCTGAGAGTAACAGCTTCCTCGCGTGGGCCTTTAAAACGTAAACAGAGGCTGTAGGCGGCGTGCACGTGACGATGCACGCCGTCGCTCTCTCCTCGGTACTTGTCAGCCGGGTGTTCTGTGGAATGTCGCGTTATTCCGATCTCATTCACATTTTGAGAACATACGTAACATATGTGGTTTCACCCCGATAGGACACAAAGCCGTGTTTTCACTTCAAATCAGAAAAAAAATCGATTCGATTCATAAAAAAACGATTTGAAATCGATTCGATTTGAAACTTGCCTTCGTTAGTTCGCACCCTAATCTGGAGAATCTGCAAAAGTACAACCCGTAAATAACGGCCCTCAGAGTATGTTACTTTCAGTTTCTCGGGATTATACACCACGGTTTGTTGCAGTTAATTCAGTACGCATACTGTTTTTCCGTTTTTCTTTTTGTTTTTCTCCTGAAGCTCCAGAGTTGTTAAAACCTATCCTGTGACCACAGGCTTGCATTGTTTCTACGAGTTAAGGCGAAAACAACACAACAACTGTGACTACTCGCAGTAGTTCATGTACTACTGCTGTGGATACTGTGCCTGTACTTCAAGTGATTCGGGGTTCGATAATGTGGGTACTGCCCATACTCGGGGTACCGCACTGATCATGCTCCCAGTCAGTCAGTACTCGCATTATTTCGGGCTTCCGGTACGACTCACGTGCTCGCATTCACCGCAGTATTTAGCTATTAACACGTAATGTGTTAGTACTCTCAGTACTCGGAGTACAAAATGTTTGAATCTCGCCTCTGAAATATGTACGAGTAGTCGTGATTTTCTTTCTTCTCGGAGTACAAAATGTTTAAAGCTCGCCTCTAAAATCTGTACGAGTAGTCGTGATTATTATTCTCCGACTATAGGCAATAACGGGGTAAGTCGCTTTCCACATATTAATCAGGTTTCGTCGCGTAATAATCTTGGCGTGTTTGCGGTTTGGACGACACTACGAGGAGGAGTGATTTTTGCGTGGAGTTGACGGGGTACTCATCATGTTGTTGATTTTGTTCATGTCTTTCGCTTTTTTCGGTCATAGCTGGGGGGCGGTTGGGACAGTTTCTCAGATACATCCCCACCGTTGTCGCGAAAAACAGTTATTAATAGTTGGTGCCCAGGTATATCATACGTTTAGCCAGATCGGTATGTGATCCCCAACACTATTGGTGTGATATTTGGTGACGGAGAATACTGTCTCGGTCTGATCGGGAGGTGGTTGTCTCAGAGCGTATCGAGCTGAATAACGAACCGTTTTTCATTCAGTTGTGGTGCTATTGAATTGCGTAAATAATTGCCTACGAGTAGATATCGACTAAGGCCCGTCAGCAGGCATTGAACGGGTCGTGCAAAACCCTTCTACGTCAATATTTGTCACACGATCATTGTTCATTGCGTCCGGGATCATCACTGGATATATTTGTTTTCTCCCGGGCCCTTGGCGCCGAAAACTGTCATTTGCAGTATTGAGCCTGAAAGCTATGGGGCCTTAAGCTTTGATGGCGGCCATTACGCCGCTGGCGAAGCCCCCTTGTAACGAAGTAAAATTGTGACTTTTTCGCCAGGCGGCGCGTTTTCGCGCCTCACCCTCCCAGCCGGTCTCGCCGGCGCCGGGCTCGACCCGCGGGGGATCGACCGGGGAGCGCGCCCTCCGGGCCTCGCCCTCGCCCGAGGCCCGTGGCCCGCGCGGCGCGCTCGCGAAGCCGGAAAATACAGTCGATTTCTCGGGGTACCCCGTCCCACTCGGCTGGGCTTACCAGGCCAACGTGAAACCTGCTTTGCGAATTCGGTCCGGCAAAAGTCGCTTCGACAAAAAATCGTGCGTACTCGTGGAAAACGCCCCGCCTTCGCCACAGTCTGTAGCCCTATGAATAACGAGCAATCATGATTATTTCAGCCTGCGTTTGCGACTGTTGTTCATGCCGAATTTCGAAGAGAGCATGCAGCAAAAGCACACACTCACGCCACAAAGAAGGCAGAATCGATCGGACGACACATCGAGCAAACTTCGAACGTGCGCGCATGCAACAGCAGCAGCGTGACAGCGTCGGGGGATATCTGCCCTTGCCTTGTGGAGCAGGGTGGTCTGATGGGTGTATCATGACTGCTGCGCCGCCAAGTCTGCATGGATGTGTACGCGTATCCCCCCGTATACCACTCTTTTCCGTGCGTACGTACTGCTTTACTCGTTCGTTCCTTTGAGTTTTCTAAATGCAAGCACGTGTTCGAGTATCAATGCATACTCTTGGTACGTTCCACGTCGTGGTACAGCAGCCACAAACAACAGCAGCAGTACTCGTAGTCCTATGCTGTTGCTTGCTGCTGTGTGGTATCACAGGTTTACACGGGATATGGGGTTCGCGTGTTGGCGCACCACAGGTCTGGGTGCACGAAACGATCGACGTACTATTGATATGTACTCGTACGGGGTACGACCTCTCCGCACGCCCCCGTACGATGCTCGGATTTTCCAAGTACATGTTCGGAAATATAAGAATCGGTTTTAAATTAATATTAATATACAAACGTTCTCTACATTTCCGGCCAGAAATATACTACTCTGTTACGTACCTGGTACATATCTACTGTATGTACGAGCCAGACTATGATATATACAGCAACGACGGCAGCGACAGTATAAACTACCAATCAATATGGTAGTGTGTTGCTGCTTGTTGCTTTTTTAAAAAATTGCACCGGACAACGACTCACGTGTGCTCGCAAGCCAGGCGCTGCTTGCGTCCCCTCTGCTTCGATTCGTCGTTTTTTTTGCGAAATTCGAGTCTCTCTTTTGACATGATATCGGGTTTCCATAGTATCTGGTTTCTGTTATTTTTGGGGTCACCTTGGATCAACGGCGTGTGCAGCCATACGGTGGTGACGGGCGGGCATGAGGATGCTGCTGCACCACCAGGCGCCTGCAACGAAACGAGCTATCAATGTGTACCAATTTGTCCGGAAATTTAAGAAAATTTTCGTTTTTATGTACTCTACAACATTTATTACAGCAGAGTTGCTGCTGCTTCCTGCTGCAAGTAGTGGGAAGACATTTAGTGAGTCCTGCTGTATACTGTGCTGTTGTTACTACTGCTGTAAGATCGATCGACTGCACGTGCACACATCATATAACAGGTATGCATTTTTATATGAAGCACTGTACGAACATACCAGAAGAAGTACGCCGTTTTTTTTTCCCTCGGGCGGTGAGGAACGTACATATATTGCTGTACGTAAGCACGTGTACGTACGCGTTTGCACGTGCCAAGTATACATACATACACGCTATATGACGTACATGCTTACAATAACAAATATCAGCCGTACGAGTAGTAAAGTGTAAAGTTGTAATACTTCACCTGCTAGCTGTACTGCTTTGCTGTGCGCTACATTCAGCAACAATATTTTGCTGCGGTTACTGCTGAACGTAAACATCTATGCCGTAGTTTTGCTGGTGCTCGCTGTAGGTACTGTTCATATTTATTATAATGCTGCTTGTGCTGCTCCTGCTGCTTGCTACACTGCTCGCTGGTACTACTACTTACTACTGTTTACTGCATGATGTACATGATGCGAATACGTCTTCTTGTTGCAATTTGCTATACGTACACGAGAAGGGTGGCCATACCTAACGAACGAAAAATGCCACGAAACGTGACAAACCATGACAATTTTGCCAATCCTGATATTTACCACAAACCGTGAAAATGACAACTTTTGACAAACTCAAGAAAAATAGGTGACGTCGCGATTTGTGAGAAAAATACGTGTTTCTTTTTCATGTGGCAAAACGCCAATTTGCTTCTAGACTTGAATGCGTACGTTAGCAACAACCGTTTTTGACGGTTACCGCTGGATGACGGTTGGTCGGTTTTCCGCTGTGGCATGCCAGCTTGCGTCACCCTGCGGGGAACACCCCACTCCCCGAAGGGGAGCCTTGCATGTATTATTATTATTAGTTATTTATTTTACCTGGCGTGCGTTTACCGTGCGGGCGGCATGGTTACGCCCGTTGTTACGTAGACAAATTCCATCGTAGATGATTATGTGCATGTGTCGGTATATGTATACCCATTTAAGTCGGCTAGCTGCGGTGCCTATCTTAGGCCAGTGGCCCTACATGGTGTCAAAGCCTTCCGGTGCGGTCAGGCTTAAGGTGCTCACGGTCCCCGAATTCGTACGTCGGGGGTGTCTTATTGGTATGTACAGGCGGATTACGCGTATCGTGGGTCTTGCAGTGCCATATATTAGTGGACACCTTGGCACTCAATTTACAAGTGGTACAGAAGTCTGCAGTAGGTACTATTTTATAGGCCTGACACTATACCTTAGTCGGTTCACTGGAGGTCAGTGTGAGATGAAGTGTTCGAATCGGCATTGCTCGGGCAGTCTGGGCTGGATGTGTCAATCGACAATATAATAACGATATTATGATAATACTACTGTACGCCATGTGTTTTCCACTCTAAGCCAGGGACCCTGTTATGTTCCCTTGGCCTCAGACTCGGGGGTTTACCATCCTGTGGTCACCCTTCGGTCGACCATAGCTGCCACGTCTAGTGGCCTTTCGCGCGCCGCCGCCCCAGGTTGGCAAGGGTGGGGCTGGAACTGAATTCCTGGTCTACACTTGAGACATACACAGTCGTTCTGGTCCGAGATACCCTCCTCCAGGGAGTCTAATTGGTTTGTAGAACTGGGCTAATATTCCCGGCAGCCCAGTGTCCTCTTTCTCTCGCTATTCGCTGAAGTCTACTGGCCAGGGTAAACCCATCGGTTAGAGTCTGATTTAGATATGGAATGGGGATTATATTCCCAGTCAGCATGGTGTCCTCAATCCCTCGCACGTCTTCAACGAGCACATGCTGACTGGTGTCAACCTTGGTGCGTTATTCCCCTTGTATGAAAGATACCGGGCACGCGCCGAACAGTTGGGCTGGTGTAGACCGGTCAACAGTTCCATGGTCACTTCGCAGTATGGTCACAGGTATGTTATATACATACCAGGCTTCGAATCTTCACCTAGTATAACGTTCAGTATATATGGTGGGAGATACATACCGAATTTTCAAGAATCTACACCGATACTTCGGGCGGTCCTTGTTACGCACAGGCATCGTGGTAGTAGCGATCCGTTAGCAAGGGTCTGTAAGGAATGCTTTTGTCTTGAAAATTGGGTACGTGTGGTCTGAAGTTCGGAAATGTGGTCCGCGATCGGAAAGTTCTGGCAATTTCTCGCTAGTTGCAAAAGCGGCGCAGCCGCGTTTCTCGCCCGTGTATACGGCGTTCAACCTTTTGATATATATATACCAGGTATGCAGGGCTCCCTCCCCGGCCACAGGCCGACCGACTGCAATTCATGAATACATACTTTAAATAGCTCAAGTAAATAGTAATGATGAAACACTCATCATAGACTGCATTCTTACACGAGCAAGAACAGCAGTATGTACGATGTGACATATACACGATGCTTGATGAGGGGGTAGGGTGGGCGAACCATAATTACTTTGCCTCTTTATACACCGCCCCGCTTACGGCCCCATCTCTAGGTTCCTACGACGTGCATGTCGGGGATTACACTACCCCTTGCCGCTGCAGTTTGGTCCATGTGTTTGCCGCACGGCAATTGATTATATCGTATTTTTGGTACCTATGTACAAGCGTCCGTACACTTCCGTGTATATCGATGCAGTTGGGGAGTTACCGTGGTAGCCCCGGCTGCGTTGGCTCATCCCACGATATACAGTGTCTCGGAGGCAGTCCTACTCTGCTGAGTTCACGGCTGGTGGTTCTAGTGCTGCCAACTTCTTCGGCGAGTACACCGCTGGTGTAAACCGTAACAAGGCCTGCGGTTCGCGGGCGTGGCCCGTGTCCCACGATATTCCCGTGTTCCGCAGGTATTTTCGGCGCTGCTGGGTTGTCAGGCCAGCGTGGCCGACAAGTTGTCTTTAATTTGATTTTGTTTTAAATGTAATGTTTTTAACTTTAATTTGTTTATTGTACTTTACGTATTCTGGCGCTGCCAACGGCATACAGCGCCGCCTTTTGACGAGCACGCGGAGGATTAAGGCCACAGTCGTTTCCCGCGCCGCACGGTATTTTCGGGTTTCTCGGCCGTACCCGACGTGGCCGGTGATGCCATCCAGCGCGGCTGGTTGTTCTGGCGTTGCGAGCTACATACAGCGCTGGTGTTTCGACGAGTACGCTGATGATGGGTGTTGCTGCTTTCATCGACACTTACGGCGCTGCCGCATTCCCGGCGTTCCCGGTTTTGCTTTCCAGCATGGCTAGGTTTTTCTGGCGCTGCCAGTTGCACGCAACGCGCCTGTTTCGGCGATCACGCTGACGATGGGTGTCGCACAACTTTCCCGTGTTTCGCGTGCACTTCCGGCGTGACCGTTTATTCTGTCCAACGTAGCTGGAGTGTCGGACGTGGCCAGCTACATACATCGCTTCTGCCTTTGTGACTGCGTGGATGGTCGGTATCACTGTCTCTCATCGACACTTGCGGCGCTGCTGCATTACCTCGTTACTGGCGGTTTTTTCCAGCGTGGCTGGATTTTCTGGCACTGCCAGCTGCATACGGCGTTGCTGTTCTGACGGCGCTGCCGCATGTCCGGCGTTGCCTGGTTTTTCACCCCAGTGTGGCTGAATATCTGGCGCTGCCAGCGGTATACAGCGCTGCTGTGTCGGCGAACATACAGCGCTGCTGTTTTGATGGCGCTACCTCGTGTCCGGCGTTGCCGGAATACATACAGCGCTGCTACCTTTGTGCCTACGCTGATGATGAGTGTCGCTATCTTTCATCGCCACTTGCGGCGCTGCTGCATTACCGGCGATGCCGGCGGTTCTTTCCAGCGTGGCTGGATTTTCTGGCGCAGCCAGCTGCATACAGCGCTGTTGGTTCGGCGAGTACACTAATGATGGGGGTCACGGGCGTTGCCCGTGCCCAACGATGGTCCCGTGTTTCGTTGGCCTTTCCGGCGTTGCCGGTTTTTCTTTCCAGCGTCGCTGTATTTTCTAGCGTTGCCAGCTACATACAGCGCGGCTGTTTCGGCGAGTACGCTGATGATGGGTGCCGCAGTATTTCGTCGGTATTTACCGCGCTGCCGCATCTCCGGCATGGCCGGTTCGTCTTTTCAGCGTGGCTGGAGCTTTCTGGCGCTGTCAGCTGTATGCAGCGCACCTATTTTACAGCGCTGCTTTTCTTGCGGCGCGGCCGCATTTCCGGCGTTGCCGGTTTTTCTTTCCAGCGTGGCTGAATTTTCTGCCGCAGCCAGCTGCATATAGCACTGTCGGTTCGTCGAGTAGATTCATGATGGGTGCCGCTGTCTTTCGTCGACATTTGCGGCGCTGCCGCATCTCCGGTATGGCCGGTTTGTCTTTCCAGCGGAGCTGGAGCTTTCTGGCGCTGCCAGCTGTGTACAGCGCCGCTATTATTTCGGCAGTTTTTATTTCCAGCGTGGCTGGCTTTTCTGGCGCTGCCAGCTGCATACAGCGCTGTTGTTTCAGCGAGTACGCTGATAATATGTGACACGGGCGCTGCCGTGCCCCACGATATTCCCGTGTTTCGTTGGCATTTCCGGCATTGCCGGTTTCTCTTTCCAGCGTAGTTGAATTGTTTGGCGGTGCCGCTAAGGACGGGTGTCGCCGTCTTTCGTTGACACTTGCGGCGCTGCCGGTGTACCGGCGCTGCGGGTTTTTTTTTTTTTTGTTGGGTTGAGTTTGTTTGCTTGTTTGTTCTCCTTCTTCTTCTTCTTCTTCTTCTTATTTATTTACTTATTTATTTTCTTCCAGCGTGGCTGGATTTGTCTGGTGCTGCCAGCTGCATACAGCGTTGCTGTTATCGCGGTGCTGCCGTATCTCCGGCGGTGCCGGGTTTTCTTTTCAGCGTTACTAGATTGTCTGGCGCTGCTAGCTGCATACAGCGCCGCTGTTTCGTCGAGTACGCTTATGATGCGTGTCACGGGCGTTGCCCGTGCCGTACGATATTCCTGTTAATCGCGGGCTTTTCCGGCGTTGTCGGTTTCCCTTTCCAGCGGGACTGTATATTCTGGCGCTGCCCGCTGCATACAGGGCGGCTGTTTCGGCGAGTACACTTATGATGAGTGTCGCAATATTTCGCCGACACTTGCGGTGCTGTCGGTTTTGCGGAAAATTGTAGATGCTACGGGACAGCTCACGGGGACTTTAATTACGCGGGCGAAGCCCGCGCAATACTCATGAAACTCCTGTTCTGGCAGGTTATGGACAGCTCTTTTATGAGAATCCTCGGTAGACATTGTTCGACAAACCCAGCGACCCCGTCATGAACTCTGAACGGATCACGCTGTTTAAGGGCTCCGACACACCCTAGAGTCACAGTGCTCATACCTTGGTCGGTGATACGTGGCGTGGGCCGGTCAGGCGTCTGGTAAAAAAACATTCGACCGCTGGTGTGAAGAAAACATGTGATAACAAATCTTGATCACTCGCGGATGCGCAAGAATAATACGGTTTTTCATGTTTGACATCGATCGACAAACCCAGCGACTGCGCTAGTCAGAGGCTCCGACCTACCCTAGTGTCACAGTGCTCCCCTCTCGGTGGGTGGGATGTGATGGGCGCCGGCCAGGTGTCGGATAAAAATGAAATTGGCAGCCAATGTGTTGGAAACAGACGAAAAAACTCTCGATTCCTCTCATATGGCCAAAAACACAACTTTTCAAAGGTTTAGACGAAGACCATAGGACGCGGCAGGCAACCCCTCGCCTCTTAGACTATGGGTCGCAATGATACCTTCGAGATCGTTATGTATATTCACTGGCCTTGCCCTGTACGAAGTGGGTTAATCGTGGGATGGGTATTTGTCGAGATCGAAGGTCAATCGTTGCATGGCTGTCGCGTGAGTGATGCGGTGTTTGCGTGCTGTGGGCTTGTTGGTGTGCGGCGTGATTTCGCTTTGCTCCCGTTAATACGGCGATTTTATTGGTAGATGGCTGGCGTGGCTCCCGTTAATAAAGCGATTTGATTGGTAGATAGCTGGCGTTTTCTGTCCCGTCTGATTTTAGACTTGCCCGGTTTACCGGCGATGCGGAGTTCCCAGCGCGGCGAGAGGCTTGTTTGGCGAGGACACGGATGATGTGTGTCACCGATGCCTACGATCGTACATCTTTAGACTTGCACGTGGTGCCTGCTGGCCCATGTGTCGCACGATACTCCTCCGGCTCGTGGACAGCTCCGGCGTTCATCTGTATATATTTGTCTCTCTACAAATACTTCAAAGTATATATATATTGCTTTGGGCGCCGCCAGTGACTTACGACGCTGCCGTCTCGGTGAGTGCACCGTAGGTGCGCCTCGCCGGTGCCTACGTTCGCCTAACTGTAGTATGTCGCTGGATTGTGTCATGTGTCGCACAATGCTCGTGTCTCGTGGACAGCTCCGGTGTTTCTTTATACCCGGCATATATATATAGTCGTTTATGTAATTGGGCTATTCCCCTTTATTTTCTGGCGCTGCCAGTGGCTTACGGCGCCGCCGTCTCGACGAGTGCACCGCAGGTGCGCCTCGCCGGTGCCCACGGTTCCAGAACTATAAACTCTCGCACGGGGCCTTCCGGGTTTGTTTTTTCATGGTCTGATTTAATGGTACTGCTAGTGGCGCACGGCGTGGCCGTCTCGGCCCGACTGTGCGTCTCGCCGGCGCTTACGTTTGCAGAATTATAGACTTTCGCACGATGCCTTTGGAGCTCTGGGCCGGCGTCGGCGCCCCCGGTTTGCGGGCCACATCTAGCTCCCGGGCGTTCCCGTCTTCTCATTGGGTTGCCCTTTCTGCCTTGGGCGGCACGTTATAGTGAGCTGCACGCCCGTATCGCGCGGCCCGTTGTACGGCTCTGGTTGCCGCGCTCAGTTTTCTCTAAGCCCGGGCTTACCGCTGGGCGTCCCCTCGTATTTTTGTGTTGTTTGCCTTTGCTTTACGTCGCATACCGCTCCGATCAGAGCTGGCTCCGCTCGTCGTAAACATCGTCTGGGTCATGCAGAACTCGGAAGAGCGACACTCCTCCTTTCTTCAATGACCGTGGGGCTCCCACGTATCACATCATGCCTTTATTTTAGACACTTGCGCGACTCTTCGCACCCTTTTCCTAGTTTATTCGAACGTAATATACTGGTAGGATGCGCCCGGAGTCGCTTTGCAGTTGTTTGTGCAACCGTCAGGTTTTTTCGACGGCGTGGACACACAGCATTGCTTCGACGTTTGCTTACGCACACGCCTGCATATTCGTATTGCTGTGTTGGTTTGGTTTCACGAAATCCTGAAGTTCCAGGCGCAGAGAGCGTACGGTTCATATGTATAGGTAGAATGCTTCACCCCTGCTAGAGGCTGACGTAGCACATCATACAGTTTATGACTCTCGCTTAATTGGGTCTGTATAGATTAGATGATTGCATCTATTGCACTACGTGTACTCATGCTCTGCCTATTTAGGCTATACATTGGCGAGTTCTCACCTCCGCTGGAAGGGGATCTATTGCATCGTATGCATACGATTATGTCTATACTCGTAGTCTATATATAGACGACTTATCATCTCTGCTGGAAGGTGATATACTACATTGCATGGATAAGTCTCGGCATCTTACGTACATAAACGTCGATCTATGTATTATGTACAGACGTCTTCACCCCTGCCGGAAGGTGATTTAGTATATGACACCAGTACGTATATATATGTATGTCTTATTACCGTATACCTGGTGGGTATATACTTGCACGATTTCTTGTGCGGTAGGCCGTCCGTTATGATATTATACTTGGTGTAGGTATACTTCTCTCTGTACTTCGTACAACCTATGAATAGAGTAAACGATTACGCCGCTTCTTCCCGCTGTAGCGCTTTCCACCTACGTGCCGTAGGGCTTGAGGCGATATAGGTTTCGTACGGCATGGCCACTATGGCAGCTACACTACGAGTGTGCACTCGGCGGCCTTTGCAAGGGTCACATTGTTATGTACCTTCAACTTGCTTGGCATCCTGATATATGCACCGCAGCGTCTTGTCATTGTCGCTCTACTGCGGTCGCGCTTTTTCAGGTAGTACTTATTTACATCGCGAGTGTCTTGCCATCCTTGTGCTGCTGCAGCAAAGCCGCCCATCTCCCCGAAGGGCCATATACACTGCGTTTTGCTGGCCGTTCAGGCCCTGCAGGAGTTTACGGCGCTGCCGTTTATGCCGCTACGCAGCTTCGCGAGTACATCGCGGGTGGGGTGCCGCCGGTGCCTAGGATCACGGATTTTTATACCCTTGCTGCCGTAGTGCCTTCCGCAGCCGCTTGTAAGGCTCTCGGTGTACCGTCCACGGCAGCCTTGCGACTTCGTTACACAAATTTCAACGTCCGTAGTTACGTGTGTCCGATGCATACTATCGTAAACATTTACACCCCTACTGCCATAGTGTCCTTTATGGGAGTAGCGGTCGGATTGCGTCTTCCCTTCGTCGTTACCGTGCCGACCACGAGGTTGCACGTTCTCGTCTGCGGAGTGTGTAGTTTATTTTATTATTTTATATCGACGCGCATCTACAAGCGGAAACGTTGCGAAAGTCTAGCGAGGCTGTCGTCGTGTTGACGGACAAGGCATGCCCACAAGTTATCGTGGCCACACATACATAGTGTCAGGTGGGATCTCGCCGGGGAGTACCTGTTTCAGGTAGTCTTGCCAGTTGGGAGCCGTGGAGACGGAGCGATGTTCGCGCTGCGCATGGCCACAGTAGTGCTGGGGCAATTGTGCACGAGAGGACCACTCCGTCATTTTACATGGTAGTCAATGTGTTCAGACGCTCCTGGAGCAAGTGATTCGCAGTAACATCAACGAACACGATCATGCCAATTGGTGGCGCTAAGACGGAGACAACGCAGCGCACGTTGGGCCCACTAATGATGGAGGGTAGCGGAGGCTAAGCGACAACGGGGGCAGACCTGAGCCAACGCGTTCGATCTACCGTTTGCCACAAACGTTTTGCGGAGGAATTTTCTGTCGGCACACGGAGGTATTGCTACAAAAAACGTAAGTTTGGGTGAGGTGAAGTAACAAGACTCCACGCCAGTGGTCAGTAAGGAAGTTCGAAGTTTGGGTGAGACCACAGGCCGGCGCAGAAGGCCTCATCCAATCCAATACTTACATTAAGTGATCCGCAACAGAGAGAAATAATACCATAGTACAAGGGGGGCTTCGCCGCGGCGGGCTAACGCCCGCCTGCGGCTACGCGCAATGCCCGTAACGGCGAGGAGTAGCCTTCTGAGGTAGATTGGTAGCTAAGCTTAGGGCGAACAAAGCGACTCTGTACTGCCAAGGGGTGTACAGCAGTAGTACATGACACCTAATAATGAGAAACAATAAATATAACCCAGGCTGGGTTTCTGTTTTTTTTTTCCAGAGGGTGCGTCCTACACTAACTTCATAAAACGGTTCCCGAATTTCTTATTTCCTTGGAAATATTAGGCTGGGTTCTTATCACTGTCCTGTACTGATGTATTTCAACAACAACTTGTCATTCGTACCGTATGAGTATGTATTTATTAATAATAAAAACATATTGATGGTAAGTGATACTGTATCGAAGAACAAAAGCCAATTTATAGTAAGTTACACATACATACACGCATATACAGAAAGAGCCACATGCACAAACCTGGTATTATATACGTACTATTAACAGTGGTATCCCGAACCATGCCAGGGCGGGGCCGGTATAATAGCGGGCACAAACAAAAATACCAAATAATAACTGGGCCACGATCCACACACTATGATATAACGCAAAATGCACTGATCAGGCAAGTTGACACACGCAGTCAACCACGTACCAACCGACCCACCGACACCCGCCCACCCACACCCACCCACACACTCACGCACTCACCCACACCCACTATCTCACACCCACCCACCCAACCACCGACCCACCCACCCAACCACGTACGTACGTACGCGTACGCACCAACTGATCCACACACGCACCAACCGATCCACCCACCACCCACAATAACAACATCAGTGTGGAATCAGTATACAGCAGCACCAGTACGTACAGCAATAATAGTAGTAGTAGTAGTAGTAGTATAGTAGTAGTAGTAGTAGTAGTAGTAGCAGTAGTAGCAGTAATACTAGTAATAGTAGTAGTAGTACGGAGGACCATAGTAAATAGGACCATAGGACCATTTGTTTTTAGTAAAAATAGTCAAATATATAGGTCTTTGTGTGCAGCGTAGGTCCTATTTACTATGATCCCCGGTAATAATAGTAGTAGTAGTAGTGGTATTACGGAGGACCATAGTTAATGACCTGCGGTATACACAAAAACCCAAATTTTCCCTTATTTTTGCTCACGATATTTGGTCCTATTTACTATGGTCCCCCGTAATAGTAGTAGTAGTAGTAGTAGTAGTAGTATATAACCCATGCACAGCAGCAACAGCAGTAACAGCAGCAGCAGCAACAGCAGTAACAGCAGCAGCAGCAACAGCAGCAGTCCAGAAAGTATAGCAGCAAGTACGTACGTAAAGCGGACAAAAACGAAATGCCGGCATGGATGCGCAGCCCTTGTACGTACAGCCGTGGCTCTTTTTTTTTTTTGTTTGTCGATTTTATTACGAAACCGGCATACTGCATGATCGTGAAGATCCGAAACGACATCATCACTACCGAAGCGCATTAAATTGTAAGGAGTTTAACAGTACCGAGGTGAGCATACTTGTACATATGTGTAACACTTCGTATGATACTCACTTTAAGCAAGCAGTACTCGGGTACGACGAGTATATTATAACTCGTATGCTACGATCGAGCAGCATCAAACTATACGACGTACGTACATACGTACATACGTACATACTACAGATCATACATACGGCACTACTAATAGTGCCGATACTACTGCTGCTGCTGTTGTGTACGAGTATAATATGTATGTCGAGATGTACTATGTCCCGGTGCTTGTTCGCACGGCGGTACGTTTGTGTATCAGAGGTATAAGTACGTCGTACTCAATACAAACCAAGTATCAAATCGTCAACACAAGAACGGAATCTTGTTGGAATCTTGGATCTTGCTTGTAGATCACGGGATAACAAAAAAGAGCGTGTGTGTTTTGTATGTGCGCTCTCCATATTCTTGATAAACGTTGCTGCAGCGCCCACCGCCCGCATGTCCACGCCCGCGAGCGCACGCGAGGCCCTGGCCGGTACTATATCCAGGCACACACCGACCACTGCCTGCCATACTGCTGGATACCACGCACGTATGAATACTGTACAGATATCATCGCATATTAAAAAGTACCTGGTATATGATACCTGGTACTCTGTTACTGTTTGCAGCGGTACTGGTACTCGTACATATAATACGTACGTGTATATCCGCAGTAAAAGGAGCCGGTACGATAAAATTCCGGGTTGGTCGTCTACTCGTACATAAAAAAAACGGAATCTTGAATAATGCGGTTTGCGTGTAGAACAAAAAGCATGTACTGGTTGGTATGGTATGTGCACGTGACAAAAAGGGCATGGAATCCTGGAAAAATCGCAGCCCCGTGAGGCATGAGTTGGGCACGGCCGAGACCGCCCTCATACGTACATACTACAGATCATACATAGGACACTACTAATAGTGCCGATACTACTGCTGCTGCTGCTGTGTACGAGTATAATATGTATGTCGAGATGTACTCTGTCCCGGTGCTTGTTCGCACGGCGGTACGTTTGTGTATCAGAGGTATAAGTACGTCGTACTCAATACAAACCAAGTATCAAATCGTCAACACAAAAACGGAATCTTGTTGGAATCTTGGATCTTGCTTGTAGATCACGGGATAACAAAAAAGAGCGTGTGTGTTATTGTATGACATATGTGCGCCCTCTCCATATTCTTGATAAACGTTGCTGCAGCGCCACCGCCCGCATGTCCACGCCGCGAGCGCACGCGAGCCTGGCCGGTACTATATCCAGGCACACACCGACCACTGCGCATACTTGCTGGATTACACGCCTACGCTAAAACTGTACGATAATCATTCGGCATATTAAAAATACCTGGTATATGATACGCTGGTACTCTGTTACTGTTCTTGCAGCGCGCTACTGGTACTCGTACATATAATCAGGTACGTGTTATATCCGCAGTAAAGGAGCGGTAGGATAATTCCGGTGTTGGTCGTCTACTCGTATTTTCATAAAAAAAACCGGGAATCTTGAATAATGGCGGTTTGCGTGTTAGAACAAAAAAGCATGTACTGGTTGGTATGTTATTGCTGCACGTTGACAAAGGGCATGGAATCGCTTGGAAAAATCGAGCCCGTGAGCGCACGAGTTCGGGCACGGCCGAGACCGCCCTCATACGTACATACTACAGCATCATTACATAGGGACACTATTAATAGTTGCCGATACTAACTCCTGCTGCCTGCGTTGTGATACGAGTATATATGTATTGTACGGAGAATGTACCTGTCCCGGAATTTCGCCGGACGGTACGTTTGGAAATCAGAGGTATAAGTAACGGTCCGTACTCCATTCAACCAAGTATCAAACGTCACACAAGACGGAATCTGCTGGATCTATGGAATCTATGCTTGGATAGATACACGGGGAATAATAAGAAGCGAGTGTGTGATTATTGTATGTAGCGCATACTCTTCTATATCTGCTAGCGCCCAGCAGCATAGAACCAGGCGGCCGTTAGGGACCATTGCCCGGCACCCATGCTTCCGGATAGACATTATTACCTGGTACATACTGTGCTGTAGTTATTGGTACCTCCTTGCTATTTACGACAGTGTGATGCCGCTCGCCCTCGTATTTCGATACCTGACGCTCACGTGCAGAATCAAGGCAATTGCCAAGGGTTGACAGGGAGAAGAGACTGCTGCGTGCTTGAAATATTCAGCTTTCGCCAACCTCATTTCTCAGGTCTCAAACAGTCCAGTTCTCAGAAGGCAATCGTCGCATTCGGTGTTCCCTGGATAGCTCTCAGTACCTCAGCGATAGTTGCTGAGATTTACGACAACAACAATCTGATGCACGCCGGAGCTCGCTCGTGTTTTGACATCTGACACATACTACGTGCCAGAATCAAGCCAATGCCATGTGCTTATTGCAGGAAGAAGGAAACGCTACTACTGCTGTAATTGCTTGCATACTCCCCCAGTTTCGCAAACTTCATTCTCAGTCTCGATGTTCAGAATACACCAGTCGAAGGTCCCGGTGCTGGGCTCCAAGTTTCAGGTTTGGCACGTGCGCCGGCAAAAACACTCGCTGCCGAGCAAGCGGTTTCCCATTGGATATGCGAGTCGAGGCACGGGGGCGGAAATCTCCAATTATTCTTGACTTCTCGTGTGCTCTGAGCGCCAGACTCGTATCATAGGGCTAGCACTGCTATCACATACAACAAACAGTAGTACTGCTGCTACAGCAGTACGTACTACCAATCAGCACCTCAGCAATACTATTACACACCAGCTACTCGCTACGTCGTACATACAGCTACTCGCTACCTGGGTACTACTCTGTACTTACGTACTGCTGTTGTTCTTGTACGTATTTACAGCCAAGGCCACAGCAGTAATATCTCTACGCTTGAAAAAAATAAGCTACCAGTACTGTTGTACTGAATCCACCCGACAAAAAAAATCAGCGAGTTTTCACTTTCATCCGTGATCTTTTGAGTTTTTAATTGAGGCGAGATATTTTGAGTTGAGACTCGCCACCACAAATATCTCTCTCAGCAGCAAACAGCCCACCACGCAAATATCCCTCAGCGGCCTAGTATGGCCGAGATATTCTCCTCAAGCATCCACGCACTTCGACGGTCGCTGCGCTCGGCGCGGCGCTTGACTCGAGAGTGCGCGCGGGCGGAAAGTCACGGGCGGAGGCTGAGGGGGGCGACCCTCGAGAAGAGCGGGCGAGAAAGCCAACGCGAGGCCTTCAAAACGGGTCCCGAGTGCGAGTCCGGTCTAAAGCGAAGTCAGAGCCGAACAGGTCCAAGATCACCTGAGTGGTCAATGCTCATTTTATTTATATCTATTTATTATTTGAGGAAACATGAGACACATGGGTTGCTGTAGTGTTCAGAGGAAATACAGGGACACTCATTTGAGATTTCCCGAAAATTATAAGAAGTTTCTAATTGTTTTTTGTTTTTGTTCGTAGAACCACAAATAAAAAACGAACAGCCCAGAATGAAGATACGTACCAAAACCAAAGGCATTTTGCCCCACCGATTGACAGGACGAAACAGAAGGCCTGCACGGTAACACAAAGAACTGGAGCTCCCTTCTATCCAATGCTGGCGTCATTTGAGCCCTTGTGGCCGGCACACTGCTCTCCGATCTGCCGGCAAGGCGTGTCTCTCCAAACTGCAAAAAATACAGCAAGTCGGTAGTCCAGATGCGCGCACCAGGAACTTTAATGGGGCTCGAGCAAGCATCTCAGCCAACGAAACCAAGGTTGACATGCACCCCACGACCCATGGGTCCATTGTAACGTCAGCCGTTTCCAATTTCGATGCTTGCATCGCTCGCGGGGACAATCTGCTCGTACTTGTACGTTGCTGTTACTGCTGTAAACAAATCACAAATTACGAGTACTCGTACCAAAATATCACAAGTAATATCGTTTCGCCGATCAAGGAATCTTACGCAGATTCTGCTGGTTGTAGGCGCAACTCGTGCTCGACCTAGGGAAGAGGGGTGCAAGAGACACTTGGCGTGGCTGTTGTCCTCTACTAGAGGGTTCGGCGAGAGCAATCGGCGACGCAAATGGTCTCGCCCTTCAGAGGTAGGGCTGTCCTCCGTCCAGATTCGCCAAGAGAGAGATGTACCCAGACAATCTCAACAGAGCAGATCAAGGACCTATTTCAAACAGCAGCGCGTTCTCCCTCGACAAGGCACCGCATGACCAGCTTCAGCCTCTAAAGTGGTCCCTCTGACCTCGGGAGACGGCCTCAAGTCGTCGCAGCGAAAAAGAAGCCTCAATCATCGATGTTTCAGCCTCTGACCTATGAGGATGATGTAGATGAAAACCGACTTGCCGCGATTCCACTCACGTCTGGTCCGAACGAGTACGAGCAGATTGACCCCGCGAGCGATGCAAGCATCGAAATTGGATACAGCCGACGTTACAATGGACCCATGGGTCGTGGGGTGCATGTTAACTGTTAACCTTGGTCTTGTTGGGCTGAGATGCTGGCTCGAGCCCCATATTTTTTCCTGGTGCACGCATCTGGACTACCGACTTGCTGTGTTTTTTGTAGTTCGGAGAGACACGCCTTGCCGGCAGATCAGAGAGCAGTGTGCCGGCCACAAGGGCTCAAATGACGCCGGCATTGTGTAGAAGGGAGCTCCAGTTCCTTGTGTTGCCGAGAAGGCCTTCTGTTTCGTCATGTCAATCGGTGGGGCAAAATGCCTTTGGTTTTGATACGTATCTTCATTCTGGGCTGTTCGTTTTTATTTGTGATTCTACGAAAAAAAACAAAACAATCAGAAACTTCTTATAATTTTCGGGAAACCTCAAAGGATTATCCCTGTGGTAGTAGTCAGCAGGAACACAGCTGATAGTACTACTCGTACTATGCAGAGGGCAGCAATACAGAGTTATGTACACAGTACGGGTAAAAACGTGCACAAAAATAGTAAAGCTACTACTACTACTACTACTACTACTACTACTGTAGGACAGTACAGTACGGCACAATACAGTAGTGTAACAATACAACACCCCAGGGCAACAGCTACAATGGGACAGTAGAATAGGTATAAATAGCGAAGTACAGTACAGCAGTGTTTTGCGGTATACTTCTGCGCACAGTACGGTACGGACAAAACACAGCTATGGATAGTTCAAAACACAGCTACAAACAGTAGAGTATTACCCGCACCCGTGGCTCGAGAAGTACGAGTACCCGTGGACTCGGATACTCGATCGTACATGTCAGGAAAGCTACGTGTCCAATACAGCGCAGTGCAGAAGACGACACGATGATGGTAGTATAACGACGTTGTCCAGTACAGTATAGCAGTATACTCGGATACCCGCTCCAGCAGCAACGTGCCCAATACAATACAGCGCAGTACATGAGAGGGCATTATGATAATTTTAGATTCGAAAAACAGGGGACGAATTATGTGGGTCCCCGGTGTGGAAAAAGTCTCCGGACTGTACATAGTGAGAGAGATGATTCAACGACAAGCACTCGTCTCTCGACCGACCCGACTACAGCCCGGAAGAGTAGAAAGAGGTTAGGAAAAAACAGATCTTACCAACCATACCGGACGCAGCTGCGGAGGCGGGCACCTATGCGTTGAATCCTACCTGGGCGATGGGCTTGTTGGCGGGTATCAAGCCGGGGGTCGAGACCTTTCCGGGGACTTTGGGCATGCCCAGGAGTACGCATCAGTCAAGATCAGCCTATCGTGTTGGAGTCGAGCGCTTGCGCCTCGTGTATAGGCGGTATAGCCGCTTCCCCAACTACCCACGAGGAGCGAGTCAACCCGCTAGAGGACAGACGCGGCGTACTACTTCTGTGGGTTCGGAGTGTCGTCGCTGGAGATCTGCTAGCATCCCTAGCATCCTGAGGCCGTCATTCGAGTGGAGTCGTTCTTGTCCGGGATTGGTTTTGCTTGGCGTACTCGAGTAAGCCATACTGTTCCTGGTATACATTTGGCGGGCTATTTAACGTACAAGTACTAATAATACGATGAGAAAATAGCAGCAGAAGCAGTGGCGGCGACGCACAATACACGGCAGCAGCCTGCAGCAGCTGATATTATTTGTGCAGGAATGCGCGTGGCATGCTTATCGGTGCATGGTATCATATACGTATGAGTACTGGTACATGTGAAGTTGTGAAGTGAGTAGAGACGATGATAGAAGGGAATGGAAGACGGAGGTTCGTTGCTTGAGCTTGAAACAAGCTTCTTCTTCGATATGGAAAGACCTCTTGTTATTATTAACCTCTGTAGACTGTAGACTAGGTGAGAGGCAAAAGCCTGGATGACCAAGGGGAGAATGAGAAGTAGGAGAGGAGGCGAGAGGTGCGAGAGCCTCTTCCAGGCTCTCGGGCTCTCTTCTCCAATGGCCCGGTAGTCGGGTTGTTATAAATCTCCGCTAATATAAGAAGTCCGTTACTCGGTTAGGTCTACTTCTTAAATCTACGGTATATTCGCTTATTATGGGAATGTCCTCATATAAGAACATTCCTATCTGCTTTATGAGAACTTCTCTAGTTCCTATCGGGAGTTCCGACATTATGGAATCTTCTGATGGTTCAGAACGTTCTTCTAGGCCTGTCTGGTCTGCCAAAGAGAACACGCGAACAATCTTTGCGGTGTCCCATCTATAGCTGTAGGGCACCACATTACATACAGGTATATACAATACCTGGTACCTGGTACACGCTTGTATATACGACAGCGTGCGTCCATATTGTACGCGTCGTAAAACGAAGATGGAAACTAAAGTGCACAGCAGCCCCACCTCCCTCAAGTACACCGAGATGGGTTCCCTTCGCACGTTGTATTTTCTGTATCTGTAGCAGTACCATCATATCAGCAGCAGTGGCAAAACAGGCAGCAGCGGTAGCAGCAGTAATAACAGTATAGCAAATAGCAGCAACAGCAGCAACGGCCTGATACATATCGCCTCGCTCGGAAGTGCCGCCCTGGTGGGTTGCGCTTCGCGTATGCATGAATCGCAACCGTTAATCAGTATGACCGACTTTGTGGGCGATATATAGGCCTTTCTTTCGCATTATACGGAAAACTAAAATGGAAATTTACCGGCACCAGGTACTATGATAATATTTCTCTCTGTTGCGGATCACTCAATGTAATTATTGGATTGGATGAGGCCTCCTGCGCCGGCAGGGGGTCCTCGGCCGCGGATATACTAGCCGCGCTGAAGGTGCCTCGGCCGAGGTGCCTTCAGCGCGACGGCATTTCCTGGAAATGATCGCAACTACATGAAAAATAGTCAGTTTAGGGGGGGTGGGATGGTCCTAAACTTTTCACTCGTTCGTCGTATTTGGTCGAGGTTCGCGGGGAGACGAGGCGCAAGTTACCTCCCGTCGTACACTTCTCCCGTTAATCTCATCGAAGGTGTAGTTCCAACGTGTGTTCCAATTTTTTTAACCATATTTTTAGATGTCGATATTACCCGTGAGTATGTTACCTGCGTGTCTCTTTTCTACGTGCGACACACCCCGGATTTCACGTCATCCACGTCCCAAAGATGAACCTTGTACTCTGTACGAATCCATCAATTGATGCAGGTGAAATACAACATGGTTGAGATGATTAGGAAGGACTCCTTCGTGACGGCGGAGTGCAAGCTTCTTAGGCCGGAGGCGTTGTTCTCCGGCACACAAGAAAATGAAACTAAAAAGGTGAGTTGCCAACTCCATTGTTTGGTTTACATATTTGATTTAGTCTGGTTGATGTTTTGATGAGGAAGCCGTTGCCGATTTCGACCATCATTTGACGACTTGATGCTACTGCTGCTGATGATGGCGATGATGATGTTTTTGTGTACTTATGGTGGTGATAATGATAGTGACCAACATATTTTTTTTGGTGTGGCAGTGGTAGTGGCATTGCCATGCGTTGATGGTTCGAGTATTTGATACTCGTGGAGGCTATAACCATTTTGGGACATCAAGGAGGAAACGTGCCGAATGAATATTACGATTATATATCGACCACACGAAGCAACCCGCGTTGCCGAGGTATGATGCCCGAGCTATCATGCAAGGAGATGTTCGACATGCGCGCAGCATGAATCTAGTCGCACTGCTACGCGCTTCTACTAGATGGTGGATAAGGCCGTACCAGAGGTTGAATTATTTGCTATACTGATTTACTGTATGGAGGCCCTAAAGTTGTCTCCCTCACACCTTACGACCTATTCCCAAAACAGGTTGTGGTACGTGCGCATAGACTATTCGAGTTGGTTTTTCGTCCCGTTTTTTCTTGTTTTTCGTTGACAGTAGTATCCAGTTCGATACAGTCACGGAAGACGGCCTTCCTTGCACCAAGCGCCCAACAAATATTGTGTATACCTCAGCACATAGCTTTGTTTATCCTTACACCCAATACAACTTGACATGGTTATTGTTCAACCCAGAGAATGGTTCCACTTGGCATCTAATATAAGTACAGTCATGTTAAAGGTGTGCTTTAAAAGTTTAGAAGTGAGTTTTAGACTAGGTTTCGAGCCGTTTTTACGTCTTGTCGCGATGAGGTCCCACCTCACCGTGCGCTGTTCCCAGGTCGTGCCTGAACGCGCTCGCCTTTCCCGACCCTGCCGGGGTGGCCTCTGCCGTGCTCGCGGTGTGTCCTATCGGGCAGTTAATGTCATCGTTGCAGGAATGTGCTGCGTTTTCGACCCCATCCCCGATGTACCGCCTCACTACCACCGCAACACTCGTGTAATCCCGGATTTTACCACAGGGAGCATCAGGAGGGCAGTGTATGACATATTTTGGTAGGAGATCCCCGAGATTGTGTGTGTGTGTGTGTTTTTTGTTTTTTTTTCCATCCCATTTATTATCTTCGCCCTTCCTTTCTCTCTCCTTCCTAGTCGTAACTCAGATCCTGAGTCACAAAGTAGGCTCTTCTCCCTCCTCCCTCACTACGGTTCTTGCCTTGCTCTTTTATCGCGAGAAGATTTCAGCACTTTCTTCCCTCGTCGACTTGCGTCGGAGATTGTGCCGCCAACACTCCTCCGCGTGTCCTCGCACCCCCAATCAACCTGAAAGGCGAGATCCACCTGCTGTGGGACTACATTATTCATACACCGTCCCGCAATTGGTGTCCCGGCTGAGATCTCGCCATCAGCAGCGTCGTTCTGGTTATTGTTTTAGATCGCTTGACATTGCCTGTCACCGCATGTTTTTCGTGTACTACGTATTACGACCCTACTCACTGCTGTTTGTTACACCAAGCAATGTACTCGGCGGGGCGATCGACGATTATCTGCTGCATCTATGTACTATTGTAGTACTGCCACCAACTGCTCCACATGTATGATGTAGCGAGTACGTACTACAGTACTACAACTGATGCTGCTGTACGAACGAATACTAGAGCAGTAGGTAACAACGGCACGTTCATGTAGGTTCAAGAAGGGAAACGGCGAAACAACTAGATGGGACCGATACCTGGTGATAATATTCCAAATATTTGAGTCGGGTTTCTTTCGTGTTACTTCCGAGTGGTCGACTCTGCGGAATACTGCGAGTAGTCAACTCTGCGGAATACTTTTTAATTGATTAACACGCTGCTCCAAAGTTGTTGCTTGTTTATCGGATCTGATTCCAGTGTTTCTTTCTCTTCACTCAAACACATTTTGTTCTTGTCATTAGAGTGTTTGCGTTTTATTTTTTTCTTACTTTTACTTCTCTAAAAATTCTCCCGAAGGGAGGATTTGAGGAATTTGTTTTTAAAAACGGCAAAAAAAGTACTTTAGCGAAGTAAGGATTTGATCAAAAGTTACGTAACTTTTGGCTCTCAGTTTCATTGGCCTATAACCGAGCATTCTACCGATGCAGAACGCCACAACACAACACAGCAACCGATGGGAGCACAGAGGCTCGAGAGGTGAGAGTATGACACGGACGAGCGGTGTTGGATTTTGCTAGCGGGGCGCCGGCGGACTGCCGGCGGCCCGCTACGGTACTACGGTACGCTCTCGCCGGCTTGGTGTCGTGGAGGATGCGTCGTTCGGAAATAACTACTCGTATATACAAGTACGATGACTCGCATGTACACGTACTCGTAACGCCTTGCTTGTAGAGCGCGACAGGATGACAGATCGTCGTGTATCATTTCAATTCTACCACACTGCGGTAGCAGCAGTAGCAGCAGCAGCAGCGGCGGCGCGCCGCCACGGTCTGTATATGGCAGGCGCTGGGCGGGCTTGGAGCGGAGCGTGCCGGCGCGGTGTCGCGCGTAGGTCGAGGGCAGCAGCAGGAGCAGCACACGACGAGAAGAATAGTCGGTCGCAAAATTGTAAAAAGCAAAAACGGAAGCTGTTGCTTCTGCTGCTGCTGCTGCTACTGCTGCTGGGGCTGCCGATGCTGTTTGTTCATGTTGCTGGAGCAGACGCTGCCGTTAGCTGCCGCTACTTAGCTGTAACCACCTGTGCTGCTGCTTGCGGTCGTGGGATAGCAGCGGCGGTGCTGCGGTTATCCCTGCCGCCCCCACCCGTTGCTGGGCTGCCGTTCCTCTCGTACGCTATTTTTTGTTTTCGTTATTTGTCTGGTTTGCCGCATTGTCTCACCGCTCTTCCCTTGATATTTTCGGAGGCGTCGCCTGCAGGATTGGGTTTACTTCTACCGCAAACACATCGAAATCGTGAAGGGAAGGGAATGCACTTTTTTTAGCGGAAGGAAAGTATTGTTTTTATTTACTTCTATCGCAAACACTCTATTGCATCCCTTGGCAGTAGTCTCGCATTTACATCCTCGATTAGTCTTCATGCCCACCCAATACGGGCATGCACAGAGCCGCAGGCGGGCCAATCAGGGGCCGCGGCGCACGAGGCGGGAGTTGCCCCTCGGGGAAACCCCCTAGTCCCGCTGCAGGGCATGCACAGAGCCGCAGGCGGGCCAATCAGGGGCCGCGGCGCACGAGGCGGGAGTTGCCCCTCGGGGAAACCCCCTAGTCCCGCTGCACCCGGGGACGATAGGGCCCCGTCCACGGTTCAGAAATCCCTCCGTATCTCTACAACCCAAACAAAAGCTTGCCCACTCAAAAACAGGGACGCGCAATCGAGAAAATAGACTAACGCTCTCAGCATACCAATTATATATGTATACAAGGGCTCCGCATGGGTGCCGGCATTCGCCGGCACCCATGCTCCGGATAGGAAAATATACCTCAGTGTCGTACGACGTGGCGCTCGTTCATGACGGAGATCTGTGTTGTTAATAAATCTACGTAAAAACATACGTAGTGCTACAGATCAAGGTAATGCCGAGTGTTCGAGAATTAATCAGATGAATAAAGTGCTGTAAATAGTAGCGCCTGCTGGGGTAAGGGTCGTTCTTATCGAGCAACTTGTTCCCAAAAAATATTATTTTTATTCCAAAAAAACTGGAAAACCAAGAAAAAACAGGATTTATTTGAAAAATTGGAATTTTAACAGAGGGCAAACTATTTAGAAGGCTTCGCATTCCAATATTTGGAAATTATTTATTACTAGGGAATAAGAGGCCCTCCCGCCCCCACGGCGGTAGGGCCATTGAAGCAAGTAGTAAATATGATAGAGGCTCAAATAAAAAATAATGGAATAAAATTGGAAGAACAAATTGACGACGAAGATTCCACAGATGCTCCGAGTACCTTGAAGTAAAGTAAGGATGTATGGGAGAAACATACTTCAGGTACTTCGTGTACTCGGGAGTATTCGGGGTTCAATACTCCGGGATACTCTGCTCGTACTCGGAGTATTTTGGGTATGATCACTCTCAATACTCGCTTGTACTCCGAGTATTTCGGGGTCCGATACTGCGGATACTCCTTCCGTGTACTCCGAGTATTTGGGGCTTC
>MEHQ01003043.1:0-10946 GCA_008828725.1 Saccharina japonica
AGGTTAGCAAAAGGTTAGCAGTAGGCTCGATGATCGTTCTGGTCTGTGCCCGTTCGAGCTGTATCAGGTTGGCAACATATTAGCTATAAATTATCAATAGTTAGCAGTAGACCAGCAGTAGACCAGCAGTAGACCAGCAGTAGGCCAGCAGTAGGTTAGGGTTTGGATTGACAATAGTGCCATTCCATGGTAGAGGGGGTATTTGGCCCCAGGATATTTATTTCTGCATAACGGAGCTTCTCAACCGAAGAACTGCACAATTTCTATGACAACCCCATCTCTGTTCGTCGATCCCGAGGCCGTTTTTAATGCCTGTTGGCAAAACACGCCTCTTCGTGTTTGTGACATGCCTAGTCATTGCCATTGTTCATGGGGTAGCAGGTAAAGTTCTTCTCAACACCGGATTTTGGGTGTAATATGGTTGATTGACATGGAGCTATATAGCTGCTCATCTGAGGAGCCTGGGAACAAAACGGTACAGTGGCGAGTAGCTCTTGGGTCTACCAACAGTGACGGCTACAGAGTGCCGCAGTGGGGGTGAAGTCACCTTCGCAGGCGTTACGATGTTTACTCCACGTTGTACCGCAAAAGATTGAGCAAAGCGGGTCGCTCTTTCTCGTCACTGTAGTTTCTCTCTCATCGGTGTTCGCATTTTTTTTAAAAATAGTAACACGCATTTTCAGCATCGCCTGTACGACTGCACGATTTTCCCAAAAAACACACTCGGGCCATCCGAGTGCGAACATAAGAACACACCAGTGGCTCAGGCTCAAGGAGAAGTGTCTGGTAATCCCGCTTGTTCGAGACAGTACCGACTGAAAAATATTGCAGGCTTTCGATAAATCTGAGGCCCACAGGCTGAACAGCCAGAAGGACCCCAGATTGTGTGTGCTACAACTGTAGATATACTTGGTACATCAGAATCAGTGTGCTAGCGATCAGTGCTGACTACTAGCTAGGTGGCTATGGTGTATGTGTATCTAACAAGCAGGAGGAGATTGCATCCAAAATCGTTTGGCTCTCTCGTCAGGTTGGGTCCACCCGGTATAACGTCCGAGGGCTTTTGGTCGAAGGACAGAGCGCCAGTATTGCAATACCACCCCCGAGCTCACATCACTAAGGCCCTAATAAACGTTTGACAAACTTTAACCCTTACGTCGTTAAAACAAATCCTGAAATCTCTACAGTATTTTCGACCAGTGCGCAGTGCGTTCCCACAGCGGAGGTTAAGATGATTTAGCGTGGATGGTGGTAGCTCTTCGCCGCTTGTCCGATCGACTCATACTCTTTACCCGGTAGGACATCGAGTTTAAAACACAACTGTCTAGTGCTTACCCGGTGGGGCCTCGAGTTTAAAACACAGCTGCCGCGTGCTCCCCTGGTATATAGGACATCGAGTTTATAACACAACTGCCGGGTGTTCGACGTGTTTGTCGCATCGACAGAGCTCCTTCGCGCCCTGGAGGGTGGACGGCTAGGAGGCGCAGCGCTAGACGTGTTTGAGTCCGAGAAAGCTCCTCTCGAAGACCACGTCATCAGTCTATGCAGGTGACTAACTGTCCTGGTCTTTCCCCGCTGTAGACGCCGCGCCTAAGGTTAGAACGGGGGTCATCACAGGCGTGCCCACTACATGTTGTAAATGGACCAGTTGTGTCGAACTCAAAGCTGACACAATACTCGTATTTTTCGAGGTTTCTAAACACAAATCAGAACTCACGATGAACCCGAAAACCATATGTGCCTGTATGCTCACACACCACAATTGGTTCTGATTCCCATGTTCCCTCGAAGAGGTAACACTATAATAACGCAATGGAGTGGCTATGACTAGCGTACGGCCGTTCCGGCTGTGCAAGGTGCATCCTTTCTAGTGCGGTAGCTCAGCCAGGCACCGTTGGGTGTCATTCTGCGTTGTGCTTATTCAGAGAAGGTTCCTGGAAAATTCCGTCCATGTCACTCCTTTGGTTGAGTTCGACTATTTTCTTTGCTCGTCGTGACAGAGGCTTCCTTCCGAACGCAGGCACGGTCGTCGTTCGTTCTACGTACGCTGTGCCGATTTAAAGAAGATTCCTGGAAGGTTCCTTCAATGCCACACCATTCAGTTGTTCGTTTTTTCTCGTCACGACGACAGACTTCCTCGCTCTACCTTATTGCTGGTTTTAGAGAAGATTCCAGGAAGGTTCCCCTCAATGCCGCACCATTGAATATTTCGCTTTTGCTCGTGACAACGACAGGCTTCCGAACGTGATATGTATGCCCCACATCGGAGGATCCACGGAGGAAGCTGGCGAGCTAGTTCTGGCCCAAGTCTGCTCCGCGGTGGTCTCTGCATTGGATGGAACTCTACCGCCATCGCGGATCGTGAATGGGAACCCTGACGCGAGTTTGCGCCTGGCAAGGCTCCAAAACAGTGATCCGTAACATAGGCCGCCTCTGCTCAGTCGCGAATTTCTGTTGGGCGGTTCTTTGCTGTAATTGCTGACCCTTCTCCACAGCTTCCAGGGGGGGGGGGGGGGGCTTGTTTGCCCTTCCTTTCTCTCTCCTTCCTGGTCGTAACTCAGATCCGGGGTCACAAAGTAGGCTCTTCTCCCTCCTCCCCCACTACGGTTCTTGCCTTGCATTTTTATCGCGAGAAGGTTTCAGCACTTTCTTCCCTCGTCGACTTGCGTCGGATCCCGCCTACTCACGCCACGAAGGCGCTCTCAGCAATTGGTTCATTTTTATTTTTTCAAATAAAGTCAAAATCTCTCACCACGGTGGGATTTGAACTCGGGGTACCAATGATAGTAGCCTTTGAAGCTGACCACTACTTTACCGGGGCGATCAGTGAGGTTACTGGTTCGAAGGATTGTGAATGTGTGCGGGATGCGCCGGGGGTTGTTGTTATGGGACGTTGTTGCATGTTTGTGATTAACAAACGGGTCGACGTTGGTGTTTTTGAGCTTCTGCCGGGCGATCATCTGCTGAGTGTGTTCGAGTGTTTTATGGAAAAAAAAAATGTTTATCTCGTAAAGCAGGCGTGAAAAGGGTGCTGTCATGAAGCAACCGATAAAACAATCGATCGATGGCGACGCCCCCGATGCCGCAGATTGTTTTTGGGAGGCGAGGAGCGAATTGATCACTCACTCGCAAATCGTTTTTCTTTTTCCGACCACGCTTCTGATCCAGACCTCTCGTCGTATCGATATTTTGCACGTTGAACTCGGTTGTTCGCGGGAAGATCGCGCGGCTGTGGACAGTACGAAAAAAAAATCGCACTGATGCTGATTTTTCTGGGTCTCTTGACGTACGAGTAGCTCTTATATACTGTGTAGTATCAGGTACCTGGTACTGGTTTGGCTGGCTATCACTCTGTTGGGTTGGGGGTTGCGTCCATTCTCAGGTTCGACTGGCTTCCGCGCTTGCGCTGGTAGTTGCTAGGCGAAATAAACCCTTACAAGGAAGTCTGTGCTGCTTGCTGCTCTGTCACACACACCGTGTGCCAATATTAATAGGATGACCCATAGATCTCAAGGCGCATGCAGGTAAGCAGACAGACAGACAGAACAAAAACGGACAGACAGACATACAGACAGACAGACACACGGATAGATACACAGAGGGGCGGACAGGCAGACAGACAGACAGGCAACAGAAAGCCTAAGACAAGCGTATACAGGCAAGACAGGCAGACAGAGACATTAAGATAGATGATAAGACAGACGGGCGGTCTGAGGGACACGACAGCTATCATACGTTTGTAATATGTTGTACATGGCGTACCTCGTATCTGATACTACTGTATACATGAGTACGCTCGCAAGTACTCGGGAAGGTCTGCGCGCAGGGCAGGGTCGAAGCGCAATACCCCCCTCCAGTACCCTCGATGTCTCGATGTTTATATCTTCAGCACTGGCTGTTCGTACAGTAGTACTTCTGATACTACGTACCAGTGCGTAGCATATATTTTGTGGCTCCAAGCCAGGGTCGTCGGCTTTTTGAAGCCCTTGCATCGGTGGTGTTGATTGATGACACGATGAGTCCGACAATTGTGGCGAAGTTCGACATCGAACTTGACACAGGACACAGGAGCCAGGCAACTTTCAGGTGGTCGTATATACTCGTACGACGTACTTGTACTGCGTAAAAGCTGAGTAGCTTTGACAGTTGGGCAGTCTATGAGGACCCGCACTTCATCGTGAGACAACACCGTACTTAACACAGCGCAGGAGTAGCAGGCTTGCTGAGTCAGATCACACGTGCAACATACGTACATATGAATATGTACCAGTTAGTTTACGAGGAGAGGTACGAGTATGCGGTATGCGTTTGTCTGTGTGAGGCGTGAGTGAAGCAACAGCCAGAATTCAATTTTCGAGTCACGAGTCACGAAGCGAATGGGAGTGGTGTCGGAATATATACGCGTGCTCTTCTTTCGGGTTTCGTTTCCTGCACTTGATTGCACACCATGCTGTGGTACTCCCGCACACAGGGGGGAGACCACGTATGCACGGCGCGAACAGCGAGGTAGGGGGCACCATGCACAATGCGCAGCGTCTGCTTTCACATGGGGTAGTGCGGTGCATGATGATCATTCATGGTGCGGACTATGCGGAGGATCTGATATCCATTGGCGATATTTGGTCGCTGAAGAGGAACATGAAACCGCCGCACAACATTGCGCGGCGTAACTTAATCCGCCGCAGGCCGCACGCCGCACGCCGCATGTCACCAAGCGCTTGCAGCTGGCAGTCCATCCAGTCTGCCACTCGCCGTCCACTGTCCTTCTTCATCCTTGCCGAGTGGCGAGCTACATGATCATGACACGGACTATGGGGAAGGTCTGGTTTTCACTGCCGCTGCCTTGTTGCTGAAGAGGAACTTAAGCTCGAAACCACCGTCGCACCGGATTTTAGCTTATTCCGCCGCATGCGAGCAGCAGCAAGCAGTTCTTTCCACAAGTCCACAGTCCAGTCCGTCCGCCGTCCACCGCAGACCCTGCCGAGGCGCTGCACGGCGGGCCTTGTGCGCTGTCCTTGTGCTATATGGATGATCGATGACCGTTGGTCGATGAGGATAATAAAGAAGGCTGAGCTACAGTAGTAGTAGGTTGAGCACCATGGAGCTTGACCGGGAGAACCGTCGGTTAGAAATGGGGCCCGAGTGGGGGACTCGCTTGGCCGAACGGATGATGGCGACGGAGAGGAAATGTCCGCGGCGAGTGGAGTCCGACAAAGTTAGGCACGTTCTCCCCTGCTAGATTTTTTGATGAGATTGCTTTGCAACTGTAGTACTGTACGTGCACACACTGCTGTATTCGTCCGCCAGCTACTTGTAGCTGTGAATTCGACAGACTGGGTCGATACTCGCAGCTTTGCACGCTTCTTGGTAAAGCCGACCGCGCATATTGTATTCTACATGCATTATTTCATGCATTCCTCGTGAAGTACGAATACAGGCCGATGGCTCTGATGACTCTCCTGGGTGGTGCTACGCTCGTAGCTAGAGTCAACATGGCAAGTATACTCGTACAAGGACGGTGCAGTATGCGCTGTTCCCTGGCCGCAGAGTTATCTTGCTGCGCCGAAAAAACGGACGGCTATACGCCCCCGAGCTTCGGCTAGGCAGTGCGCCCCTATTAATAGTTCGCCGCATTGCTGCAGAAGTACAGCACTCAATTGGGGTTTTGCTTTTGTTGATGCCTATCCCGGCAAGCGAGTGGCTAGGAGCTGCTATACTGTAGCCTACCCTAGCGCCGTTCCGCCACGATTGACGCATGAATACTATAGGAGTACGAGTAGAAGGTACGGAGTAATCGAGAGCGCTCTGTTCGCAAATACATCTCTGTACAATACAAATATAATATAATTATTCGGTTTTGTTGGTGTTATTGGTGAGGTGTTGTTGTCTGTATCGTTGTCATTCTACAAATAAAGTTATGTGTGGGGTACGAACAGAGAGAGGAGAGAGGAGAAGTTGGTTCATGGTTTTCAGGTAAACACTTGGTCGGACAAATCCAGCAAACAATCGCCCGGGTTGCCGGCACCAACTGACATGATGCCTGCCTCTATCTGTACGGTATCCATTGGTTACAGAACTGCGCTGGCAGAAATTCCTCCTGTGCTCCAAGACATTCAACTGAAGGAGCACAGGTTGGAGGGGCTGGACTCGAACGATTTGTGGGAGCTGACCCGTAAATGTCATCTGTTTCGCTCCATCGACCTGAGCGGCTGGAAAGGGGTCAGCGTGCTCTCCTTCCGGAGCTTGTGCCTGGCAGTGGGCGCCTCTCTCCAGACGGTAAGCTTACTGGGCACTGTACATACTTCTATAGTTTTTCAAGTGCTCTTCACGGGCCATGACCTTACATACCGGCGGGTTGGGTCAGGAATTTCTCGAAAAATCGATCCTTCCATCTTTTTTCAGTGCTCTTCATGGGTCATGATCCCAACCCGCGGGTCCGGTCACGATTTTTCGAAATCTCACGGGTCGGGTCGGGTCAGGTCAGGATTTTTTCAATCTCTCACGGATCGGGTCGGATCACCCTTACCTGACCCGACCCGACCTGACCCGATAAGTTAGACCCGACCCGTGAACAGCCGTGGGTTTTTCTTCCGTTGCCGAAAGCGCCAGAACACGAGTTGACAATATGCGATGCAAATCGACGAGCGGTGGGAATGCTGAAGCCCGTGGGCGATAGAATGAAGGCGCGCACATACCGGGGAGGCACCCGTGACCACGGCTTGACATGGTCTAGAGTACCGCTAAGGGCAACACGTCCTTCGAGTTGAGCTGGAAACTAAAAGCGATAACATCCATTAAAAAACATAATTCGCGTACTACTGTACTCCTGCACGGCGTATAAACTCTTAGCCAATATTCGTGTTGTCACGAAATCAGCTGTAAACCTTGACAAGAGGTTGGCTTGATCTATTGTAGTCTAAGATGGAGAATCAGGACCGGCACTGGGTGTGCCGATGTCGTTAGGTTGAACGAACGGTTTAATGTTCAATGTGAAGGAAACACACACACACACACACACACACACACACACACACACACACACACACACACACACACACACACACACACACACACACACACACACACACACACACACACACACACACACACACACACACACACACACACACACACACACACACACACACACACACACACACACACACACACACACACACACACACACACACACACACACACACACACACACACACACACACACACACACACACACACACACACACACACACACACACACACACACACACACACACACACACACACACACACACACACACACACACACACACACACACACACACACACACACACACACACACACACACACACACACACACACACACACACACACACACACACACACACACACACACACACACACACACACACACACACACACACACACACACACACACACACACACACACACACACACACACACACACACACACACACACACACACACACACACACACACACACACACACACACACACACACACACACACACACACACACACACACACACACAATTACAGTGCAGGACGCCCACTATACTACTGTGGTGAGAAAACAGGCACTGAAAAAGCCCAGCTGAGATTACGTCATGTAGAGAGGACACGTCATAACTGTTGCGACAGGCACCAAGAAAGGCATGCTGGGATTACCACGGCAAAAGGAAATAATAATAAGAAATACAGACGCGATTATTCTGCAGTTATATTGTACTGAAAGCTGGTGTAGAACACTCCCTTTTCCCAACTAAGAAAATGTTACCACTCTGGGCGGGAGTATAGGGAACGTTTGGTTTTCTCATTAATGTGTAAAAGTTCCTTTTGTTCACACGCAGGGTGGTACTGTATATCAACAATGATCGTGATGTCCTCGGTGATGAAGCCATGACGTCTGTGACTCAAAGCATTGCTCTGACGCATATTCAAGCCTTACGGAGCCCTGTCGACGAAGCGTGATATAGCGATATGGGAGAGCTCAGACTGTAATGTTTAGGAAGTCACGTCTCAAAACGACGTTCAAGTATGCTGAGCTACAAATCCATGATGGGCCAGCATCCCTGTTTTGTTTTGCACTATATAGTACATGGTGGGTGTCCTAAACAAATTCGTGTTAACGGTGCTCTCACGACCACCAAGACAAGCATTATGTGAGAAGTTTGACATCAATCAGCCGCCGCCGGCGCTGTTTGTTTTGCCGCACCTTATGTTTACCCTGTCTGTTGCGTGTCATATATCTCTAACCTGTATAAATAATGCCAAAGGTGGACCTGAGCAGGACCGACACGACGAACGAGATGCTCGAGATCTTCTCTGCTCGTCTGTTCTGCTTGAGGACGATCAATCTTACCTCGTGTCGCCAGGTGAGATTGTTCTATGTTTTCGGACTGATCACTGGGATGGGAAGGAAGCAAGCAAGACAACAACAACAACAACAACAACAACAACAACAACAACAACAACAACAACAACAACAACAACAACAACAACAACAACAACAACAACAACAATATTAAAAGTAAACAACGTTCACTACTCGTACTGTGCCTCCGTCCGTGCTTGATGTGGGCAGGCAGCATAGTGTTAAGTAACCTGGTAGGAAACAGTAGCCTATTGTCGTGATTCATGTTCAGTAGCGACGGCAATTGAGCAATCTATGTAATCAATACTCAGTAACATGGTGAAGTTCTACTGAAAAATTGGAAGCGTAACAGTCAGTGTTTGGCGGTCGATCTATGTATTGCTTTTGAGGTACAAAGCACGTACTAGTACTGTGGTATCAAATACGTTTCCGTCCTCGAGTCACGTTTATTAATAGAGTACTGGGCCGTCGTTTCCGGATTGTTGAGGTGCGCTTCTGGTAAGGGCCCATATTAGCGAATATAAAAAAAACAATTTGGCAAAAAAAAACGCTTTTCATTGGTCGAAGCACGCACCACCACTAAATATTAGGATTTTGGGGTATATTTAATTTGAATTGGACGAAAAACCCAAGAAGGTCCCAGGACTTTTTTTTGGGTAGAATTCAAATCAAATTGAGGAGTTGGCCCGACTTGGACCGGCATGTCCGCAGTGGGCAAACGCCCCCGGTACAACCTGGTAATTTCTTGATCGCATCGATGACCACGACCGAGGCGACAACACGTGAACCACAACCCGAAGCCACCGGGACAACAGCCGCGCCCACGCCTACAGACCATAGCACAGCGTACCCCGGCGGTGGCGCCTCAAAACCAATCATGGCGGCCGCAACCACAACTTTTCGAACCAGCTCGATGCTCCAACCCGATAAAAATACGAGTGATCGACCCACAAACAGCAGGATACGCTCAATACGTCGATAGCACCATCGCCATTGCTGTCTCGCCTGTGGCGTTTCAGGGATCCATACGCCCATCCCCAGATAGCCTGAAAGCGATAGCTTCCTAGCCTGGGCCGCTAAAAGCAAAAATACGCTGGCGGCGGCGTGCACGCGCCGACGCATGCCTTTGTTCTCGTCTACTCTCGTCGGATTTTTTCACCTGGGCGTTGTGAGGCGTGCAGCGTTATTCGATTAAAAACATATTCGAACAAACAGTTCACTCTTCCCCATAGGACGCAAACCAGTTTTTGTTTTTGCGAAATCACATCCAAATTGGCTTTTATTTTCCAAATTGTTTTTTTTGCTGTCTTCGTTAATATGGGCCCTAACCAAGGAGAGCTGTAATCAAATATTAGCAGCCTACTAAAGAGCGTGGAACCATGCGTGCAACAATTCTGTTAAACTTTTGAAAAAACGACGCCAGTGGAATTATTTTCTGGAAACTCATCTCCGCAAGCTGCGTGCACTGTAGAAACATGTCGGTCGCGATTTATTACCGGTATAGGTCTTTCTATTAATATGTTCATCGCTGAACCGACAGGTGTGTACTATTAATAGTATATACTTCGAAGTACAAGACCATTGCTATGCCACTGCTGACTGTACGAAACGCTCTTGTTGACGACATTCATCAACCACCGCCGCTGGTAAAATTCTGCTTTCGTTTTCCTCGGCGCAGCTGACAAATCTCGGTGTTCGTGCCCTGGCCGAGTATTGCAAGAGTACTCTCACGAGTATTGACCTCTCCGACTGCACTGGCTTAAACGACGAGGTAAGCCGTAAGCCATGACCGCACTGGGGTTAAACGATCAGTTCATAATGCTTGTTAAAGCGATATTAGTTTTCGTGTAATGGGTACAAAAATTACTCCAGCTGTGAGTTGAGTTCAACAGACCGAATGGTTGATACACAGCTTTCTTTGCAATCTTTGAGGAGTTTCTGCTTTCTTACTGTGGCTTTTCGAGCTTTTGAGTATTTTCTGCTCTCTCATTGTGGCTTTTCAAGCTTTTGAGGATTTCCTGCTCTCGTACCGCAGCTTTCCAAGCTTTGAGTATTTTCTGCTCTTGTACCATAGCTTTGCAAGCGTTGGGTAACTCGTGCCGTCATTTTGCAAGCTTTGAGCATGTTCTGCTCCTATACCGTAGCTTTGCAAGATGTTGATTATTTCCTGTTCTCGGACTGTGGCTTTGCAAACTTTTGAGTCTTTTCTGCTCTCACACCGAAGCTTTGCATGCTTCGAATATGTTCTACTCTCGTTCCGTGGGTTTGCAAGCTTCGAAAATGTTCTACTCTCGTACCGTGGGTTTGCACGCTTTGAGCACTTTCTGCTCTCCTACCGTGATTTTCCAAGCTTTTGAGTATTTTCTGCTCCCGTGCCGTACCTTTTCCAAGCTTTTGAGTATTTTCTACTCTCGTACTGCGGATTTTGCAAACTTCGGGTATTTTCTGCGTTCGTACGCTGTTCGTACTCGTGTGGCGTGTTGGCTTCAAGTCATTGTATTATTAGTCGTCCCACAGGGTAGGGGCAACGAGGAGTGCCCTCAGGAGTCCAGG
>MEHQ01003700.1:0-66679 GCA_008828725.1 Saccharina japonica
ATGTTTGTACGTGCGCCTTGGGGGTTGGTCATCGGGCAGCACTTTTATTTTACTATACTCCAAAATCGGTTTTTGGGGTGAGGTTTAGAGCTTCTCAAGTGATAAGTGACCACCCTTATAAGGCAGAAACAGAAGGGTGTTGCACATCCCCACCGTTGCATGCATTTGTCCAAGTGCGAAAGTCTACCCTTTCGTGTGCTGCCGGCTTACTACGCCGGACGCAATGAAGCAAGGGTGCCCTTTTTATTGAAGGCGAGAGAGAGAGAGAGAGAGAGAGAGAGAGAGAGAGAGAGAGAGAGAAAAGCCTGCTGTTATGGCGCATGTACGTAGCGCGAAGGCAGTAAATCTACAGTACACCAAACCATTTTTATCATGTATCATGTAGGGAATAATTTCGAGTAGTTCCATTCGAGACAGGTATATATAAGACGTGAAGCACCAGCTGCAGCAGCATTACATGTACCCACGAATACCATCTACACGGGGCGACGGGTCGTCTGGTTAGGGACCTTTTTCCGGGGGACCCCGTCCGCGGGTGGTTCACTTCCACGACGTCAACCGCCACGTCAACCTCCACCAAACCGCCACCGGTTGGAGACACGATCACCTCATCTAACTTCACCGCTGCTCCGGTAATTCTAGGCAATTGATGACCGGTCCCTATGGCTGGGTTACTGGCGGGGAACGCGTCCGCAGCCACGTCGAAAGGGGTTCTGCTGAGAGAATCTCGCTCCTGGTCGGTCTCTGGGAGATGTGGCGGAGCGGTGACGTTCCGGCGAGGTTTCAGTATCGGCGTCGTATCCATCTTGTCGAGGAGGCGTGGAGAGCGGCGTACAGGCGTTATATTATTTACCGTGAACATGTGCCGACGATGACGACCATAATGTGAGACGTCCAAGGCCCAGAAGAGATGCTGTGCTTTCGATAGGGTTTGCAGAAGCGGACGGAGTTATGCTGGCCAGTGTGGGACCTGAAGTGTCCCGTCCGTCGTGTCGCTACCCCGTAGCTGCATACCCTTCGCTGCCGACCTCGCTCCTGTAGCCCCCAGGTAGTTCGATCTACGCTGCAGTCAGTTGTCAGGAGTCAGGAACATTAAGGGATCAATTACGAAGTCATAAATGTAGTGAAAGAGTTGTGGTGCATGCTTCCATCCACAGGTAAAATGTTCTGCTGCATAATAATTTTCACACACTCGAGACGCCAAGGAGAACGTTAACCCCACGAGATGCTCTCTCACCCACAGTACTAGTAGCATGCTCGCCCAAAACGGCCCGTCGTCCCTCGACCACATCATCATCGCTGTGTTGGCGTCGTTGCTGCCACACACTGTATAGAGCACCCGCTCCTTCTCTTTCAAGGACCGTTGCTTCATCGAGGGTCCTTGAAAGAGATTGCTTCATCGAGGGTCCTTGAAAGAGAGGGAGCGCGTGTCTACGGAGTACAGCAGCGACAACGCTGACGCGGTGATGGTGCTGGTCGAGAGACTACGGGTTATCTTGGTTACTATAGTATAGCTAACGATATTTCGTGGGGATAAAGCATGGAGATTGCTTGAAGTACGTTAGCGGGAGCCCATTTTGGCTGCGCATCACCTGGTGCCCATCGGAAAGGGCGTGCATCAGCGGCAGTCTCATGTATCCGGAACTGCGGCGATCAAAGTTTACCGGTATAGTTCCGGTGCGTAGGTGTGTAGACGGCTCCCCGTGAAGGATCTATTGGAGTAAGAATCTTCCTATCTATTATCTATTTTTATATATATATACTGTAGATAGCGTGATGCCCAATTTAAACCTCGTTATAGTATTGTTCTTTAATACCAACTTGTTTTTTTGAAAAAATATACGTATCTCGCACACTCAAAAATCACGTTTTGTAAGCTCCCTCGTGCAACCGTCGAAGCTCCTACCAGAGGGATTCCATTCGTAGAGCTGATTGGAAGAAGCCCCGTCGTCGTAGAACTTTACGTATGTGTTGTCTGGTAGGTACGACACGAATAGACCCATAGACCCACGTATGTACGAGCACATTGTGTGCCGATCGATGCTCTAGGAAGTAGAGAAGAGCGCTATGGCAAGATGTATCGTATATTACGTACCTGGCGATGGTATATTAAAGGTGTATTGTATCACACCGTCGAGGTCTATCATAGATTTGATGACACATATACTCACAACCCACGACTAACCCACCCCGTACCGGGCATATCCAGTGAATATACATAACGGCCTCGAAGGTATCATTGCGATCCGTAGTCTATGATAGGGGGCGAGAGGTTGCCTGCGGCGTCCTATGATGATGTCGTTGTGTCTTGCTTCGTATGCTTGTGGTGGTGCTGTGTTGTCAAGTAGGTGTTGTTCTGGTGTACATGGCACTTGATTAGGGCACATGCTACTACTACTGTAAGTAGTTAGTAGTACTGCTTGTTGTGCTGCTTGCTGCGGCCTCACACTCGTTCGCATGAAAAACCTCGTCGGCTCTCTGGGGCGTTCCATGTTTGATTTTGGGCATGTATGTCATTTACGGTGAGTGGTTCATTGCGCCGCCCGCTTTTTTTACGACGCATACATATGGATACACACAATACATATTTGTATCATGACTTCGTTCGCAGTACCGTACATCGACAGCAGCAGTACATCGGCGTGCGAAGGGAATAATTTTCGCCTGGCTGGTTTGGAGCACAGACAAATATATAGGACTACGGTGCACGGCGGTGCAGGACAAAAAACACTACGTACGGCGTACACTCGACGTACGTACACATGTACACACCACACACACAAAAAACGTGGAATTGAAGAAAAAACGTACTAAAAATCCAAAATCCGAAAATCCAAAATCCACAGAAAACAAAAATCTTTGTTCTTTTTAGCCCCCCCCCGATATGAAAACATGAACACGCTATTTTTCTCAATGAAAACCAAGCAGCGATACGGTGAGGTTGTTTGTTAAAGATACTCGAGCATACCCCCTGCCGGTATCTACGTGTACCAAGCAGAGAGGTTCTCGCGTGCTGTTCCTCGAGCACAAGTGCGAGAAGCCGGCGAATATACAGCATACATACGGTCTTCAGTCTTCAAGCAGCAGGATGGAGGAACCAGTTTCCCCTCCTTTTTGATATCATAGACAGTGCGATCACTGGAGGATCATCACCACCGTCGATTAGCTCAACAAGAAGAGTAGGTGGACGACGCTGTGGTACCAGAGGGTATCATACGAGAGGGTATTACACACGTCTCTACGTCTAGTCTGCCCTCTCCTAGCGGACGGGTGATTACGTATATATCCACGCCTGCTTGCTGTGGGTCATACCGTGTTGTTGTTTTTTAGGCGCCGATCAGTAGTATACCGACTCGAGGGCGAGATATATAAATAAGCCGCTTGGCCGCACACAGTGACTCTCAAAGCGTGCCATGAGGACGCCGAACAAGTCACCATGGGTAGCGGTGGCTTGTTTGGCAAGTAAATCCGCACTGCTACTGGCAGCGGCGGCCGCGACCGATCAAGAACTATCAATGGTAGACCCTCCTCCTCCTCCTCCTCCTCTTGGTGCTGATTCGGGTCATCGAACGCACCGCCACCACCACCACCACCACCACCGCTACCCGCCAGTCGTGTTCGTTTTCGAGAACCCGACAAACGGATCCACAGTTGACGGAGACACACTACTACACCTCAGCCACACGCTCAGAACGGCTAGAGGGGCGGCGGGCCGCCTGTTGACGGGTGGGGAGGTTCAAGCTCTTCAGGAGGAGGACGGCGTGACCATGTGCTTCGCCATTGAAAGGCCCTTTCGAGACCCGCCGGTCTGCGCTCCGTTGAGCACGGAAGCCATTTTTGCCCTCGAGCGCCCGCTGCCGGGCACCTGGACCACTATCACGGCGAACCTCCACGCCTCCACCAATACGATGGTGACACATGATGATGATGACAATGCTGATTCGGAGGCGGCTATATTTAGGTCCCAGGAGGATACGGCTCGCGGCTCTTACTGGGAGAGTGCTGGTGATAGCGTGTCGGTGTTTGTCGCGTTAAAAGGTCTCTCGTCGGCGGCGGTCGCAGCGGCGGCGGCGCCTCCCCCAGCGGTGACCATGTGCGGAGAGAGCATCTGCCTGGACAGCAGTGATATGCGCTCCGCTTACTTCGACCGCGTATACAGGTGAGAACAGGAAAGGGGGGTCTGTCGGCGTATATATATACGTAACAGCTGAGCGTGGTGTGCCCGGCGGGCTGTATCAAGACGCCACTCGAATAATCGGCATCACCCCCCACCACACACCCTTTGAATCAGCGGATCGGAGTACATGTACTGTAGGAACTTTTGGTATCCTTCGTTTTTCGAACTCCTGGCTGAAAAAAGGAACTGCTACGAGTACTATTACTGCTGTTGTACTGCTGTTTCTGCTGTAGTACGCTATCGTATTATACGTACGTACGAGTATAGGCAATCGTTTTTTCTTTCAATTTTTACGTGCCAGCATATATTAAGGTGCCACTCAGATAGTCGATGTCCCACCCTTTGCACCTAACCTATTCATAAAATAGCCATCGGACTGGTTACCAGTATCTACCTGTGGTTTCGCGTTTTGATACGTACACCTGAGCTCCTGCGGCACTCGTGCGCTTGTTGCACGACGCTTGAAGCCCAACATGCGAGTTCGGCGTTGTGCTGTATTTATGTCATGCGTGTTTTGCCTTCCAACAACGTGCAGCATTAGACAGGTAGCGCGCCCGATGGGCCTGCCGGTGAGGCCCCTTTTTTTTTTGTTTTTCTTCCATCCGTCCCATGTATTCTCTTCGCCCTTCCTTTCTCTCTCCTTCCTAGTCGTAACTCTATAGATCCGGGGTCACAAAGTAGGCGCTTCTCCCTCCCTCCCCGCTACGTACGGTTCGTGCCTTCAATTTTTTTTTATCGCGCGAGAATACTTCAGCCCTTTCTTTCCCTCGTCGACTTGCCTCTACGCCAGATCGATCGCCCGGTTATACCTTTAGCCTCGGAAAATGGTTGGCTGTGCCTCTGCCGCCGCTTTCTGGTGTATACGTAGCTCGAGGGGTGTGTGTGTGTTGTGTGTTCGTTCGTGCCGCCCACTTCGGACGCGTGCAGTGATGACTGGTACGTAGGTAGCACTTATTTATATAGAAAAAAAAAAACACAATTTCCGTTGAAGGGGGTCTTCAACCGTTGCATCAACCATTGCATCAAACATTGTATCCATCATTGTTTCAGCCACTGTGTCAACCATTGTATCAACCATTGTGCCAACCATTATATACCAGCCATTGCACCAAACATCCGTCATATGCACCAACCATTACATCAACCATTACATCAACCATTTGCACCAACCGCTGTGTCAAATATTGCACCAACCATTTCATCGAACGTTACGTCAACTATTGTGTTACCCATTGCATCAACCATTACATCAACACTTCATCGTATTTTTGTATCAACCCTTGTCTTACATATTGGATCAATCATTGTGTCAACCATTGCACCAACCATTGTATCAAACATTATATCAACCATTGTATCATACATTTCTTCAACCCGTGTATCGGATACTGCATCAACCATTGTACCAATCATTGCACCAACCATTGCAACTGATGAGCTAGCCCCCCAACCGTTGTGTCTCTGGAGCCGATCTGGCGCATGTGCTACGGCGGTAGGGTTCGTTTGTTCAGCAATATTCTCTCTGAGGCTCCCCTCACCGGAAGAGCTCTCTTACGTAGTTCATAGTATACATATCAACCCAAAAAAACAATTGGGCTTTTTTTTTTCAAGAAAAAATCACACGTAATCCCGATGCCCAATCCCATCTATATATGCAGTAGTAGGTCTGTATCGAACACGATTTGTAAAAAAAAATGCGAGAAGGCATGTATGCCTTGTCGGGTAGTTTCCTCGGTTGAGAAGGGTGTCTTAAGGTCAGACATATTTTCAGCCAAAAAAAAATGCTACCCCCTGTCGTGGAACGCCTCCGATGTGTCTGTCCTATCAAAAGGTGTTTCGTCCGGTACCTATTATACGCAGCCCAAGAGATTTGAGGACGTCCGTATCGATTTATTTTTTCGTACAACTTCTCTCTCTCTCAAAGGTCGGTTGCTGAGTGAGGAGTGAGGTAAGGGAGCTCTTGAAGACGAGAACTCTAGGAAAAATCAAGTGGCTTTATACCAGTATTCCTTTTCCCTAGCACGCGTCTTCGACCGATTGCCCCCCCCCCCCCCCCCCCCCACCAATATATTATATATGTATGGGTTGGGTTGGCGTCGCCTGGCGACGACGCTGTAAAACATGCCTCTCACTGCGTGAGCTAGATAACCAGAGTACCGTTTTTTTTTCTTGTTTTGTTTTGGCGGTTACCCAAGACTGGCGGTCGAGTAGATCATTTGTGCGGGGTCGGGAACCTCAACTCCGCACAAGGGGAATGATCGTATCACGTAGTGTGATATGGTAAGGCATTCATGAGGCAGATACATAGTGCTCCCATTGCTGTCTCATGAAGTAGCCACACCAGATATTAAATTAACTCATTGAAGCTGTCATCCATATGCAAGTCCGCCTGACAAGCGGTTCTTAGTAGGATGCAGCTCACCCTTCATGCGACTCGCCCAACACCTCACGGCGCTTCGCGCTTGGTGCTAGCAGTGTCTGCCTGGTCGGTGAAAACTCGACATGCTCCGTCCCGGCATTGTAGGGATGCGAGGGTCTATGGCCATACGACTACGGCCATGCATGAATATCGAGTACCCCCCCCCCCCCCCCCCTGCATGTGTCGAGATACGAAAACCCGTGCCCATGACCCCAGTCTAGGCAGTAGTTATCTGCCCAGCGGGTGCGGTGGCAATGGGCACCGCCGGTTTGCTTGGCTTGGTATGCCCGCCAGGGCAACGCACAAAGCGGCCCACGCCAACCGCCCCCAGTTGCCCCCACCTTGGGCACTATATACCGACTTTTCTCGTCGATGCCGATCGGGATGCCCTCTTCCACCGTCACCCCCCCCCCCCTCTTCCACGATGCGAGCGTTGACACTTACTTGCTTGCCAGGAGCGAATTAGCCTTGCGCCGTCGGGGCGTGCCTTTTTTTTATCGGGGGGGGGAGGGGGTACAAGCGCTATAGGGTTTTGCGACGGGACGAGGCGTGCCGTTTTCGGGGGGGTAGCGCCTTATATAGGCTCTTGGCGATATTGAGAACGATGCCGATGCTGCCTATCATGGGGGAACACATTAATACAAAGCAGAACCAAATATATATTAAAAAAAAAAGAAGCTGTAAGATCGAGGATTTCGTCGAAACTCATAATCTTTGCTAGCTGAGTGTGATACTTCGATCGCGCGTACTTACGGGTTTTATATGTCCTCATGCAGGATGTACATCCCGTATGAGGGGGACACACTCTGAGGCTGTAGAATTCGGGGAGCGTGTGTCTATTTGTGGGGGAACACAGAAAAAAATGCACGTAACTATATATGGTGTGCACACATTAGGGGGGATGTATGATTTGGGGGGGGGGGGGGGGGGGGGGGTCCATCGTAGGTTCTGACTACCACAATAGCCCCCCCCACCCGGAAATAACATTAACAAAACGCCTTCATACCTGGTGTTGTGGTTATTGCGTACATTTTTTTGTTCTAATACAGTATACGCAACGCGAAACGTCGCAGATAGTTGCGCACTCGCTGTCGATAGAGTTCTACCAAGTAACCCATACCCCCAACACAGCATCTTGACCTCTTCATGACGTATGCAACGGTAGCCTGCATGCAGGTGCACCATGTTTCTGCCTTCTGAGGGTGGTCACTTAAGGAGATCTATACTAATAGTAAGTAAAAAAATGATTTTTCGAGGAAAATAAAAAGCGCTACGCGTATATACCCGATGAACAATACCATGGCCTAAGCATACAATAAACAATATTGCAACACACGCAAAAACGAAAGTCCGACGAGTTTGGGTTATAACAAATCAACACTAATTCCAAGTAGTTTTTCCCCAAATACGTACGTGGGACCAGTTCTTAAGGGGTTAACCCATTCAGAACTGACAAAACATGTCCCACACTAATTACAAGTAGTTTGTCCCCAAAAACGTGGAACCAGTTCTTAAAGGGTTAAGGACCGATCGATCATTCAGAAAAAAAAAAACGTCAGCCAAAAAGTGCTATCACACCTCTACACCGTAGCACGCGTCTCATCATGTATCCTATGTACGTGTGCGCAACAAAAAAACGCAGGAATCAGCTCTGGGGAGAGGTTCGCAGCGGCCCCGGCTCCACGGTCCACGCCACGGGCGGAGTCCGTTCAGCCTTGGAAAAAGTTCTGCAATCCTACGGGGTGACCAGCATGCTGGACGCTCCGTGCGGCGACCTGACCTGGATGCCTCTCGTTCGCGGGATCGAAAACGTCCTTTACACTGGGGCGGACATCTCCCCAAAAGTTGTCCAAGAAAACCAGCGAAAATTTCCAAGCGGGAGCGGAATCGGGGAGCGTAGTGGCGGTGGTGGTGGTGGTGGTGGTGGTGGTGGTGGTGGTGGTGGAGACGACGGCAAAGAAGCCGGAACAATCGGGGAGGGGGGGGAGCGGGTTGCGGAAAGAGCGGGGGGTTTCCAAGGAGGGGTTTTTGTTCAGGCTGATCTGGTGGAAGGAGTGCCACCTTCGGTGGACGGGAAGCCGTACGATCTCGTATTTCTCAGGTCAGCTGACGCATGTTTCAAATAGGGGATGCATCTAGTTTGTCCCCGGGGTTGCTCACGCGAGGAGCTCTGTATCTCACCCAAAAACGTTTACTGTTTGAGACAGTGGGTAAAAGCGTAGCCCGATCAACGATACCATGCCCTACGCTTGTAAAATAACAAATACTATTAATAGTGTAAAAAGCGGATGGTATTCAACGGCTATATTGGCAGCTGAGGGGTGGCATCAGTCACAACCATTGTTTGGTCAGAAAAGTGCTGCCGCGATCGCAGCACGCGTCAGCTGTATAGGGCCCCTTTTAGGCGTTCAGGTTCGCATTTCGTAACTGTCAAAATCACACCCGGTTTTACTGATCAAAAGACGAAGATGTCGGCTGATGACGGTCTAGATCTGACCCGTCAAAGGCCTCTCGAGACTCATGGTACTATGTTTCGTGTAGTAAAGTGCCTTTTGGCGGGCTGTCTGTCAAGGAGCAGAGCAGGAGTGCTGTCAACCGCCGAATACTTGACATTTTGCTGCGTGGTGGTGTCGCCATGGGTGTCTTTTGGCTACTCTAAAGGAAAGACAGCGGTGCACCTTTACGCGCCGTGTACCCTCTCCTAAAAACAGAAGAGTCAGAGAGATCCTGGTCATAATAGCCAGAATCACAAACAAAACTTCATCCAGAATCACACCAAAACTTCATCCTCCGCGACCGCCGCACGCGCATCCATTTTTCCAGCTAACGCGCCGAACTGCCTCCTTTGTCCGTGCTCGTCCACTTATTATGACGCGTGCTACGATAGAGGTGCATAAGGTATACCTTTTTTTGGCTGAAGCGTTTTCGGAACGACCTATTAAAGGCTCCTTAACCCAAAACCGTCTGAATTCCATTTTTTTTTTGGTTGCCATATGTTTCGTTGTCTTCTCGTTTTCAGGCCATGGGATTGTTCATCATCAGGCATGTAGCACTTTTGTTTCCCTCTAAAAACATTTTTTTTACTTACTATTAGTATAGAGCTCCCCAAGTGACCACCCTCAGAAGGCAGAAACATGGCCTGTATGCAGGTGCACCTCTATCGTAGCATGCGTCTCTTTATGACTAACGCGGGACGTGTTCCTTCGTCGGCCTCCGTATGCCTCGTCGCCACTTCTCCAGGGACCTCATGCTCCACCTTCCTCCCGAGCAAAACCTCAAGGTCCTCCAGAACGTGGAGACTAGCGGCGCAAAGTTGCTGATGGCGAGCACTTATCTGGAAGGCGATGAAAACTGGTCATCCAGTACCTTCGTGCCGGCGAATGGGCATCCCATAAACCTTTCCGCCCCGCCGTACTGCCTGCGGCCACCGGTTGCCCTCTACATGGACGTTACCAGGGATAGGCCCGACCAGCGAATGGGACTGTGGTTTTTGGATCCCGCGAGACCGCTTGCTTCGAGCGGGGACTGCGGTCAAGTAGCCTGGGGCTGAATTTTAAGAAGCACGCCAGGCACAGACGGAACGCCACCAATGTTAGAGTATTTTGTTGTGGTTGTACTCTAGTGTTCTGCCGAAAAAGTCGCGCGAACGCCGTACCATCGGGTTTTTTTCGGGGGCGGGGGGGGGGGGGGGGGGGGTCGTGTAGACGAAAGGGACACTATACATCTACGCCGCGGGAGTTTCTCGAGAGAGTATGCCGTAGGCGTAGTCTAGAACCGATTTCCAGGCAAGGCAAGAGAGCCAAGGCGGGCGGCAACGCCTCCTCGGCAGCAAGGATCATAATTATGCATGTGTGAGTACAAGTACTCAAGGTTCGACTCGAAGCTTGCAACAGTTTCTTCTTTGTATGCGTAGCGTGGAATACACGCCAGGTGTCGGGTTCCAGACTTGACGACAAGTCTGGTCCGTGAGAGTTGTGAGGGATGCGGGCGACGCATCCCATCATACACCAGATGTCTCGGGTCAATATTACCAATCATAGTTCGTCCGTAGACGAAGGATTGTACCGAGATCTTACTGATGAGATCATAGGAGATCTGACGTCACAGTTTGTACGATGAGAGACGGAGATCTCATGACGTGGGAATTGGTGATACCTGCTTGGGAGATCCTTACGGTGATCTCCGGATATATGCAGGTTGGACGAGGCATGGCTCCCACATCGCCCCCCAATGTTTGAACGCCTCATACTGGAAAACCCAGTATGCTTTCGAACATTCTTTGGAAAGAGACAGGTCACGATTTCTCTACCAATTTTAAGTCATTGTACGGCAGTAGTTGATGTATAAACTTACTACTTGTCAATCAAGTAATCATGTCACCCCTTGCGTAGTGAAAACCACGGGCTTGTATGAGCATAATCAAATTTCAACAAAGTGTTTCGGTCATATACAGACGAAGTGTCAACTACTAGTGATATTATATGTATCCTTTCCCACGCACGATTGCGTGGTAGAGGGTGAACATAAATAACCCAATCATAGTTCGTCCGTAGACGAAGGATTGTACCGAGATCTTACTGATGAGATCATAGGAGATCTGACGTCACAGTTTGTACGATGAGAGACGGAGATCTCATGACGTGGGAATTGGTGATACCTGCTTGGGAGATCCTTACGGTGATCTCCGGATATATGCAGGTTGGACGAGGCATGGCTCCCACACATGAACGAATCGCATGGACGGGAAGACGTTCGAACTTCTTGTTGGGCTATTTCAGTCAACATGACTGGTCATGACTCAAGAGGTAGATACTTCTAACGAAGAAAGTATGTACTTGGGAGCTCGAAGCACCCAACCTCGCCGGATATCTCGGGGACGAACCCGTCGCCACGTACTACTATACCACCTAGGAGGACATCTACCTATTATCTAGCCCACAAGAAGCTATACTATGGTCTTCGCCCAAACCTTCAAAAACTTCTATTTTTTGCCATCTTGGAGAGGGATAGAGACTTTTTGTCGTCTGTTTTCTACACACCAGCGGTCAAATGTTTTTTTACCAGACGCCTGTCCGGCCCACGCCACATAGCATCGACCAAGGTGTGAGCACTTGTGACACTAGGATGGGTCGCAGCCCTTAACCAGCGTGATCCGTTCAGGGTTCATGGCGGGGTCGTTGGGTTTGTCGACCGATGTCTACCGAGGATTCTCGTAAAAGTTGTCTCCAGGACCTGCCAGAACAGGAGTTTCATGAGTATTGCGCGGCTCCCGGGACGTTAAAAAGTTGCCAGACTGGTCCCCGTCGTAGAAGCTGTGTTTTCCGGTACAGCGTACGTACAGCGTACAGTAGTATGTACGACGAGTACTACCGTAGTTACGTTTCGATGAATCAATTGATAGCATGTTACGGTTCAACAATATATCGGTAGTGCCGCTTTATGGATGGATTTCCAATTAGGGTCATTCCTAACGAACATAGCTACTACTGTAGCAGCTTCCACACGATACATACGAGTAGCATCGACAGGAGCGGAGATACCAAGTACCAGCGCGCATCGTACGCCGAAACACATCACGTCATACACCCATACACGACAGCATCCGCGAGATATACCATGTACCAGGACTTCTATACTGACAGGTATGATACGAGTACACGAGAGAGCACTCGTACACCCCCCGACACGATAGCTTCCGCGAGAGCATAGTCGCGTCGACATCGATATTTTAGTCATCAGTAGTATTAATGTAGTCGTTAAAGCAGAAGCCGTACGTCCGCATGCACGACTTGATAAGGCCGTCCGCCATTCATTGCAGCGTGCGTTTTTGTCTGTCTGGTGCTACTCGCGATGGGTGCTGATTGTACGAGTATGCATACGAAGCTGATCTGTTGAAAAAATAGTATGGCCTGCCTTTCGCTGCATCGGCTATAACTCCTATATCATCTTCCGACAATGTGCAGGGCATTATTCATTCTGAATGAAAAAGCTGACCCAATTCGTCGAATACCACCAATATCATCCAACCAATTCTCCTCCCCTCCGTGTACTCAATAGAATACGCACTACCACCGTTTACCCAAATATTATACCTGCTATATATCTATGTTCCCCTTCTTCATCCAATGATCCATCAACCTGGCCCTACCGCCGTGGAGGCGGGAGGGCCTTTTAGTCCCTAGTACTCTATACAACGCCATGAGTAATTCGGTATTTGGTTTTGTGATAAAATGGAGTTTCAGAAGGTGCCGCTTGGAATAAAAGCGATGCAGTCATTGCGGTATGACGCAAAAAAAACGAAACCGGCAACATTAGGTGCTGTTTATTTGTCTGGGCGTCCGATATGTCAGGGGAAGGCCCCGTGATGCGAGCAGGGGGATGCAGCGTGCCCAGGCTTTGCATCAGCCGCTACCTGCCTACAAAAGGCCGATTACGCACTTCACACTGCTTGCCACAATGGCAATCAGTCGCATATTCGTACCGCAGATTCGTCTATTAATAAGGCGAACCGATTGTGGGGCGTATACTATCAATAGCGCGTGACTCAGAACGGCCACGATTATTCCAAGCCTTGACTGCTTCTAACTCACCGCAACGACCCCCTCTTCCCTCGACCACAGCATGCGGGCGTTGGCGTCGTCATTGTCACAGACCGTAAGACACCGGCCCGACTTCGATATAAACGACACCCCCGGCGCCGATAACGTGTGCCATCCGATGAAGCCGCTGTCGCCGGTGTCGTTCCTGCGGAGCACGAAGAAGCCCCGCCGACAGAAGGCCGAGGCGATCCCTTTGTGACTGCCGTCACCCCGCAAGATTGCCTCCTATTTCCCGCCGGGCGCATGCTATATATATACGGTAGAGGTGAACCATGTTTTTTTCTGAGGGTGGGTTGCTTGAGGAGCTCTAAAATACCTCACCCTATTTTGTTGTGTTAAAACAAATGAAAAATATTGTAACCAAAATATTGAAATTCCGCCAGTTTTGGGTTAAGGCGAACCTAGTCATTCAGGGGGGGGAAACAAAAGTCAAAACGTGCTACCTCTAGTAGTGTAGCACAAATCCGCGACGACGGTCTACTATGTAGTTCGTCCAGCGAAACTGCTTGCGGGTGGTGGGGGGGGGGGGGGGGGGGGGGGGGGGGGGGGGGGGGGGGGGGGGGGGGGGGGGGGGGTGGTGGAGGGTGGTGGTAACTGATCACCATTTCAACATGTGGGCGGTACTGTTGTTACCAGCTACCGTACGTTTAGGGTGGATGGTGCTTGCTTTTACACGTGCTGCTACCGTGCGTACCCGCAATACTCTGACTCGTGTAGACCGTTAGATCGCGTGCGTGGGTATTCACCCTTCATCTATTGTGGGCGGGGCGCGGTCAGCGGCGGGGCTCCTGCGGGCGCTGTAGCTCATGTTGTGCACTGGGGCCGTAGTCACATGACCCATCAGACCCTCGCATCCCTACCAATGCCGGGACGGAGCGCGCTTCGGCGTTTCTTCACCAACCAGGCGACATCTGCTTCGCACAAGCGCCGAAACGTCCGTGAGCGTATTGGGCGCAGTTCGCCATGGTGATGGGCGGAGCCTGCATCCTGCCTCAAGACACGCTTTTGAGGGGAACGGGGGGGAAACAAAAAAACTTGCATCATGGCACGACAGTTTCAATGGATGCTTACTTTAATTGGCGGGCGGGGGGGGGGGGGGCTATGGGTTCTGTGGTAGTCGAGTCGGGGTTTAGCAAAGTACGGGTTCCAAAGAAAAACACTCGATGTGTTTCAATAGTAGTTGTGCATCGGGGTACTAGCGGTACACAGCAATGCGTGTAAAACCAAAACAAAACCACCCACCTCGAAGGTCTTTGGTAACGACAATGGTACCCACATGTTGATTAGATGTCAAGTTACTGTAACTCGATTCCTCATCACCCCCTTATTGAAGCTATCATACATATGCAAGTCCGCCCCACAAGCGGTTCTTAGTATATAGGATGCAGTTCACCCTTCATACGCGACTCGCCCAACACCTCACGTTCGCTTCGCGCTTGGTGCTAGCAAAATGTCTGCGCCTGGTCGGTGAAAACCCGACATGCCCCGTCCCGGCATTGTAGGGATGCAAGGGTCTATGGTCATACGACTACGGCCATGCATGAATACTTCGTATGAAGTACCCCCCCCCCGCCCCCCCCCTCCCCCAGACAAGCTAGCCCATGTCAAGCCCTTCAACTGGACGAAGTAAATCGACCACCGCCGCAGGAGAAAAGACCTTTACCGTGTCAGAATCTTGCGGGTGATGGCAGCCGCCAAAGGTCGCATTGGTCTTCTGTCGGCGAGGCCGTGCTCCGGGGGAACGACACCGGCGACAGAAGACCGAGGCGACTTTGGCGACTGAAACTCCCCACAACATTCTGACACGGTGAAGGTCCTCTCTCCCGCTCCAGTGCCTGTTGTACTTCGCGGAGCGGAACTCCTTGGGCATGGACTGGTTGGTTTGGCCGGGGGGAGGAGGAGGTGGGAGGGATAGGGAGGGCAGTACCTTGACATCATATCAACATACGGGTGGTATTGTCGCTACAAAGTACCTTCTTCGCGCTGTGGATGTTTTTGGGTTCACACTCAACCACTTCTTTTATAAATACGTACCCCGAATGCCCCGGCGCGCTAGAAGTGTTATAAACACAATCCAGTGTTTTTATTCAGAATCCGGGCTGTTGCTACGACCCCGACTCGACCGCATACGCCCATCATAGTAGCCCCCGCCCCACAATTATTGAAGGATGGCATATGGCCCACTCATGCGACCATTGCCTCAATCTTCGCGAACGTTCTATTTATTAGACCTGCGTGAGAAGCGCCCCTTCACTCAACAGGCGATCCTCGGATTGACGCTATTAATAGACAAGACAGACGGTGGTGTCGAAAAACTGTATATTCGACAAAAACCGTGGGTGACTTTATGTGTGGCCAGTTTCCCGGAGAGCACACACAGTTTCGGTGACGCTGGACCAGGAAGTCGTGTGGCCTCTCTCGCCCGACGGACTTCCGTGAGACGCGTGCTACAATGATAGAGGTATAGGGTATATGTGTTTATTCCTCGTTAAGGATATAGTTCAGTGACTCCTTGCCATCCGACAATGTGTAGTATTAATGTATTAATACTGATATTACGGGGGGCATAGTAAGTAGGACATACGGTACACACAAAAACCTATATATTTACAAAGTTTTACTACCCATATTTTGGTCCTATTTTCTCTGGTCCCCCGTGTAATAGCATGAAAGAGCTTCAACGTTGATCACTCATAAACATTGACACTCCCAAAAAGGAAAACCACGGAAGGAAACAAAAATCTCTGCGTATTTTTTTTCCCTTGGGACCTTTGCTACGTAGCGATCGGAGAAAACATAAGCACACCTCGGGCAGGTCGTGATCTGTTGTGTACTGTAGGTACTATGCTACAGCAGCAGTAACCAGTAGCCTACTAAGTCGCTGATCGGGAACAATGTCGTACTATAGTAGCAGGTATAATAGTAGGTGTACGTATACGCCTATCTATCTAAGTCAGTATCATGGAGTGCTATTGAAGTAAGGATGTACTTAGTCATGTACGTACGAATAGTACTTGGTATCAGTACTGCCATGGATATGCGGGGAAATGCGAATAGGAATTTTCTAAGAAACTATGCGGGGCATCCAGATACGGTTCGTCTTTGAACGTCTGGAAGAGTAGCGTTCTTGAGAACAGTACATAGTACGTGGAACTGTCACGAGTAGGCATCCAAGGAACGTTGCTGTGGGTCGGTGAGTACAACCACCCGATAGAGTACATCTAGCCGTAGAGCCGAGTGTGTCGAGGCTGGTTGCGCCCACCAAGCTCACAACCAACCAACCAACCAACAACCCATCTTCTCAGCTCTGTCTGATCTTTTCTTTCAACTAATTTTGGCCCAAAGAGACCCTTCTTTGTAAACATCATACGTTTCTTCTGAGAGAAGCTAACGAGCGCGCCTAACGGCGGCTCGCGCCAAGCCTCTGGACTAGCACGTCCACCACAATGCCACAAGGGGACACTGTCACCCAACAGGGTATACCTTTTTTTGGCTGAAATCGTTTTCTGAATGATCCGGCCCCTTACCCCAAAATCGTCGTTCTTTTTCATTCTTGTGTTGCAATATTGTTCGTGTATATATGCTTAAGTTAATCCTTTTAGTACTCCAGTGCACATAACCATACATTTGTCTCTAATTCCAAGTAAGTTGTCCCCATGACGGAACTGCAGTCCTAAAAGGGTTAAGGCATGGTGGTATATAGTGCTCATCGGGTGTTCGTATGTATATACTCGTAGCACTTTTGTTTTCCTCTCAAAATAAGTTTTTGGGGTGAGGTACAGAGCTCGTCAAGTGATAAGTGACCACCCTTACTAGGCAAAAACAAACATGGTGTTGCACCTCTACCGTAGCATGTGTCTGACGGGGCAAGACCGAAGAGGTCAACGAGACGAAAGTATTTATATGCAGGGACGAAGAAAAGCGCCGAGGAGGATGAACAGGTAAACAGCAGGCCCAGCAGACTCAGGCGAGCAGAGGCACCGCTTACGTGGGATCTCTTACTACGTGGTGTCATATTTTCACGTGGCAAGGGATCCACGTGAGCGGTATAACTCTGCGCGCCTGGGTCTGCTGCGCTTGAGGTTCACCTGCTCCTCCGCCACGGCGCTTCGCTTACACCACCCTCGCATGATGCTTTGCCCCATCAGACACATGCTACGGGGTAGAGGTGCAACACCATGTATGTTTTTTGCCTTATAAGGGTGGTCACTTATCACTCGAGGAGCTCTATACCTCACCCCGAAAACGTATTATGAGAGGAAAACAAAAGTGCTGCATACATACCCGATGAGCACTACCTACCATGCCTTAAGCATACACGAACAATATTGCCACACAAGAATGAAAAAGAACGACGATTTTGGGTTAAGGGGCCAGATCATTCAGAAAACGATTTCAGCCCAAAAACGGTACAGTACCTCTACCACCGTAGCGCGCGTCTCTGTCCCACCACATTGGTTGAGCCCCACGTCGAACTCCACCAGGCGACCGCGGACGAACGCCGGGGGGAGCATGCTGCGGTAAAGGTTCCAGACGCCTGCTACGGTAGAGGTGCACCATGTTTTTGCCTCATAAGGGTGGTCACTTATCACTTGAGGAGCTCTGTACATCACCCGAAAACTGTTTTTGGAGGAAAACAAAAGTGCTACCCGATGGCCTTGCGTAAAAAAAAACGAAAAATAGTGCAAGGCAAGAACGATTGTGGGTTAACCCTTTTAGGACTGCAGTCCCGTTATGGGGACAACTTACTTGGAATTAGAGCCAAATACATGGTTATGCGCAATGGAGTACTAAAAGGGTTAAGGAGCCCCGTCATTCAGAAAAAAATCAGCCAAAAAACGGTATACCTTTACCAATCTATCGTAGCACGCGTCTGTTACTTGAGGAGCTCTATATCTGTACCTTACCCCGAAAACTGATTTCGGAGGGAAATAAAAGTGCTATATATACTGTAGAATATACCCGATTGTCAACAATCCCACGGCCTAACCAAGCCTAAAAATGATGAATGGTGCGACACACAAGGAAATCATTTTCGACGATTTTGGGTTAAGGTAAGGAGCCCTCCCCGTCATTCAGAAAACGTTTCAGCCAAAAAAAGCAAAAAAAAAGGTATACCTTATACCTCCATCCTCGTAGCACGAGTCCAACGCTATTGCCTTGTCCGACTCGTGTACCGTTAGATCGCGTGCGTGGGTGTTCACCCTTCATCTGTTCTGGGTGGGGGGGGGGGTATGAGTTCTGTAGTAGTCGAGTCGGGGTTTAGCAAAGTACGGGTTCCAAAGAAAAACACTCGATGTGTTTCAAGAGTAGTAGTGCATCGGGGTACAAGCGGTACACAGCAATGCGTGTAAAAACAAAAACCAAAACCACCCACCTCGAAGGTCTTTGGTAACGACAATGGTACCCACATGTTGATTAGATGTCAAGTTACTGCACTTCGATTCCCCATCACCCCCCTCATTGAAGCTATCATCTATATGCGACGTCCGCCTCACAAGCGGTTCTTGATAGAATGCAGCTCGCCCTTCATGCGACTCGCCCAACAGCTCACGTTTCGCTTTACGCTTGGTGCTAGCTAGCAATGTCTGCGCCTGGTCGGTGAAAAACCGACATGCTCCGTCCCGGCATTGTAAATATGCGGGGGTCTATGGCCATACGACTACGGCCATACGTGAATATGAGGTACACCCCCCAGACAAGCTAGCCCATGCCAAGCCCTTCAACTGGACGAAGTACATCGACCACCGCCGCAGGAGAAAGGACCTTTACCGTGTCAGAATCTTGCGGGTGACGGCAGCCGCCAAGGGTCGCATTGGTCTTCTGTCGGCGAGGCCGTGCTCCGGGGCAACGACACCGGCGACAGAAGACCGAGGCGACCCTTGGCAGCTGACACCCACCACAACATTCTGACACGGTGAAGGTCCTCTCTCCCGCTCAAGTGCTCCATGTACTTCGCGGAGCGGAACTCGTTAGGCATAGACTGGTTGGTTGGTTTGGCCGGGGGGGGAGGAGGTGGGAGGGATAGGGAGTGGAGGTATCTCGACATCATATCAACGTACGGGTGGTATTACCGTTACCAATTACCCTTCGCGCTGTGGATGTGTTTGCGTTTAAACTCAACCACCTCTTCAATAAATACGTACGTACCCCGAATGCTCGGACGCGCTAGAAGTGCTATTTAAACACAATCGAGTGTTAAACACAATCGAGTGCTTTTATTCAGAATCCGTGCTGTTGCTCGTACCCCGACTCGGCCGCATACGCCCATCATAGTATAGCCCCGCCCCACAATGGTTGAAGGATGGCATATGGCCCACTCATGCGACCACTGCCTCAGTCTTCGCGAAGCTTCTATTAGACAGACCTGCGTGAGAATCGCCCCTTCACTCAACAGGCGATCCTCGGATTGACGCTATTGATAGACAAGACAGACGGTGGTGTCGAAAAACTGTATATTCGACAAAAACCGTGGGTGACTTTATGTGTTGCCAGTTTCCCGGAGAACACCCACATTTTCGGTGACGTTGGACCAGGAAGTCGTGTGGCCTCTCCGGTCTCGCCCGACGGATTTCGATGGGGCAAGAGAGAAGCGTGCTACGATAGAGGCAATGCTTTTTAGCTGAACATATTTCTGAATGACGGCGCTCCCTAAGCCAAATTCGTCGGCATTTCACCCTTCCTTGCTTCCTTGTGTTGCCATATCGTTCACTTTTTACTCAGGGCATTGAGTCGTTCATCGCGTGCGTAACCCCTTTTATTTTCCTCCAAAACCAGTTTTTTTGGTGAGGTATGTATAGAGGTCCTCAATAAGTGACCACCCTTATAAGGCAAAAACATGGTGTTGCACCTCTACCGTAGCATGCGTCTGATGGGGCAAGACCAAAGTGGTCAACGAGACGAAATTATGTATATGCAGGGACGAAGAAAAGCGCCGAGGACGAAGAACAGGTAAACAGCAGGCCCAGCAGACTCAGGCGAGCAGAGGCACCGCTTACGTGGGATCTCGTACTACGTGGTGTCAGCTTTTCACGTGGTAAGGGATCCACGTGAGCGGTATAACTCTGCGCGCCTGGGTCTACTGCGCTTGAGGTTCACCTGCTCCTCCGCCACGGTGCTTTCTCCACGCCCTCGCATGATAATACTTCGTTCTTCCGCCACACTGGTTGTTGCCTCACGTCGAACTCCACCAGGCGACCGGGCGACCACGCGGAAGCATGCCCACGGGAAAGGTGCACCATGTTTCTGCCTTTTGAGGGTGGTCACTTATTGACGAGCTCTATACCTCACCCAAAAACTGAGTTTGGAGGGAACTAAAAGTGCTACGTACCCGGCGGTTAACCCCATGGCCTAACTAAGCTTAAAATTATAAAGAGTGCGCCACACAAGGAAATAAATTTCGATGGTTTTGGGATAAGGAGCCCCGTCATTCAGAAAACGTTTCAGCCAAAAAAAGGTATACCTTTACCTCTATCGTAGCACGAGTCCAACGCTATTGCCTTGTCCGACTCGTGTACCGTTAGATCGCGTGCGCGGGTATTCACCCTTCATCTATTGTGGGCTCGGGGGGGGAGGGGCTATGGGTTCTGTAGTAGTCGAGTCGGGGTTAAGCAAAGTACGGGTTCCGAAGAAAAACACTCGATGTGTTTCAACAGTAGTATTACGGAGGACTATAGTAAATAGGACCAAATATTGTTAGTAAAAATAGACAAGAATATAGGTTTTTGTATAGGCCGTAGGTCCTATTTACTACATTAGCCCACCCCGTAATAGTGCATCGGGGTACTACTTTAGCGGTACACAGAAATGCGCGTAAAAACAAAAACAAAAACCACCCACCTCGAAGGTCTTTGGTAACGACACTGGTACCCACATGTTGATTATATGTCAAGTTACTGTAGCTTGATCCCCCATCACCTCTCCTCATTGAAGCTATCATCCATCTGCAAGTCCGCCTCACAACCGGTTCTTGGTAGGATGCAGCTCGCCCTTCATGCGACTCGCCCAACACCTCACGTTTCGCTTCGCGCTCGGTGCTAGCAATGTCTGCGCCTGGTCGGTGAAAACCCGATATGCTCCGTCCCGGCATTGTAGGGATGCGAGGGTCTATGGTCATACGACTACGGCCATGCATGGATATGAGGTACCCCCCCCCCCCCCCCCCCCCCCCCAGACAAGCTAGCCCATGCCAAGCACTTCCGCTGGACGAAGTAAATCGACCACCGCCGCAGGAGAAAAGACCTTTACCGTGTTAGAACCTTGCGGGTGACGGCAGCCGCCAAAGGTTGTATTGATCTTCTGTCGGCGAGGCCGTGCTCCGGAGGAACGACATCGGCGACAGAAGTCTGTCGGCGAGGCCGTGCTCCGGGGGAACGACATCGACGACAGAAGACCGAGGCGACCCTCGGCGACTGAAACCCCCCACCGCATCCTGATACGGTGAAGGTCCTCTCTCCCGCGCCAGTGCTCCATGTACTTCGCGGAGCGGAACTCTTTGGGCATGGACTGGTTGGTTTGGCCGGGGGTAGGAGGTGGAAGGATAGGGAGTGGAGGTACCTTGACATCATATCAACAATACGGGCTTGGTATTGTCGTTACCAAGTACCTTCTTCGTGCTGTGGATGTGTTTGGGTTTACACTCAACCACTTCTTCTATAAATACGTACCCCGAATGCTCCGACGCGCTACAGTAGAAGTGTTAAACACAATCGAGTGTTAAACACAATCGAGTGTTTTTATTCAGAGTCCGTGCTGTTGCTACCCCGACTCGACCGCATACGCCCATCATAGTAGCCCCCGCCCCACAATTATTGAAGGATGGTATGGCCCACGTACGCGACCACTGCCAAAATCTTCGCGAAGCTTCTATCAGACCTGCGTGAAAAGAGTATTTTCACTCATCGCAGGCGACCCTCGGATTCACGCTAGGTAAGACAGACGGTGTAAAAAAAACTGTATATTCGACAAAAACCGCCGGGTGGCTTTGTGTGGCCAGTTTCCATGAGAGCACACAGTTTCGGTGACGTTGGACCAGGAAGTCGTGTGGCCTCTCCGGTCTCGCCCGACGGACTTCTGTGAAAACGCGCGTGCTACGGTGATAGAGGTAGCACGTTTTGGCTGAAACCGTTTCTGAATGATCCGGCCTTTTCATTATTGTGTTGCAATATTGGTCGTGTATGTTTAAGGCATGGTAGTGCTCATGGGGTAGCACTTTTGTTTTCCTTCAAAAACAGTTTATGACTACTGCAGGTATAGAGCTCCTCAAGTCACCACCCTCAGAAGGCAAAAATGGTGCTTACACCTCTACCACCGTAGCATGTGTCTGTGAGGCAAGACCAAAGCGGTCCACGAGACGAAACAACATTATGCAGGGGCGAAGAAAAGCGCCCTGGCGAGAGAACAGGTAAACAGCAGGCCCAGCAGACTCAGGCGAGCAGAGGCACCGCTTACGTGGGTCTCTTCCTACATGGTGTCGTCTTTTCGCGTTGGTAGGGATCCACGTGAGCGGTATAACTCTGCGCGCCTGGGTCTGCTGCGCTTGAGGCTCATCTGCTCCTCCGTCACGGTGCTTTCTCCACGTCCTCGCAAAATGATACTTCGTTCTTCCGCCACACCGGTTGTTGCCCCACGTCAAACTCCACCAGGCGACCGCGGACGACCACCGAGGGGAGCATGCTACGGTAAAGGTGCACCACGTTTCTGCCTTCTGAGGGTGGTGACTTATTGAGGAGCTCTATACCTATACCTCACCCCAAAAACTGATTTTGGAGGGAAACAAAAGGGCTACGTATATGTATATACCTGACGATTAATGCCATGGCCTAAGCTTGAAAAATGATAAAAAAACAAAAGCGACACAATAAAAAAAGAATTTCCATGCCGATTTTGGGTTAAGGAGCCTTTAATAGGTCATTCAGAAAACGTTTCAGCCAAAAAACGGTATACCTCTATAGACTTCGTATACCTCTATCGTAGCACGAGTCCAGCGCTATTATTGCCTTGTCCGACGCCGCCGACACTTTGTGCTCACCAGGTAACGGGTCGTCGCCACCCACGGGGCGTTTCCGAACTAAGGACCCGACGCCATCGTCTTGTCCAGCGCCAAGCCGAGGGCAGCCTGCTGGGTGAAGGGTTATATGTACGTCGGCCTAATGGAAGGCAGATGTTGTGGCGATCGTTGCGTGAGTGGGCTGTGTCATCTCTGAGAGTCCGTCTATAGTGAGAGCTTTGGTGAGAGCTGTGTGGAGTTGTATTGTGCAGTGGAATTTATTTGATCTTGCCGCGTGTCGCTGAGGTCGACTGGGGCCCGAGCTGCCCGATGCCCCCCATGGGCGAGGAGCGGTTGTTGAGGCTCGTGGAGTTGAATCAAGAGGTGCTGTGGCCAATATGTGGGGGGAGGAGTTGTGGTGTAGAGCTTCGCTTCATCCTCTGCAGTATCGCTGGCCTCGTCTACGCCGCTTCCCACCTGGTCTAGTAGCCTCGTGTGATCATTTTCCCTAGAATGCCGCGGTCGTGTTGGTAGCGGACGGTTTTCCGAGAATGTTGAGAGGGAGGGAGAGAGAGAGAGAAAGAGCGGGGGGGGGGGTAGAGAGATAGAGAGAGGTGTTGCGACACATAATTCAACATCAGTGGCGAAAACACCATGAAAGCTCAACACCATGCACAGCCTGAAAAATCAACAAAATAGTATTCTACATGGGAAAGGAAACGAGCTATGCAGAACGCCTGTAGGCCATCTACTGTAGGCATCACGGCACCTAGATAACATGACGGAGTCGTTCAAGCCTTCACCGGATGTCGATAAAAAACCGCACATTCATGAGACGTACTACTGCTGTGGGGCTCAAACGTGAGCGCGTGATAACATCGTCGTCCATGTAACCGTAAGAAATCTTGCTTGTAGAGTTTTTGTGCGTCAGCATGCATGCGATCGGGGTGAGAGAGAATTTTGAGCCACGAAGAACGATAAAAGTTATGATGTGTTGTCTTCCTGGTCAACATGTTGCAAGCCAAACCCTAGCCTTGGAGGTAGAGCACTGCTGCAGTACCTCTTGCTAGAGCTGAAGCTACGGCTGTACCGGTTTTCTTTATTGGGAAGTACTTTTTTTTCATGTTGGATGGCATTCGAACGCTTTTTCCCAATCGATTTTAGTTTTACCCCGTCCAATCTTCCGCGTGTGTGTCGGTGTTTTTGTTTGCCATTAAAGACACGAGAGAAGAGCAACCAAGCAGAACGTGACATGTCTCCATATACACGTGCACGGGCACCGACTTGATCCTCAGTGCGGTCCTCGATTTGTCTCACATTGCCGACCGGTCGTCCGTCGGCCACGAAGTCGCGTGCGGGGCATAACTTGGTCGTGGGTGCAACATACCGTCCTCGAACAAACCCAGCGTTGTTTTGGCGAAGCCTGGGCTTTCCCCGTGGTGTCGGCTTGCCTCGGTAGATAGGGTAGTCACAGAACGTGGCCCTGATCATGCCGAGGGGGTCTCTGTCGGTAGTATCTCACCCACCGAACGCCCTTCGGTTGAGGATGGTAGACGGTGACTTCTGGTGTGTGACACTGCTCGGCAATGCCGCCTGTCACGCTGCCCAACCGACCTTCGATTTAACAGCATGTGCAACACAAAGGGACGGCTTTCGTGGGGGTAATGTTTGTTTCGGCTGCTCCACCTGATTTTGTTTTTTCGCAAACGCGAGCGGAGGGGCGAACACCTCCATCCTGATATTGGCGTACTTGTAGGACACACCCACCCTGCCCGAAGAATCGGGGAAATTCAGGGGGGGCAGGCAGAGAGCGGAGTGAAAAATAACGCCGAAGCGTTAGGTATATGGGTAGGTCTCGTTCTCGGCAACACTCAGGCGAATGTGGTCTTGGCGGCGTTGCACAATGTGTTGTGCGGATACGCCCTTCTCGCTCTCGTGCAATTGCAGGGAAGGCGTAGTTATCGCAACCCTTAACACTTTTCCGAGACAATCGTTCTGAGCCACTGGTTTCCGGCCGTATTCCCCCCCCCCCCCCCCCGCCCCGAAAACTGCAAGAGTTCACCATGTACGGAAACTGCACGAGTTCACTATGTAGTAAAAGGCTTTGAATTCAGGCCCTGTATAAATTACCAACTGTATTGTAATGTACCCCCCGAAAGTGATTAACTACCCCTGACAACAGAAAGTCTTATTTCAAGTTCGCGCCGTGAGAGTACAGTCACTGCATGCAATGGTGTAAAAAACAAACGAAAATTCCCGGGAAATTTAAGATGATAATGTTTCCGTCTTCCTGCGAAAAAAACTGGTGACTTGTCGCGCGCGTAACGTTCAGAATATTGCACTACGTACCAGTGCATATTTCGGTGCCCCCTATTACGATGCTGAGCACCTTTTTTCTGTGTTACCATTTCTTCAGAGAGGCTCTCGCACATTACTGGAACCACCGAGGCCAAGGCTCGAAGACCGCGGTCGGCCGCTGTCGGCATCCAGATTCTCTGGCGCAAGGGCTGGGCGCATGATGACGAGAGTCAGAAGGGGTGACAATAATCGACAAGTTGCCGAAGCCAGCGAGTCAACAGTTGTCACCGTCCGTCCGTCTGCAGTGCAGGCCTTCGTACAAGGAACCGTTTCTTCGCTGTAGGTTCGAAGTAGTAGTAGAAAAAACCGCTCCGTACGTACATTATCAGTGGCGAGAGAGATGGCGAGGGGTTCAACGAAAACAATACGACCAGCCACGGAGTGAAGCTGTCATTCGTGAAGCTAAATAAGGTACCAACACAAGGGGTACCCGAGGGTTCAAAGTTACGCGCGGGGAATACCACTCCAGGCGCGGGATGACGCCACCCTATCGCTCCACCAGCGCTTTTGGCTATCCAGTCCGTGATCGGGGTAGCGCCTTAAGCACAGGGACTGCCTGCCAACAGCGCTGGAGGAGCGTGTAGGACGGCGTCTTCTCTCGTCTGTCCTGGTGTTCCCCGCGCGTAACCCTGAACATTGTTGACAGCTCTCATGTTGGCGGCCTGAATTGCGCGGTGAATGGCTTCACTCCATGACCTCGTACAGTGGTGTGTATTATTCCTGTCGAACCCACGTCAACCTCCACCAAACCGCCACCGGTTGGAGACACGATCACCGCTCATCCAACTTCACCGCTGCTTCGGTAGTTCTAGGAAATTGATGACCGGTCGCTATGGCTGGGTTGCTGGCGGGGAACCCGTCCGCAGCCACGTCGAGAGGGGTTCTGCTGAGAAAAGCTCGCTCCTGGGCGGTCTCTGGGAGGTATGGCGGAGCAGTGGCGTTCCGGCGAGGTTTTAGTGTCGGCGTCGTATCCATCTTGTCGAGGCGGCGTGGAGAGCGGCGTACAGGGATTAGATTATTTACCGTAAACTTGTGTACCGACGATGACGACCAGGATCTGAGACGTCCAAGGCCCAGTAGAGATGTCGTGCTTTCGATAGGGTTTGCAGAGGGGGGCGGCGTTATGCTGGCTAGTGTTGGACCTGGAGGGTCGTTGGACTTATACGTGGGGGCTACAGAGCGAGGTCGGCAGCGAAGGATATGCAGCTCTACGGGGTAGTGACACGACGGACGGGTCTACGCTCCCGTCCGTCGTGTCGCTACCCCGTAGAGCTGCATATCGTTCGCTGCCGACCTCGCTCTGTAGCCCCCACGTATAAGTCCAACGACCCTCCAGGTCTAACACTGGCCAGCATAACGCCGTCCGCTTCTGCAAGCCCAATCGAAAGCACGGCATCTCTACTGGGCCTTGGACGTCTCAGATCCTGGTCGTCATCGTCGGTACATGTCCACGACTGGTGCTACGATAGGGGGGGTTCCCACATTTTCACTACCGGATTTTGGCCACTCGGACGAGTGGCTCCGAATCTAACTCAAAATTGGACCTAAACACAGTTTTGTTGGAGTTGCGTAAAAAATACAATGACGGTGCACATAGAACACAAAAGTAACAAAAAAGGAAATATGAGTTCAATGCAGTAAATCAGTGACTCGGCCGAGTGGCTCGGTGCAGGTGAAAAACACCCACCTATACATGACCCCCCTACCGCAGCACCAGTCCCACGGTAAATAATATAACGTCTATGCGACGTCTACGCTCCCGTCCGTCGTGTCGCTACTCCGTAGCTGCATACCCTTCGCTGCCGACCTCGCTCTGTAGCTCCCACGTTGTTTGATCTACGGTGCAGTCAGTGGTCAGAACCATTAAGGGATCAATCAGTCAGAAATGTAGTGAAATAGTTGTGGTGCATGCTTCCTCCACAGGTAGAATGTTCTGCTGCATCATAATTTTCACACACTCGAGACGCCAAGGAGAACGTTAACCCCACGAGATGCTCTCTCACCTATGTAATGGTATGGGCTAGGACGGCCGGTAATTACCTCTGTATAGGTAATTGGTCCGTTTTCGTATAACTTGGATGGCATTCGTATTCAGGGTATTTATAAGATCTGAGGGATATACTTGAAGCCCATCGAGGCAGATGTCATCTGGCTCGGGGATTAATAAAAGCTGCTTCTCTTCTACGCTTGATTCTACGGAAAGTGAGTAAACCCCAAGGATGCTTAATAGACAAACCTGCAATGGGATACTCTGTGTCTCACTCAGTCTTATAACACGTGGCGTCGACGGCAGGACAGTAGTAGTAGCATGCTCGCCCAAAACGGCCCGTCGTCCCTCGACCACATCATCATCGCTGTGTTGGCGTCGTCGCTGCCAACACACTGTAGATACGCCTGCTACCGGTAAAGGTATACCTTTTTTTGGCTTAAAACCTTTTTTGAATGGAGGGACTCCTTAACCCAAAATCGTCGAAAATTCCATTTTTTTTGTGTTACAGTATTACTATAGTATTGTTTATTGTATACTTTGACCATGGTATTGCTCATCGGGTACTGTATATAGCACTTTTATTTTCCTTCAAAATCAGTTTTTGGGTGAGGTATATTACCTGCGACACCCGGCCCCCGTTTCGTACATTCTCTAAAGCCTACGATACAACGCCATTTTTATAATTAATTCATACTAATTCAAGTCATTAACTAGTTTTCACCTTCGAAGGACACGATATAAGAGCTCCTCAGTAAGTGGCCACCCTTATAAGGCAAAAACATGGTGTTGCACCTCTATGATATCGTAGCATGCGTCTAGAGCACCCGCTCCTTCTCTCAAGGACTCTCGCTTCATCGAGGGTCCTCGAAAGAGAGGGAGCGCGTGTCCACGGTTGTACAACAGAACAGCGACAACGCTGACGCGGTGGTGGTGTTGGCCGAGAGACTACGGGTTATCTTGGTTACTATACTCGTAGTAGCTGACGGTATTTCGTGGGGGTAAAGCATGGAGATTGCTTGACTTTCGTTAGCGGGAGCCAGTTTTTGCTGTGCAACACCCGGTGCCCATTGGAAAGGGCGTGCACCCGCGGCAGTCTCATGCATCCGGAACTGCGGCGATCAAAGTTTACCGGCGGTTCCGGGGCGTAGGTGTGTAGGCGGCTCCCCGCTAGGGATCTGATCTATTGGGATAATACTCTGCGTATATTCTACAACGCCATGAGAAATTTGGTGTTGGGTTTCATGATAAGATGGTGTTTCAGAAGGCTCCGTTTGGAATAAAAGCGATGCAAGTCATTGCGGGGTATGACGCAAAAAAAACAATAAACCGGCAATATTAGGTGCTGTTTCTGTATCTGGCCGCCCGATATGTCATAGGACGGCCCCGTGATGCGAGCAGGGGGGTGCAGCAGCGTGGCCAGTCTTTGCATCAGCCGCTACCTGCCTACAAAAAGGCCGATTACGCACTTCACACTGCTTGCCACAATGACAATCAGTCGCATATACCGCAGATTCGTCTATTGTTATGGTGAACCGATTGTGGGGCGTACAATGGCGCGTGGCTCAGAACGGCCACGATTATTCTAAGCCTTGACGGTTTCTAACTCACCGCAACGACCCCTCTTCCCTCGACCACAGCATGCGGGCCTTGGCGTCGTCATTGTCACAGACCGTAAGACACCGGCCCGACTTCGATATAAATGACACCCCCGCCGCCGATAACGTGCGCCATTGTCGTCGCCGGTGTCGTTCCTGCGGAGCACGGAGAGGACTCGCCGACAGAAGGCCGAGGCGGTCCCTTTGTGACTGCCATCAACCCCGCAAGATTGCCCCCCCTCTCCCGCCGGGCGCATGCTATATATATATACGGTAGAGGTGCTGTACCTGAGGGTGGTGGTCGCTTGAGGAGCTCTATGCTAATAGGGAGTCAAAACGTGTTTTCGGCTGGAAATAAAAAGTGCTCGTACCCGATGTGTTAAAATAACTGAACAAAAATTGCAACAAAAATATTGAGATTCCGTCGGTTTTGGGTTAAGGCGAACGTACGTAGTCATTCAGGCAAAAAAAACAAAAACAGTCAAAACGTGCTACCTCTATTTATCGTAGCACAAACCTGCGACGACGGTCTATCTATGTATGTAGTTCGTCCAGCGAAAACTGCTACAAGTAGCGCGTGTTGTGCTGGTTGGTTTGGCGGGGAGAAGGGGCGGGTGATGGAGGGTGGTGGTAACCTGACATGATTTTAACAGTTGCTACCAGCTACCGTACGTTTAGGGTGGATGGTGCTTGCTTTTACACGTGCTGCTACTGTGCGTACCCGTAATACCCCGACTCGAGAGTACTGTTAGATCACGTGCCTGGGTATTGACCTTTCATCTATTGTGGGCTCGGGGGGGGAGGGGCTATGGGTTCTGTAGTAGTCGAGTCGGGGTTTAGCAAAGTACGGGTTCCAAAGAAAAACACTCGATGTGTTTCAACAGTAGTTGTGCATCGAGGTACTAAATAGCGGTACACAGCAATGCGTGTAAACACAAAAATGAAAACCACCCACCTCGAAGGTCTTTGGTAACGACAATGGTACCCACATGTTGATGAGATGTCAAGTTACTGCACCTCGATTCCCCATCACCCCCCTCATTGAAGCTATCATCCATATGCAACTCCGCCTCACAAGCGTTTCTTGGGTAGAATGCAGCTCGCCCTTCATGCGACTCGCCCAACACCTCACGTTTCTCGCTTCGCGCTTGGTGCTAGCAATGTCTGCGCCTGGTCGGTGAAAACCCGACATGTTCCGTCCCGGCATTGTAGGGATGCGAGGGTGTATGATTATACGACTACGGCCATGCATGAATATGAGGTACACCCCCCTCACACCCCCCCCCCCCAGACAAGCTAGCCCATGTCAAGCCCTTCAACTGGACGAAGTAAATCGACCACCGCCGCAGGAGAAAGGATGACCTTTACCGTGTCAGAATCTTGCGGGTGATGGCAGCCGCCAAGGGTCGAATTGGGCTTCTGCCGGCGAGGCCGTGCTCCGGGGGAACGACACCGGTGACAGAAGACCGAGGCGGCCCTTGGCAGCTGAAACCCCCCACAACATTCTGACACGGTGAAGGTCCTCTCTCCCGCTCCAGTGCCTGGTGTACTTCGCGGAGCGGAACTCTTTGGGCATGGACTGGTTGGTTTGGCCGGGGGTAGGAGGTGGAAGGATAGGGAGTGGAGGTACCTTGACATCATATCAACAATACGGGCTTGGTATTGTCGTTACCAAGTACCTTCTTCGCGCTGTGGATGTGTTTGGGTTTACACTCAACCACTTCTTCTATAAATACGTACGTATGCACCCCGAATGCTCGGACGCGCTAGAAGTGCTATTTAAACACAATCGAGTGTTAAACACAATCGTTCGAGTGTTTTTTATTCAGAATCCGTGCTGTTGCTACGCCGACTCGACCGCATACGCCCATCATAGTATAGCCCCGCCCCACAATGGTTGAAGGATGGCATATGGCCCACTCATGCGACCACTGCCTCAATCTTCGCGAAGCTTCTATTAGACAGACCTGCGTGAGAATAGCCCCTTCACTCAACAGGCAATCCTCGGATTGACGCTATTAATAGACAAGACAGACGGCGGTGTCGAAAAACGGTATATTCGACAAAAACCGTGAGTGACTTTATGTGTTGCCAGTTTCCCGGAGAGCACAGAAAGTTTCGGTGACGTTGGATCAGGCAGTCGTGTGGCCTCTCCGGTCTCGCCCGACGGATTTCGATGGGGCAATCTGAGCAATCTGAGAAGAGTGCTACGATCGAGGTAATACTTTTTAGCTGAACACATTTCTGAATGACGGCGCTAATTCGTCGGTATTTCACACTTGTGTTGCCATATTCTTCTCCCTCTTTCGTGAAATTAATTAATTATTATCACACACATACACACACTTACTATACATGCACTACGTGATACAATCACTCTCCTTGTGCGGAGTTAAGGTTCTCCACCCCGTACAAATGATCCAACTCGACCGCCAGCCGTAGTGACCGCCAAAAACTAAAAACGGAACACTAGCCCACGCAGAGAGAGGCGTGTTTTACAGTGTTATCGCCAACCGACGTCAACCCAATCTATGTACCTGGTATGATATATAGAGCGGGGGGAGAGGGGGGTATACTAATGGCATGCACGACCGTGGTCGTATAACCAGTGTGCGATAGATCACAGAGTGCGCATCTCAATCCGCTCTGATGCTGGCGGCAGCGGGGCAGGGAAAGACCATGCTGTATTGCAGTGTTGTAGAGTGAAACTGCGGCTAGAGCCCGTCCCCACGACAGCGAGAAACCAAAAAGTAGGATCTGGGCCTATGCTGAAAATCGCTCCCGCCCTGCCTGTCCCAACATCTACACTTGGGAGGGTGGGGGGTCGTAGAAAAAGTCCTGAACGTCCAAAATATCTCGGCTGACCTCGGAGGGGCAACAGGGTGGACCGAACTAAACCGTGAAAAAGGGGATCGCAAGAGACACGGGGGCAAGTTCCGGGTAACATTGGAAGTGATAAATGTACCACCTTAAGCACTGCCTGTCACTACGGTTACTTACAGCGATAGGGGGGCGGGAGGGGGTTCAAACCAAAATTGTCCCGAGTGTATCGGGTGGTCTCGAGTAATTGTTGAAGAGAGCGGTGGAAATTATAAACAGGAGGTGCAAGCGACGCCATTAGCCGAATCGCTTTGGCACACGTGTTTTATGCGCCCTACCCGAGACTTTAACGGATAGTTTTATTTTATTTTTTCGTCAGATATTGTTTGTTTTGTAATTTTTTGGGAAATTTGGGTCAATTTGGGTCTCAAGAGATCCAAATTTTCCGGCGAAAAAAAACAAAAACAAAAAACCCATTCGTAAAAGGCCCGAGTAGGGCGCATAAAACTCGTGTACCAAATTTCAGGGTCTATCTCCAAAAAACGGCGTGGACATTTGGACTTTTGTGCGGTAAAAGGGCAAAAATAGGCGTTGCCTCGTAATGACTTAGTTTCAGTATATAATCGACTTTGGGCGTTAAATATGACTTAATATGATCATACGCAGTCAGATCTTCGAATATTTGCGTGAAACTTTGTACAAACATGCCTTGGACCACCTGGAAGCGGCTCGTTCAGAAAAACGAAATGGGGGGAAAACATGTTTTCCTACGGAAACGCCTGACTATTGTTGACCACTTTGAAGGCCTGTGATTGGTCGGACCACATTTTCGGCGGTAGCGCCAGTTCTAGGTCTTTGAACAAAAAACTGGCGAGATCACACTCTTCCACTGTTCATGGCGGTCAGTATGATACCAAATATGTGACATTGGAGTTGCTATTGCATGCGGCATTCATGACTGACGGAATTTGCCGTGATATGCCTGAACCAGCTCGTATAAAATGAACAATATGGCAACACAAGTGTGAAATACCGACGAATTAGCGCCGTCATTCAGAAATGTGTTCAGCTAAAAAGTATTACCTCGATCGTAGCACTCTTCTCAGATTGCTCAGATTGCCCCATCGAAATCCGTCGGGCGAGACCGGAGAGGCCATACGACTGCCTGATCCAACGTCACCGAAACCTATCTGTGCTCTCCGGGAAACTGGCAACACATAAAGTCACTCACGGTTTTTGTCGAATGTACCGTTTTTCGACACCGCCGTCTGTCTTGTCTATTAATAGCGTCAATCCGAGGATTGCCTGTTGAGTGAAGGGGCTATTCTCACGCAGGTCTGTCTAATAGAAGCTTCGCGAAGATTGAGGCAGTGGTCGCATGAGTGGGCCATATGCCATCCTTCAACCATTGTGGGGCGGGGTTATACTATGATGGGCGTATGCGGTCGAGTCGGCGTAGCAACAGCACGGATTCTGAATAAAAAACACTCGAACGATTGTGTTTAACACTCGATTGTGTTTAAATAGCACTTCTAGCGCGTCCGAGCATTCGGGGTGCATACGTATTTATAGAAGAAGTGGTTGAGTGTAAACCCAAACACATCCACAGCGCGAAGAAGGTACTTGGTAACGACAATACCACCCTTTACGTTGATATATGATGTCAAGATACCTCCACTCCCTATCCCTCCCACCACCTCCTCCCCCCCGGCCAAACCAATCAGTCCATGCCCAAAGAGTTCCGCTCCGCGAAGTACACCAGGCACTGGAGCGGGAGAGAGGACCTTCACCGTGTCAGAATGTTGTGGGGGGTTTCAGCTGCCAAGGGCCGCCTCGGTCTTCTGTCACCGGTGTCGTTCCCCCGGAGCACGGCCTCGCCGGCAGAAGCCCAATTCGACCCTTGGCGGCTGCCATCACCCGCAAGATTCTGACACGGTAAAGGTCATCCTTTCTCCTGCGGCGGTGGTCGATTTACTTCGTCCAGTTGAAGGGCTTGACATGGGCTAGCTTGTCTGGGGGGGGGGGGTGTGAGGGGGGTGTACCTCATATTCATGCATGGCCGTAGTCGTATAATCATACACCCTCGCATCCCTACAATGCCGGGACGGAACATGTCGGGTTTTCACCGACCAGGCGCAGACATTGCTAGCTAGCACCAAGCGCGAAGCGAGAAACGTGAGGTGTTGGGCGAGTCGCATGAAGGGCGAGCTGCATTCTACCCAAGAAACGCTTGTGAGGCGGAGTTGCATATGGATGATAGCTTCAATGAGGGGGGTGATGGGGAATCGAGGTGCAGTAACTTGACATCTCATCAACATGTGGGTACCATTGTCGTTACCAAAGACCTTCGAGGTGGGTGGTTTTCATTTTTGTGTTTACACGCATTGCTGTGTACCGCTATTTAGTACCTCGATGCACAACTACTGTTGAAACACATCGAGTGTTTTTCTTTGGAACCCGTACTTTGCTAAACCCCGACTCGACTACTACAGAACCCATAGCCCCTCCCCCCCCCCCCCGAGCCCACAATAGATAAGGGTGAATACCCCACGCACGCGATCTAACGGTACACGAGTCAGAGTGTTGCGGGTACGCACCGTTAGCGAGCACGTGTAAAAGCAAGCACCATCCAACCCTAAACCGTACGGTAGCTGGTAGAAACAATACCGCCCCACATGTTAAATGGTTGTTCAATTACCACCACCCTCCATCACCCCCCCCGCCCCCATGAAACGAGCGTTTCCCCACCCCCCCCCCCCTCTCTCCCGCCAAAGCAACCAGCTTACAACACGCCCGCAAGCAGTTTCCCTGGACACTACATACATTAGGCCTCGTCGCGGACTTATCCTACGATTGAGGCAGCACTTTTTTTGCTGTTTTTGTTTTCTCTGAATGGCTACTACTGCTGTAGGTTCTTCTTAATACCAAAACCGGCGGAAATTCAATCTTTTTGTTGCAATGTGTGTCAATCATTCGTTTTACGTACTGAAACACATCGGGTACGAGCACTTTTTATTTTCCAGCCGAAAACACTTTTTGACTCCCTATTAGTATAGAGCGCCTCAAGCGACCGCCCTCAGAAGGCAGAAACATAATACATGGTGTTGCACCTCGACCGTAACATGCGTCTTTACCGTACGTAGAGAGGAGACAATCTTGCGGGTTGACGTTCAGTCACAAAGGGACCGCCTCGGCCTTCTGTCGGCGAGAATTCTCCGTGCTCCGCGGGAACGACACCGGCAACAGCGGCTTCATCGGATGGCAGACGTTATCGGCGGCGGGGGTGTCGTTTATATCGAAGTCGGGCCGGTGTCTTACGGTTCTGTGACAATGACGACGCCAACGCCCGATTGCCGTGGCCGAGGGAAGAGGGGGTCTTTGCGGTGTTTTAAGCATCAAGGCTTGGAATAATCGTGTCCCGTTCTGAGTTCACGCGCTATGTACCGCCCCTTACAATCGGTTGTCCCTTATTAATTAGGACGGAAATTCTGCGGTATATGCGACTGATTGTCATTGTGGCAAGCAGTGTGAAGTGGGCGTAATCGCCTTTTTGTAGGCAGGTAGCGGCTGATGCAAGGACTGTCACGCTGCTTGCACCCCCCTGCTCGCATCACGGGGCCGTCTAGGACATATCGGCGCGTTCAGATTACAGAACAGCACTAATATTGCCGGTTTTCGTTTTTTTTGACGTCATACCCCGCAATGACTTGCATCGCTTTTATTCCAAACGGAAGCCTTCTGAAACCCATCTTATCATGAAACCTCAACACCAAATTCTCATTGGCGTTAGAAATATACGCAGAGAGTATTATCCCAATAGATAGATCCTTCACGGGGAGCCGTCTACACACCTACGCACCGGAACTATACCGGTAAACTTTGATCGCCGCAGTTCCGGATACATGAGACTGCCGCTGATGCACGCCCTTTCCGATGGGCACCAGGTGATGCGCAGCCAAACTGGGCTCCCGCTAACGTACTTCAAGCAATCTCCATGCTTTATCCCCACGAAATATCGTTAGCTATACTATAGTAACCAAGATAACCCGTAGTCTCTCGGCCAACACCACCACCGCGTCAGCGTTGTCGCTGTTCTGTTGTACAACCGTAGACACGCGCTCCCTCTCTTTCGAGGACCCTCGATGAAGCGAGAGTCCTTGAGAGAAGGAGCGGGTGCTCTATAGACGCATGCTACGATATCATAGAGGTGCAACACCATGTTTTTGCCTTATAAGGGTGGCCACTTACTGAGGAGCTCTTATATCGTGTCCTTCGAAGGTGAAAACTAGTTAATGACTTGAATTAGTATGAATTAATTATAAAAATGGCGTTGTATCGTAGGCTTTAGAGAATGTACGAAACGGGGGCCGGGTGTCGCAGGTAATATACCTCACCCAAAAACTGATTTTGAAGGAAAATAAAAGTGCTATATACAGTACCCGATGAGCAATACCATGGTCAAAGTATACAATAAACAATACTACAGTAATACTGTAACACAAAAAAAATGGAATTTTCGACGATTTTGGGTTAAGGAGTCCCTCCATTCAAAAAAGGTTTTAAGCCAAAAAAAGGTATACCTTTACCGGTAGCAGGCGTATCTACAGTGTGTTGGCAGCGACGACGCCAACACAGCGATGATGATGTGGTCGAGGGACGACGGGCCGTTTTGGGCGAGCATGCTACTACTACTGTCCTGCCGTCGACGCCACGTGTTATAAGACTGGGTGAGACACAGAGTATCCCATTGCAGGTTTGTCTATTGAGCATCCTTGGGGTTACTCACTTTCCGTAGAATCAAGCGTAGAAGAGAAGCAGCTTTTATTAATCCCCGAGCCAGATGACATCTGCCTCGATGGGCTTCAAGTATATCCCTCAGATCTTATAAATACCCTGAATACGAATGCCATCCAAGTTATACGAAAACGGACCAATTACCTATGCAGAGGTAATTACCGGCCTTCCTAGCCCATACCATTACATAGGTGAGAGAGCATCTCGTGGGGTTAACGTTCTCCTTGGCGTCTCGAGTGTGTGAAAATTATGATGCAGCAGAACATTCTACCTGTGGAGGAAGCATGCACCACAACTATTTCACTACATTTCTGACTGATTGATCCCTTAATGGTTCTGACCACTGACTGCACCGTAGATCAAACAACGTGGGAGCTACAGAGCGAGGTCGGCAGCGAAGGGTATGCAGCTACGGAGTAGCGACACGACGGACGGGAGCGTAGACGTCGCATAGACGTTATATTATTTACCGTGGGACTGGTGCTGCGGTAGGGGGGTCATGTATAGGTGGGTGTTTTTCACCTGCACCGAGCCACTCGGCCGAGTCACTGATTTACTGCATTGAACTCATATTTCCTTTTTTGTTACTTTTGTGTTCTATGTGCACCGTCATTGTATTTTTTACGCAACTCCAACAAAACTGTGTTTAGGTCCAATTTTGAGTTAGATTCGGAGCCACTCGTCCGAGTGGCCAAAAACGCATGGTTAAGGCCGACACGGTCGAGGTTAGTTTGAAAGAATGTAGGGACCGTTTGTATTAAGGATAAGAGCATGCGGGATTTAAGAGCGGTCAAATCGGCAAGTCCCGGCTACGTATCCTTTTTTTTTTTTTTGCTTATCCCATTTATTTTATCTTCGCCCTTCTTTTCTCTCTCCTTCTTAGTCGTAACTCAGATCCTGGGTCACAAAGTAGGCTCTTCTCCCTCCCCCCCACTACGGTTCTTGCCTTGCATTTTTATCGCGAGAAGACTTCAACCCTTTCTTTCCTTCGTCGACTCGCATCGAATTACGCCTACTACCCACGCTACTAGAGTCAGTAGGCGCTCTCAGCAGTTGATTCCTTTTTTGTTTTTGTTTTTTTGCAAATAGCCTCAAAAGTCCGACCCACGTAAGATTTGAACCCCGGAAGCAACACTTAGTAGCATTCGAGGGTACCACTACTAATATACCATCATCAGGGGATACTAAACTCCATATATAACCCACTACAGGTAAGAGCAATGTGTAGTTAAGAGTTAAGAGCGGTTGTTTTGGCTGGTCAAGGGGCGCTCTTGAATCGGGGTACCCAACTGCAACTACAGACCCAACCCCTGAAACATATGCTAGACCACACGCAGAATATACGGGTCCCGCCCGGCGAAAACATGAGGAGCTAGATCATACAGATCATACAGATCATACGGGTCATACGGATCATACAGATCACACAAAGCATACAGATCATATAGATCATACAGATCATACAAATCATACAGATCATACGGATCATACAGATCATACAGATCATATAGATCACACAAATCACACAGATCAGGGAGCTACCTGCCATGAAACATGTAGATCTACCAAGTGGGGGCATCAACGGTGATCTCTCCGGTGTGTGCATAATTTTGGTCCATCGTTCTTGTTTGTTTCTTGTTCGGTTGTTCGGCTGTTGTTCCATCTGTTCGTCCGTTAAAAAACGAATGTAGTACGGTAGTTGTCCGTTCGTTCCGTGTACTGACTGACTGACTGACTGACTTCACGGTTCGTTTTGTTTGTTCGTTCGTCCGTCCGTTCTCGTATGACCACAATGGTGTTTCGTTTTGTTTCCTCGTTCTTATTTATATCGTTCGTCGTCCGGGAGTTATATAATCGTTCCTCCGTTAGTCCGATTTCCGATGCGGGTCGTTTCGGTTAGCTCGACAGTTCGTTCGTTTCTCTCGTCCATTCGTTTATTCGTTCGCCCGTTCAATACGTCTACCCACGAGAAGAAGAAAAATGTCCCCTCCCCACCCCCCCCCCCATGGTACGTAGTGCTCAAGTACGACGAGTAATACAGTATTGAGAGCAGAACTGGGAATGTACCCACTTAAGACAAATAGAGACGTGCGTAAGTTGAAATGGCAACATAAAGTAAAGAACATGCCAAATAAGAGGTTGCCAGCCATAGCTGATAAAGCTGTATGGGAGAAAGTAACCAAAGGGCGAGCTGGAATAAGGTGGGATAGCGTAGTCGAGAAAGTATGGAAGGATATAGGAAACCAAAAAGAGATGCTGGCCATAGAGAAATTTAGCGGATACAAGACAGAAGTAAAAGAAAGGATAGAAAGGAAGGGAAAGGCTAGCGCTAAGAAAGAAGATAGAAGGGGAAGAACACTTAGATATATACGGGGGGTTGAGAGAAGGAATAAGAATGAAAAAATATCTGCATGGCCCAATGGACTTCGCGAAAAAGCTGAAACTGCGATTTCGTGTAGGGGACCTGGACCTGCCAGAAAGAAGGAGGAGGTATACCAGTAGCCGGGAGGAGGAGGAAGTAGAGGCACAGATGTGCCCATGTGGCAAAGCCATAGAGAGTAGAGTTCACATAGTGGGAGAATGTGAAAGGTACAAGGAGGAAAGGGATGTGCTAGAGGAGATGGGGAAAATAGACGAGTGTGACATGGAGCAGTTTGGTACACTAAATAGTAGCGAGAAAACGATCGCTATCTTAGGAGATAGATGGTGGCCACAGGCGGCGAAGCAGGAAGGGGATAAGATTAGCAAAAGGTTTCTCTGTAATATATGGAAACAACGTAATGAGCGCCCAAGTGTTGGAGGTGTCTCTATTAGGAGTAGGAACGGTGCTCCGTCTCGAAAGGGATGCGTGGTCAATGGTCAAATGACTAAGGCAAGCAACAAATGAGTACGCCCCCCCCCCCCCCCCATGGTCATACGACTACGGCCATGCATGAAAATGAATTGCACCCCCCCTCTTCGCGCTTGAAGCTGTCATCCATGTGCAAGTCCGCCTGACGAGCGGTTCTTAGTAGGATGCAGCTCACCCTTCATGCGACTCGCCCAATACCTCACGGCGCTTCGCGCTTGGTGCAAGCAATGTCTGCCTGGTTGGTGAAAACCCAACGTGCTCCGTCCCGGCATTGTAGGGATGCGAGGGTCTATGGTCATATGACTACGGACGTGCACGACATGAGTACCCCCCCCCCCCTCCACCATAATTAAATTAACTCATTGAAGCTGTCATCCATATACAAGTCCGCCTCACAAGCGGTTCTTAGTAGGATGCAGCTCACCCTTCATGCGACTCGCCCAACACCTCACGGCGCCTCGCGCTTGGTGCTAGCAATGACATGTCTGCCTGATCGGTGAAAACCCGACATGCTCCGTCTCGGCATTGTGGGGATGCGAGGGTCTATGGTCATATGACTACGGCCGTGCACAACATGAGTACACCCCCAGCCCCCCATAAATATATGATATCTTTATAGGTTGGGTTGGTGTCGGTCGGCAACGACGCTGTAAAACACGCCACTCGCTGCGTGAGCTAGATAACCAGGGTGCCGTTTTTTTTTTTTTTTTGGCGGTCACCTGGCGGTCGAGTAGATCATTTGTGCGGGGTGGAGAACCTTTGCTCCGCACAAGGGGAATGGTCGTATCACGTAGTGTTAATATGGTAAGGCATCCGCGAGGCAGTTACATAGTGCTCCCATTGCTGTCTCAGGAAGTGGCCACACCAGAAATTAAATTAACTCATTGAAGCTGTCATCCATATGCAAGTCCGCCCCACAAGCGGTTCTTAGTAGGATGCAGCTCACCCTTCATGCGACTCGCCCAACACCTCATGGCGCTTCGCGCTTGGTGCTATCAATGTCTGCCTGGTGTGTGAAAACCCGACATGCTCCGTCCCGGCATTGTAGGGATGCGAGGGTCTATGGAAGTACAACTACGGCCATGCATGAAAATGAAGTACACCCCCCCCCTTCCTCCTCCTCCTCCTCCTCGTCGCCCCTCCCCCCGCCGACTCCCCTCCCCCTCCCCCTCCCCATCCTGCCTCTCTCCCCCCCCCACCCCCCCCCCCCCCCCCCCCCTCCCAAAGATGGGCATAAACACAAAGCAAGAGCACAATCATACGTAGCAAACCATCGGCAGTCGATCGTCCCCACCCGCCAAAAAACAACAACAAATATATCAGCGCCCCATACTGTACCAGAAAAAAAACATACCGTCCCCCCCTCTTAACGTTATGGGCCCTGCGTGACATGTTGAAGTTTGGCGAAAAGCGCTGTGGAACATCCGGTGGTGTTGATTCAGGTCTTGTGAGTAGCCTGTTGTATCAGCCCCCCTCGCCCAGAAAACAGCACGAAAACAACACGTCAGCCCTGCCCCCCCCCCCTATAAATATATGGTATATTTATAGGTTGGGTTGGCGTCGGTTCGCAACGACGCTGTAAAACACGCCTCTCACTGCGTGAGCTAGACAACCAGGGTACCGTTTTTTTTGTGTTTTTTTTTTTGTTTTGGCGGTCCAAAGCTGGCAGTCTACGTAGTTAGATAATTTGTGCGGGGTGGAGAATCTTTGCTCCGCACAAGGGGAATGGTCGCATCACGTACTGTAGTGTGTATATGGTAAGGCACCCGCCAGGCAGTTACATAGTGCTCCCATTGCTGTCTCAGGGAGTGGCCACACGAAACATTATATTAGCTCATTGAAGCTGTCGTCCATATGCAAGTCCGCCTCAGAGGCGGTTCTTAGCAGGATGCAGCTCACCCTCCATGCCACTCGCCCAATACCTCACGGTGCTTCGCGCTTGGTGCAAGCAATGTCTGCCTGGTTGGTGAAAACCCAACGTGCTCCGTCTCGGCATTGTAGGGATGCGAGGGTCTATGGTCATATGACTACGGCCGTGCACGACATGAGTACCCCCCCCTTCCCCCCCTCCCCGCCCATCGACGCTGGCATCCAAAGGCAAGAAAGTCCGCCTCACCAGCGGTNAATTTTCAGGGTCTATCTCCAAAAAACGGCGTGGACATTGGCCACTGAGTGAATTTTCCGCTTTATACTTGAACCAGCCTGTACCCAGGACATTGAATCGTTCATCGCGTATATAGCACTTTTGTTTTCCTCTCAAAATCACTTTTTGGGTGAGGTATAGAGCTCCTCAAGTGATAAGTGACCACCCTTATAAGGCAAAAACACGGTGTTGCACCTCTACCGTAGCATGCGTCAAGACCAAAGCGGTCCACGAGACGAAGAATTCATGCAGGGGCGAAGAAAAGCGCCCTGGCGGAAGAAGAGGTAAACAGCAGGCCCAGCAGACTCAGGCGAGCAGAGGCACCGCTTACGTGGGATCTCTTACTACGTGGTGTCATAATTTCACGTTGGTAGGGATCCACGTGAGCGGTATAACTCTGAGCGCCTGGGTCTGCTGCGCTTGAGGTTCACCTGCTCCTCCGCCACGGCGCTTCGCTTACACCACCCTCGCATGATGCTTTGCCCCATCAGACACATGCTACGGTACAGTAGAGGTGCAACACCATGTATGTTTTTTGCCTTATAAGGGTGGTCACTTATCACTTGAGGAGCTCTATACCTCACCCCGAAAACTTACTTTGAGAGGAAAACAAAAGTGCTATATACATACGAACACCCGATGAGCACTATATACCACCATGCCTTAAGCAACACAAGGATGAAAAGACCCACGGTTGTGGGTTAAGGGGCCGGATCATTCAACAACGATTTCAGCCAAAAAACGGTATACCTTATACCCCTATCACCGTAGCACGCGTCTCTCTTCCACCACATTGGTTGAGCCCCACGTCGAACTCCACCAGGCAACCGCGGACGACATCTGGGAGCGATGCTACGGTATAAAGGTGCACCACGTTTTTGCCTTCTAAGGGTGGTCACTTGAGGAGCTCTATATCTATACCTCCAAAACTGTTTTTGGAGGGAAATAAAAGTGCTATATATAGTATATACCCGATTGTCAACAATCCCATGGCCTAAGCTTAAAAATGAAAAATGGTGCGACACACAAAAAAAAAAAAATCAATTCCGACGATTTGGGGCTAAGGTAAGAAGCCTTTAATAGGTCATTCAGAAAACGTTTCAGCCAAAAAAAGGTATACCTCTACCTCTACTTCTATCATCGTAGCACGAGTCCAACGCTATTGCCTTGTATGAGTCGTGTAGACCGTTAGATCGCGTGCGTGGGTATTCACCCTTCATCTATTGTGGGCGGGGGGGGGGGGGTGGAGGGGGGCTATGGGTTCTGTAGTAGTCGAGTCGGGGTTTAGCAAAGTACGGGTTCCAAAGAAAAACACTGGATGTGTTTCAATAGTAGTAGTGCATCGGGCTACTATTAATAGCGGTACACAGCAATGCGCGTAAAAAACAAAACAAACAAAAAACACCCACCTCGAAGGTCTTTGGTAACGACAATGGTACCCACGTGTTGACTAGATATCAAGTTACTGTGACTCGATTCCCCGTCACCCCCCCTTATTGAAGCTATCATCTATATGCAAGTCCGGCTCACAAGCGGTTCTTGGGTAGAATGCAGCTCGCCCTTCGTGCGACTCGCCCAACACCTCACGTTTCTCGCTTCGCGCTTGGTGCTAGCAAAATGTCTGCGCCTGGTCGGTGAAAACCCGACATGCTCCGTCCCGGCATAGTAGGGATGCGAGGGTCTATGGTCATACGACTACGGCCATGCATAAATATGAGGTACACCCCCCAGACAAGCTAGCCCATGCCAAGCACTTCAACTGGACGAAGTAAATCGACCACCGCCGCAGGAGAAAGGACCTTTACCGTGTCAGGACCTTGCGGGTGATGGCAGCTGCCAAGGGTCGCATTGGTTGATCTTCTGTCGGCGAGGCTGTGCTCCGGGGGAACGACACCGGCGACAGAAGACTGAGGCGACCCTTGGTGGCTGAAACCCCCCACAACATTATGACACGGTGAAGGTCCTCCCTCCCGCTTATCAAGTGCTCCATTTACTTCGTGGAGCGGAACTCGTTGGGCATGGACTGGTTGGTTTGGCCGGGGGGAGGAGGAGCTGGGAGGGATAGGGAGTGGAGGTATCTTGACATCATATCAACATACGGGTGGTATTGTCGTTACCAAGTACCTTCTTTGCGCTGTGGATATGTTTGGGTTTACACTCAACCACTTCTTCTATAAATACGTACGTACCCCGAAGGCCCCGACGCGCTAGAAGTGCTATTTAAACACAATCGAGTGTTAACCCTTTTAGTACTGCACTGTACAGAAACCAATATTTCAGTCTAACTCCAAGTGTTTTGTCCCCACATCGGGACTGCAGTTCCTAAAGGGTTAAACACAATCGAGTGCTTTTATTCAGAATCCGTGCTGTTGCTACCCCGACTCGACCGCATACGCCCATCATAGTAGCCCCCGCCCCACAATGGTTGAAGGATGGCATATGGCCCACTCATGCGACCCCACTGCCACAATCTTCGCGAAGCTTCTATTTATTAGACCTGCGTGAGAATAGCCCCTTCACTCAACAGGCGATCCTCGGATTGACGCTATTAACAGACAAGACAGACGGTGGTGTCGAAAAACTGCATATTCGACAAAAACCGTGGGTGGCTTTATGTGTGGCCAGTTTCCCGGAGAGCACACACAGTTTCGGTGACGCTGGACCAGGAGGTCGTGCGGCCTCTCCGGTCTCGCCCGACGGATTTGGATGGGGTAGTACTTTTTAGCTGAATACATTTCTGAATAACGGCGCTCCCTAAGCCAAATTCATCGGCATTTCACCCTTCCTTGCTTCCTTGTGTTGCCATATCGTTCACTTTTTACTCAGGGCATTGAGTCGTTCATCGCGTACGTAGCCCTTTTGTTTTCCTCTCAGAATAAGTTTTTGGGGTGAGGTATAGAGCTCCTCAAGTGATAAGTGACCACCCTTGTAAGGCAAAAACACGGTGAACCCCTACCGTAGCATGCGTCAAGACCAAAGCGGTCAACGAGACGAAAGTATTTACCTGCAGGGGCGAAGAAAAGCGCCATGGCGAAAGAAGAGGTAAACAGCAGGCCCAGCAGACTCAGGTGAGCAGAGGCACCGCTTACGTGGGGTCTCTTACTACGTGGTGTCAGCTTTTCACGTGGTAAGGGATCCACGTGAGCGGTATAACTCTGCGCGCCTGGATCTGCTGGGCTTGAGGTTCACCTGCTCATCCGCCACGGCGCTTTACACCACCCTCGCATGATGCTTTGTCTCTTCCACCACATTGGTTGAGCCCCACGTCGAACTCCACCAGGGGCGACCGCGGACGACCACCGGGAGCGATGCTACGGTAAAGGTGGACCTGCATACAGGCCATGTTTCTGCCTTCTGAGGGTGGTCACTTATTGAGGAGCTTTATGCCTCTATACCTGCAGTAGTCTAAACACTGATTTTGGAGGGAAATAAAAGTGCTGTATACTGTACGTATACTATATACCCGATTGTGAACACTCCCATGGCCTAGGCTTAAAAACGATAAAATGGTTAATGGTGCGACACACAAGGAAATAAATTCCGACGATCTTGGATTAAGGTGAGGACCTCCGGCATTCAGAAAGCGTTTCAGCCAAAAAAAAGGTATACCTTGGTATACCTCTATCATCGTAGCACGAATCAGACGCTGCTGCCTTGCCCAACGTCACCGACACTTTGTGCTCGCCAGGTAACGGGTCATCGCCCCCCACGGGGCGTTTCCGAACCAAGGACCCGACGCCATCGTCTTTGTCCAGCGCCAAGCCGAGGGTAGCCTGTTGAGTGAAGGGGTTCTGTGCGTCGGCCTAATGGGAGGTAGGTGTTGTGGTGATCGTTGCGTGAGTGGGCCGTGTCATCTCTGAGAGTCCGTCTAGTGAGAGCTCTATTAATAGCGAGAGCTTGTGTGGAGGCATTGTACAAGGGAAGTTATTTGATCTTGCCACGTATCGCTGAAGTCGACTGGGTCCCGAGCTGTCCGATGCCCCCGATGGCTGAGGAGCGGTTGTTGAGGCTCGCGGAGTTGACTCAAGAGGTGCTGTGGCCAATATGTGGGGGGGCGGAAGTTGTGGTGTAGAGCTTCGCTTTATCCTCCGAAGTATCGCTGGCCTCGTCTACGCCGCTTCCCACATGGTCTAGTAGCCTCGTGTGATCATTTTCCCTAGAATGCCGCGGTCGTGAGGGTAGCGGGCGATTCCGAGAATGTTGAAAGGGAAAGAGAGAAAGAGAGAGAGAGAGAGAGAGAGAGAGAGAGAGAGAGAGAGAGAGAGAAAAGAGGGGGGGGGGGGGGGTATGTACCTATGGATAGAGAGATAGAGGTGTTGCGACACATAATTCAACACCATCAGTAACGAAAACGCCATGAAAGCTCAACACCATACACAGCCTTAAAACATTAACAAAAAAACATTCCACATGGGAAAGGAAACGAGCTCTCCAGAACGCCTGTAGGCCATTCTAGGCAATACGGCATCTAGACAAACGGCGCACTCGTTCAAGCCTTTGGCGGCTGTCGGCTAAAAAATGTGGGGCCCAAACGTCAGTGCACGATAACATCGTCGTCCATGTAACCGTAAGACATATTATGTGTAGATTTTTCGTGCGTCAGCATGCATGCTATCGGCGTGAGGGATAATTTTGAGCCACGAAGAACGACGGACCTGATGACGTGTTGTCCTCCTGGTCAAAACGTTGCAAGCCAAACCCTAGCCTTGGAGGTAGAGCACTGCTGCAGTACCTCTTGCTAGAGCCGAAGTTACGGCTGTATCGTACCGGTTTTCTTTATTGGGAAGTACTTTGTTTTATGTTGGATGGCATTCGAACGATTTTCCCCAATCGATTCTATTTTCACCCCTTCTAATCTTGCGTGTGTGTCGCTGTTTAGTTTGTCATTGAAGACACGCGAGAAGAGCAACCGTGTATAGAACATAACATGTCTCTATATACAAGTGCACGGGCGCCGACTTGATCCTCAGTGCGGTCCTCGATTTGCCTCACATTGCCGACAGGTCGGATGTCGGTGACGAAGTCGTGCGGGGCATAACTTGGTCGTGGGTGCAACACACCGTCCTCGAGCAAACCCAGCGGTGTTTTGGCGAAGCCTGGGCTTTCCCCGTGGTGTCGGCTTGCCTCGGTAGATAGGGTAGTCACAGAACGTGGCCCTGATCATGCCGAGGGGGTCTCTGTCGGTAGTATCTCACCCACCGAACGCCCTTCGGTTGAGGATGGTAGACGGTGACTTCTGGTGTGTGACACTGCTCGGCAATGCCGCCTGTCACGCTGCCCAACCGACCTTCGATTTTACAGCATGTGCAACACAAAGGGACGGCTTTCGTGGGGGTAATGTTTGTTTCGGCTGCTCCACCTGATTTTGTGTTTTGTTCGCAAACGCGAGCGGAGGGGCGAACACCTCCATCCAGAAATTGGCGTACTTGTAGGACACACCCACCCTGCCCGAAGAATCGGGGAGATTCAGGGGGGGGGCAGAGGACGCGTGCTACGATAGAGGGAAAACATTTGGCTGATTGTGTTTTCTGCTTGACGGGGCTCCTCAACTCCAAATCATCATAATCATAATAGCATTCTTGTGATGCAGAATATTTGAACTTGACGCTTGGGCCGCCGGATTGTTCATCGCGTAGCAGTTTCTATTTCCTCCAGAGTCGTGTTTTTCGTGAGGTATACATCTCATCAAGTGCGGAGCTTCAGAAAAAACTATGGTGCACCTCTATCCCGTAGCACGCGTCAGAGAGCGGAGTGAAAAATAACGCCGAAGCGTTAGGTGTATCGGTAGGTTTCGTTCTCGGTAACACTCAGGCGAATGTAGTCTTGGCGGCGTTGCACAATGTGCTGTGCGGATACGCCCTTCTTTGCTCTCGTGCAATAGCAGGGAAGGCGTCGTTATCGCAACCCTTAACACTTTTTGCCGAGACTATCGTTCTGGGCCACTGGTTTCCGGCCGTAACTTGACTGTTCAACCCCCCCCCTCCCCCCGGAAACTGCAAGCGTCCACCATGTAGTGTAAAAAGCTTTGAAGTCAGGCCCTGTATAACCTACCAACTGTATTGTAATGTACCTCCCGAAAATTATGAATTAACCCTGACAACAGAAAGTCTTCTTTCAAGTTTGCGCCGTGAGATTACAGTCACTGCATGCAATGGTGTTGAAAACAATGAAGATTCCCGCGAAATTGAAGATGATATTGTTTCCGTCTTCCTGCGAAAACAAACTTGGTGGCTTGTCGCGCGCGTAATGTTCAGAATATTGCGAGTGCTACCAGTGCATTTTTTGCTACCCCCTCTTCCGATGCTGATCACCTTTTGTCTGTGTTCCCATTTATTCGGAAAGGCTCTCGCAGCAGCCGTACGAGTCATGATGCACATTATTACTGGAACCACCGAGGCCAAGGTTCGAAGGCCTCGGCCGGCCGCTGTCGGCATCCAGATGCTCTGGCGCAAGGGCTGGGCGCATGGTGACGAGAGCCAGCACGGGCGGCAATAATCGACGGGTTGCCGAAGCCAGCGAGTTCAACAGTTGTCCCCGTCCGTCCGTCTGCAGTCCAGGCCTTCGTGCAAGGAACCGTTTCTTCGCTGTAGGTTTGAAGTAGTAGAAGAAGAAACCGCTCTGTACGTACAGTATCAGTGGGGAGAGAAGATGATGGGTTCGACGAAAAAAATACGACCGGCCACGTAGTGAAGCCATCGTTCGTGAATCTGAAGTACCAAAACGAGGAGTACCCGAGGGTTCAAAGTTACGCGCAGGGAATATCACTCCAGACGCAGAATGATGCCACCCTATTGCTCCGCCAGCGCTTTTGGCATCCAGGCCGTGACCGGGGCAGCGACTTGAGCACAGGGACTGCATGCCAACAGCGCTGGAGGAGCGTGTAGGACGGCGTCTTCTCTCGTCTGTCCTGGTGTTCCCCACGCGTAACCCTAAACCTTGGCAGCTCTCATGTTGGCGGCCTGAATTGCGCGGTGAACGGCTTCACTCCATGAATACGTACAGTGGTGTGTATTCTTCCTGTCGAACCCCGTATCCCTCTAGCATGGGTTCTTCTATTGCACGTCTTGAGCGGGTTCTTCCACTTCATAAAAAGCACGGCGGGAAACGGTTCCTCGCACCAAGACATGCATACAGACGGTGGCAAGTGCTGGTTGACTCGCTGGGTTCGACAAGCCATCCGTCCTTCCCACCCCTGGCTCATCGCTATATGTGACCCGCGCGCCAAAACATCGGGATGGTGACAGCCACCTGCCGCGGCCTTCCAAGCTCGGCCTAAGTCCTTCCAGTCGTGTACATCATAATTCATGCCGCTGCTGCGAGAGACTGTCGAGAGTGAGCCATCAGGGGACGCCGACAGCCACCCCTCTCTTGGCTTTGGAAAAAAAAAAAACGACTCTGAAATTCGCCGCCCAGGTGGGGTGTGTTATCTTACCACATACAGTACGTGTTATACGGTAACCTCACTCCCAAACTGCGACTGCTTCGACAAAAAAAGGTGGAAGTACGTACACACAACAACCCGATGTTCATCATGGGCTACGTACACACTGAACAACTGAGAAAGCAGTAAAACACACATACACACATAGGACTGGGTGGTGTGTTGGGTATACTTATCGTTATCCCCAGTTGAGGAGTATCTAACTTCAAGACGCGTGCTACGTAGAGGTACTGTAGGTATCACTTTCCGGCTGATTTTTTTTTTTCTGATCGATAGGGCTCCTTAACCCAAATTCGTCTGCCTTTTTTTACTCTTATTGTGCTTTGAAAATATGTTTCCAAAATAAATATACCACTCTGTCCCGAAATAGAAGCACCATGTATACATTGATGTTCAATAAAAAGGTGCTTATATTTCGGGACAGAGTGGTACTTGGCATCGTGAGATTGTTCATTGGGCTGTATTTTCGTATTTTTTATTAAAAACTGTTCACCGGTGAGGTACACTACCTCGGCCCTCTCATAAGAAAGTGCCCCACAAGAAACTCAGCCTAAACATTACGGGGGAAATAAGAAGAGTCGACAGCTATTACACTGAACCAAGGTAGTGTGGGACACACCCCTTTCTAAAATACGAAAGTCAGCATGAGCCCGATTTCTGGTTTCTTATGAGCGGGACGGTACTACTGTGTATGGAGCTCTTCAAGTGAGGAGCTCGACAAAAAAAAAACATGGTGCACCTCTATCGTAGCATGCCACACAAATAGTCATAATGTTTTCGCCACGAACTTTCCCCCCCCCCATCTACCGCCGCCGCGGTATTGCTCGGTACGCCTACTTGTATTGTAGTGCAATGGTAGCAGACATTGTGAGGGTGATGCTGCTGTTGTTGTGGCTCGCTGTGCTGGACGACACGGCTCTGTGGCCGATGTGGGTGGTGATGGTGGTGGTGGTGGTGGCGGTGGCAATAGTGGTGATGGTGGTGGTGGTGTTGGTGTTGGTGTTGGTGTTGGTGTTGGTGGTGATGGTGGTGATGGTGTTGGTGATGATGAGCCCTTGCATTCCTCGCCTACGTTGGGGTCGGCTTCATGAAGGTTGGTGGCCGTCTTCTTGTGTCGTCTGTGCGAGCCAGGCACTCGATAATAATTAGGTGGTTGGAGGGAAGTAACATTCCCCTACTACTTCAGTTGGCGATGTATTGTTACATCTACCTGTACTGCGTGTCTAAACCACAAACCCTAGCGTCGCACTATCCTGAACAATTACGAACGGGTGTCCCCAAGGGTAACTGTTGTGAGCGGGGGGAAAACACCGCGAGAGGACCGTGCTCTTACTCCTCACCCCTGTGCTACTTTCGCTACGGCTTTCCTCGGCGCCGGCGGCGTCTTCCTCGCCTTCACACTGCCGCTCGAGTAACCTGTACTACATACAGTAGTAACCATCTGAGAACGGTACTTTTTTTTGTGGGTTCTGCCGATGGCTGTACTGAAAGAACCAAGGCGACAATTCACACGCCGGTTGTGTCCAACAATGCCCTGAGTGAAAATGAAAATTCGCGTTCGCGTCGATTTTTATATTTTTCAGTTTTGCTTTAGTTATAGCCTTGAAAGGCTATTTTTGGTAAGGATTGCAAATGGCCAATTTTCAATATATTTAATTTCGGCTGGCTCAGGAAACCATATTATAGACCCGATATTGAAAATGTGTTCCCGGAGGATTGTGGTGATAAGCTATACGATCATCATACAAGTTGTATTGTAGTAAAATATCCATTTTTGATGGCGCTGAAAATTTTTCCGTTTTGGGGTTAATTCCTTACTGTCAGTAAGGAAAAAAACCGAAAACGGAAAAATTTTCAGCGCCATCAAAAATGGATATTTTACTACAATACAACTTGTATGATGATCGTATAGCTTGTCACCACAATCCTCCGGGAACACATTTTCAATATCGGGTCTAGAATGTGGTTTCCTGAGCCAGCCGAAAATAAATATATTGAAAATTGACCATTTGAAATCCTTACCAAAAATAGCCTTTCAAGGCTATAACTAAAGCAAAACTGAAAAATATAAAGATCGACGCGAACGCGAATTTTCATTTTCACTCAGGGCATTGTTGGACACAACCGGCGTGTGAATTGTCGCCTTGGTTCTTTCAGTACAGCCATCGGCAGAACCCACAAAAAAAAAGTACCGTTCTCAGATGGTTACTACTGTACCTGTGCATTAATCTGCCTGTGTGGTTGACCGCAGTGCACGTGATGCTCACGAGGCACAGGGGCGAGGAGGACAAGAAGAAGAGCATAGCTCAAAGCAGCACTGCTAGCTTATTCAAGAAGAGCCGAGGAAACATGGTATCAGAGGAGCTACGGTGCTGGGCGGTGCAGAGCAACCGGAAGGTGCTCCAGGTCCTCCTTCTTCTGGACGGTGAAGGGTTCAAGCTGGACGATGCGCTTCTAGTTCGCCACCATGCCACCTAGTTTGCTGTACTGTGGGCAGTCGAGGTAAAAGCACGTTTGGCGGTGGCCCTACCAAAGCTGTTTTCGCCTCGATGGCATCCACTACACCAATCTGGCTGGTAGAGTGTCGATCCAGAAATGGACCACCTAGCTTCAACACCGCACCATCCAGAAGAAAGAGCATCTAGAGAACCTTCTGGTTGCGCCGGAGCGCCCAGCACTCGGACTCGAAGCTCCTTTGACATCACACGTCGCCTCTCAGCACTTCTCGAAACAAGCTATTTCTGATTTGCAACATAGTGTTCCCTTTCTTCCTTCCCCTGTGCGCCACGAGCTCCGTCTTATTTCCCCTGTCACAACATGAGCTTTCACGAGATGAACGGCCCACTTGCATTTCTCGACCCGCAACGACGATTTTTGGTGGATATAATAAGATGCTGAGCCAGCGAAACGGGCGGTGTAGACAAAGCACAGCAAGCAGCAGCGTAAGGCGAACTCGCCTCAACTACCGACGCCAAGAGCATCAATCCAGGATTCCATCCTGATTCGCCCCCTCCACTGAAGTACGCACCAGTGCGTTGAGGGCCCGATCGAAGCTGTGTCGGGGAAAGCCGTCTTGTAGAGCGAGGGTGGCGCGGCCCTCTGGCCAAACCACCTCGCATCTCGGGAACAGCACTTTTTACCACATTCGCTCCAGTACTGCAGTACTACAGACAGTACTGCTGTAGCGTTTTGTTTTATTGTGCAGACCGAACCATTCTAGAAGAAGAAACAAGAAGAGGGGGCGAAAACGGTCAGAACAGAATGGAGCCCTGCATTGAGCTGAAGGAGCTCCTGGTATACAACAGTACCGGACACCTCATAAGAAACGGGCAAAAGCTGCTCCAGGCTGGATATATTATTAAAAAATAGGTGCGTTCTTCATGACCCTAACTTCAGTGCATTGACTCCTGGATTTATTATTTTCCGACAAATCTCAGCCTGCCTTTTTTGTATTGCTCGTTTCTTTGTTAAGATGTCCTGTACTGTAGGGGAGGAACCGAGAGCTGTGCCACGGTACCGTAGAGGGGCAAAAGGGGGTACAGTACCTTGGTACAGAGATTGATTGTTTTGGGGGTATACATTTTTAGGGGGTACAGTGCTGTACCTGCTGCACCATAAAAATGTTCAAACCATTACGATTGCCCACAAGTATCACGAAGTAACAGCCGATTTTCCTAATTGAGAATTGCCTTTTCGATGAGAATGACAATCGAAAATATTGGTTTTTGAATTGTAAGAGATGTACTTCCCTCGCAGATTTTTATTTCACTGTAAACTATTGTCAGTTGAGACACCCGTCGATGACAAAAAAAAAAACGAAATCGGCATCGGCAGTCTCAAGATGTCGAAGATCCCAGAAAATCTGGATTTATCGGCGAGGTACCTCGCTCATAAATGCAAATTCCCTTAAATCCTTGATTTTTCGAGCCTGTAAAGGTTGATTTCGTTTTTTTTTTCGTGGATCGATACCTACCACCGAGGAACATATTTTCTAGGTCAAATTTTGATCGTGAGCGAAATAAAATTCTTAAACAATAACAAAGTACTAAAATCGATTTTCACTCTCATCGGAAAGACAATTCTCAATTAGGAAAATCGACTGTTAAGTGCAGCTCTGGCCGACAAAAATGCTTCACTTCACCGATGATGCGTTTCCCCTTGTTGGTGCGGTTCACGTGAACATGTTTGGTGTCGAGGAATCCAACGCATTCGTTGTTTGTGTGGGCCAGAAAGTGAAGTATGATGCACCTTTAGTACAGGGACAAGCTCGTATCCCGAAACGGTTTAGTTTCATCCCAAGCGCCTTTTTGAAAGCCGGATTTCCACGGACGAGACCTGGAGACGGCCATCATCATCAGCCTCGACGAAGCTATACGAGTAGCCGAAACGCAGAATGGGGTGAGGAGTCGTACAAGGTTTTCCTCGTCACCACCACAACCACACCTGCATCGATCAGCATCGCGCCGTTCGGAACAGCGAGACACGACTACAGCGCCACCCCACACTTCTCTGCTACTACTGTACGTACGTAGGCGTACCGGGAAAAGCCCCGGTAGAAGCGGTAACGCCGGGCCCAAAATCTTAGCACTGTTGTGACGTGGATCCTGAAATGAGGAAGTGTATCATACCCACCAACACACACACATCCACGCAATTCCATAATATATGTGTTACTGTTTCACGTGCTCAAACGCTGGACACACCTACCGCCGAAGAGGGTCGCAGGTGTTTTCAATCGATGCTACGAGTGACATCCATGGCCGTCCTCTATGTACGTATGTATGCAGCCGCGGTGTTTTTGCCGAAGTTCTTCACCTTGTTTGTGCGCAAAACACCATTCCTGGAGTTGGTGTCCGTATCATCAGACGGTACGAGGCAGTACGTATGTACGTATGGTACCGTCGCGCGTGTTCCCTGTCACCAGTTATAAACTCTGTAGTCCTTGTCGTCAGGGGTAGAAACAGTAGATACGTAGATCTTCGCACACAGTGTCATGTTCTCCACGTGGTCTTCGCAATATATATATATGTGTCGGTATGCCTTCCTTGGCTGTGCGGCTGTGCTTGCCATTGCAGTCGTAGTAGCATATCATATGTAGCACAGGAAAGTGCCCCTGTGTGCACGTAGCGGTCTGTCTGGCCGGGGAAGCTCACATATCTACGAGTACTGCACCAACCAGTAGAGGAGAGGACGCCGTAAATACACGAAGTAACGGTTACAAAAAACGAAACGGCAATAAAAAGTATGGAGGCGTTCCGTCATATTCACCAGGGAGTACAACATCGGAATAGCTAAATGTGTACGACTCTGGACGGAAATGTAAGAACCGTTAATCTATACATTTGAAGCCCAAACGGTCCTTACATTTCCGCTCAGAGACGTACAAACGGTCCTTTCGTTGTCATCGAGAGACGTACTACCTGGTACCTGGTATGCCGTAACAACAGTATACGTGCGCTTGTGGCCTGAGTCATCTGTGCTCTCAGAATCACTCACTGACTGGTGATCGCCTGTTCAAGCCAGCCGAATCGACGTATCCAACGAGAACGAAGCACAGCCGTACAGTGTAATATGAGGAGCAAATCTAAATGCAAGGATAAATAATACGCACCACACATCATGTCATGCTATTACGGGGAACCTACGAGTAGAGTAAATAGGACCAACTACTACTGTTATTAATAGTAAGAGTTGTTTGTGTCTGAACAGTAGGTCCTATTCACTATGTATGATACCTCCCCCGTAATAATTACGCCACCTTACTTTTGTTTACCGTGTACCCCCGGTCTCCTCTCCTGCACTACTATTGTTTTTTTATCGTGGTAGGCTTCCACCGCTTCCTCCGTGGAAGCTTCCACGGCTTGCATGGATGGGAGCTTCCGCCGCTTCCATGGAATAATCCGTGGAAGTGATGGAAGTTTCCATAGAAGCGAGGGAAGCTTCCACGAATTCACCCCCTGATCCCACTCGGTACACCGTCCCACCCGAAGTGAGCCCATCTCAATTACCAAAACGTGGACCAATCATAAATAAATGGGATATTAAAAACCGTGTAGCGCGTAGCGCGGAAACACATTAGACCTGTCCAGTGTCCGAAGACCCTCTTCAAACGGTAACTTCCATGAATGTTTGGAAACGTGCATGGAATTTTCCACGCTGGAAGCTTGCATGAAAGCAATGGAAGCTTCCATGACTTCCATGAAAGCTTCCATGACTTCCACGGAAGCTTCCATGACTTCCATGGAAGCTTCCATGACTTCCATGGAAACTTCCGGCGACTTCCGCGAAAGAAAACAGTAGTGCACCAGACCCCGTGTACCTGGTGCACCTACTACCTGCGCTGATAATATTTTACGCTATCGGACAGATATGAAGCGTGTTGCGCTAGGGGTATTAAACAGCACATTTTGGCAAATAAAAAGGTATCTGCCTGACGCGGGGCTCTTACTTGAGGAGCTTCTGTTCGTACCCGATATATATCGTACGAGTATATCGTTGCCGTACAAATCAGTTGTGTTTTTATGCACTCTCATCCGTGCCGCATGCTACGATAGAGGTGCGCCATGTTTTTTCTGAGCTTCCTCACTTAAGGAGCGTCATACCTCACCGAAAAAATGATTTTGGAGGAAAATAAAAGTGGTGCCGGATGAGAAATCTCATGACCGAAGTATACTCTGAAACATATTTCGTCACAACAATGAAAGTCCGACGAATTTGGGTTAAGGAGCCCGATCGTTCAGAAACCTATTCAATCAAAAAGTGCTACCTCTACCGTAGCACGCGTCCGCGGTGTCATTACTGTATGTAGGCCCTGATGGGAACTGCCATCAGGTTGTATGTACGTACGTGGTACTTTCATTTTGATCAAAAGTCAGTGTTTTGGGTGAGAGAGCTAGAAGAAGAGAGCTCCTCAAAATGACCGCCCTCATATTTTTTAGGTGCAATATATACCCCTGCAAGGAAAACACGCCTCCCATATTTGGACAGGAGGCCCCGGTCCGGCGATTTAGCGTGACATTCAGGACCTTAGTCGGACAATTGCCACGACATTTTCTGGGGACCCTGGTCGCATGACTGCCGTGCCCGACAGACACCACCTCGGTCGGACGATTTACCATGCCATACAGGAACTTGACCGGGGGCGATTGCCGTGCCATCAGAGCCCTGATCGGGTCATTATCGGGAGGGCAGGAGCACCTGTGGGCTGGCCGGGTTCTTATTGGGAGAGCACGACCACGTGTGGGCCTGGCAAGTATGACACTCAAAACAGGTTCCCGCTAAAATAGGCGCTACAAGCCAGTCGTTACGTACGTAGAATATGGTGGGGGATTTTGTCCTTGTGTCACTTCGCAAGACGAAGACCTCGCTACTCCAGACAAACCCCCCCCCCCCCCCCCCCCCCTCAAGCCCCCCCGGACGGGCAGCTAACAACGCACAGCAAAGTGCGGTACCCGCCTACGGCGTCCAACTTCAGCAGCCGCCGCTAAATTCAGGTCAGCAGCTTAGCCAAGGGCAAAAGTTAAACTGCGCCGCCTCCCGCCCCCCCCTCCCCCCTCGAAAAAGCCCACTACACCAAAACAAAACAGCCCCCCGCCCCCCCCCCAAAACAAAAAGCACTCACCAAACAAAACCACCTACCCCACCCCCGCCCCCTCCCCGTGGGAACACCCGTGAACCTCCACTTGTTCTCCCCCTGAAACGAAACTTTCGAGTCTAAACCGTATTTCCCCCGTTCAGCCTTCGCTCCGTGCTGTCTTCTTTCTCGGCCGCAGCTCATCCAACTCCGGGTTCCGCGTGAGAATTACCACGCCTTCAAGAACGTTCGTAGACGGGATCCACTCGTTCGTCGCCAACTTTAAGGGTTTCCAAGTGAGTCCGTGCGTGAAAATACAACGGCAGGGTTGGGACGAGTTGGTAGGTTGGGGTGGGTATTGGTTGTTGGTATTGCGTAGGCGTTTGGGCGGCGGGGTGGGGTTGGGAGTTGGCGTGGGATTGGGGTTGGGAAGGCAGGGTGGGGGGCGCGGGGGGTATTGCTCAGTCCACAACACACCATCTATGCTTCGGACAAACCAACATGTTCGCTGGGGCACACACGAATAGTTGCACACGCACGAACTCAGCAACGCGCTGCTTCAACTGAAACGCAAGGACTCCGGAACCTAAAAACAATATCAGTATCCCGTATTAACCGAAAGCAACAATGGTAATTAAAAAACCGAAACCAAAAATTAAACTTTCCAAACCCAAATCCGAATCCGAAATCGAATCCGAAAAAGCGGAAACCGAAACGGCAGCACACACACTACGTAAATGCTACCGGTATTTACTATAGCCCGTGCAGGCTAAAGTAAAGGTCCACCACAAAACACAACACCATACCACACCACCACAGCTCGATAATATACATCATACATACTAAATACTTCGTATATTATAGCTAGGATATCGACCGATTATTCAAAAGGGTGGTACCCAGCGCTGCGTCTCGCCAAACCATCGACCAGCAAGCACATCGCGCTGGCATGCATGACATGAATGCATACCTCTGCGCGGTCTCGTACGCCGAGGAGGACGGGCGTTGTGTGCGTCTGGAAGCCGGTGATGGTCTTCGGCTTACCCGCCTGCCCCACCGTCTCCACCGCCTGCCCCACTCGCACGTTCACCGGCAGCGGCTTCAGGTTCTCGTCAACCTGAGAACAAAACAGAAAAAAAACGACAACATTTTGTGAGAATGATTTGAAGCAACAACAACAACAACAACAACAACAAACAACGACAACATCACCAACAACAACAACAACACCAACAACAACAACAACAACAACAACAACAACAACAACGACAACAAATACAACACCACCCCCACCGCCACCACCACCACCATCACCAACAACAACATTTGACGAAAGCGGTTGACACCGGCATCAGCCCCAGCATCCCCACCCCACATCAACAGGCAGCAGGCCGCCATCCTAACCACCACTCTCACCCTTACCACCACCCCCATCCCCACCATTACCCCCCCCCACAAGCTCTGCCTGGTTGGTGAAAACCCAACGTGCTCCGTCCCGGCATTGTAGGGATGCGAGGGTCTATGGTCATATGACTACGGCCGTGCACGACATGAGTACACCCCCCCACCCACCTCTTAACCCTTGACCCATTGAAGCTGTCATCCGTACGCAACTCCGCCTCACAAGCGGTTCTTAGCAGGATGCAGCTCACCCTTCATGCGACTCGCCCAACACCACCTCACGTTTCTCTTCGCGCTTGGTGCTAGCAACGTCTGCCTGGTCCGTGAAAACCCGACATGCTCCGTCCCGGCATTGCAGGGATGCGAGGCTCTACGGTCATTCGACTACGGCCGAGCACGACATGAGTACCCCCCCCCCCCGGCTTACCCTCACCACGACCACCTCCGTCAAAAGTCAAAGGCAGGAGGCACCAGCACCAGCACCACACACCGTACCCTTTATCCCTACCAAACGCCCGCCCACAGGACAAGGCCGCCGCCGGCGCTCTCACCGTCATGAGCATGCGCGGGTTCATCGCCGCCGTGATGTAGAAGAGCATGTAGTGGTACTTGCCCAGCAGAGTGTTCTTCATGTCCATGCACAGGTGCATGACCGTAAGCACCCCCGCCAGCCCCGCCGGGTTCATGATCAGGCGGTCCGAATGGAAGGGGTGCAGCGACATCAGCCCCTGAAAAAAAACAAAAAAACGCCGCCGGCGCGAAAATGGGATTTGAGAGACCGGAGGGGAAAAAAAAGGGCGGAAGGAGAGCAGCGATATCAATAAAAAAATCCCCCTGAAAAAATGTCGTGACATGAGATTGGCGACCCCAGGGAAGGGGAGGTCGAGGGGCGATGGGATACAATGTTTTCTTGGTGCCGAAGTTCCAAATACGGTGGGGGTGTAGATCTGATCGCACAAATCATTGTGCACCACCGCCACCGCTACGAGTACGGCTACGAGTGCGGGTATGCGGGTAGGTACGGGTACGGGTACGGGATACAGGTACGGGTACGCGTGCGGGCACAGGTGCGGATAGGTATGGGTGCGGGTACACAAGTATGGGCACGGGTATGAGTACAGCTACGGATACGGGTATGGGTAATGTATGAGTACGAGTACGGGTACGGGTACGGGTGCGGGAACGGGTACGGGTACGGATTCGGGTACGGGCACGGCCACCGCCGCCGCCGCCGGTGCACGCACCTTGCCCATGTGGTTGAGCCCCTGTGCGATGCGCGTGACGAACAGGTGGGACGCTTCTCGCGCGTAGAACTCGCTCAGTTGTCGCAGCAGCTGCGCCACGCGGGAGTTGTTCGTGCCCGCTGAGACCAACCCCAGGGCCTTCCAGACGAAAACGCACACACCGAGAGAAGGAGAATAAATAAATAAATAAAAAACAACTCATTAAAAAACAATACCAAAACAAACAAAAAAAAACTCAGAGAGCACACAACATATCAGGTACGTGTGAACATTACATGGCTATACATACGAAAACTCACAACACGCAGGACACAAAATCGTATCAGAACCGTGGTCTGTAGATATATAGGTAAAGGGGTGGGGTGGAAAAGTGGCAGTCAGGGGCTTCCAAAAAGAACAGCAAGAGTACGAGTTATCTGGGTGCGCTTTCCCCTATCGAAACGCTTCCACGTTTTCGTTTCTGCTTTTCATTCCGCATTGTCCAGAACGTTGAGCGTCATTTGTGGACAAAAACATACCAAGAGGGAGAATGACAACACTTTGCCACATACACACCATCATCACCGCCAGCACCATCATCAAACAACAGCGGCAACACCAACACCGACAACAACACAACCGATACGAGAACCACTCACCACCATCATAAACAACAATAATAACGAAGTCACCGACAGAAAAGACACAAACGAAGCTTATCAATAGTCGGCAACTTGACCATCCATCCCCACCCCAAAAAAAAAACTCCGCTTTTTGCCTTTTGCTTCACCCCCGACCCCGCCTTTCCCCCCTGATCGCACAAGGGGGTAGGGAGAGAGAGAGAATGCGTCCACAAATCTAGAAAACCCCTGAAACGTATCTACAGTAGAAAGCTTCCGCAAAGTCTCAGCAAAGCCTCTGGAAAGCCTCTGGAAAACCAGTGGAAACCCCAAGCTTGTCTCTCACCATGATGGCCGACTGCGCCACGTCCGCGTCAGCGTCGTGGGTCAACCTCGACAGCTGGTCGATCACCGCGAAGTCGGGGTGGCTGATGTTCAGCAGAGCAAGGGCCAGAGGCACCACCCTGGCTCACATCACACAATGGCAGGCAGGCAGGCAGGCAGGCAGGCAGGCAGGCAGGCGCAGCACAGACAGAGAAATCCAGCCAGGTCAAAAATCAGTTGGGCACGGCACGCATTTTTCATTCGTACGTATTAATTGTTACAAATCTGTACGTATGTATGTCAGCTGTGAGCTCGACTGATTGCGTGGTTGTATATGCGGAAGTACATTTTTACCCATTCGGCGGAGGAGAAAAAAAGAAAAAAAAGGAAAAAGTGTCCGTTGGCCAGAAAGAAGGCCGGGTTGAGGAATTTCACGTTGCGGCGGGGGTGGTGGTGATTGTGGTGGTTTCGCTCCAAGAGGCGTTATGCCGGGGTGAAGGGGGAGAAAAAGCGACGGGGATGGTGGTGGTGGTGGTGGTGGTGGGGTTGAGAGCGTGCTTTCAGGCCGCTGTTGACTTGCAGTAGCTGTGGCAGCACAGTTGGCCTGACTGAGTACCACAACGACAGCACCTATTGTGCGAAAAAAAACTCCACCAGGCATGATGATGGAAAACACCCGACGGAGCCGTCCACAGCCGTCGACTGCCTTGGACCGGATGTCTACATAGCGCGTGCGGCACCAGACCCTCCCGCTATTTCCTCAGGCCTCACTCGTTCGACTCGAGCATCCATCGCCCTTACACCAGTACCACTGCAGCTGCCGTGAAGCGCCGCGCGCGTGCTCGCAGGGCGGGGAAAGCCCCGACTCCCTCGAGCACACAACCAGATCACGGAGAAATGACTAAACAAAATTTGCCAAGTTTGCCTGCCGGACTAAGCAGGCAGAAGCTCGAGCTACGTATCATACGTAGAGTAGTACTCGTGGCGTGCCGAAAGGCGCAAGAAGGAATCTTCACCTCGAACTACAGTGCACAAACAATTTGCTATTCTGTCCCTCCGAAGAAGTATGTACACGAGTACCCTCGACCCCCCCCCCTGTCCCTCCTGCTGCCTCTCCTTTCTCTCTACGAGATCTCCCTCCGTCAAATGACCAAGGCAAGCAACAAATGAGTACGCCCCCCNCCCATTGCTGTCTCCGGAAGTGGCCACACCAGAAATTAAATTAACTCATTGAAGCTGTCGTCCATATGCAAGTCCGCCTCAGAGGCGGTTCTTAGCAGGATGCAGCTCACCCTCCATGCGACTCCCCCAACACCCCATGGCGCTTTGCGCTTGGTGCAAGCAATGTCTGCCTGGTCGGTGAAAACCCGACCTGCTCCGTCCCGGCATTGTAGGGATGCGAGGCTCTATAGTCATGCAACTACCCCACCCCCCTCCCTCGAGGCTCTATGGTCGTACGACTACGGCCATTCAAGGCAATGAGTACAGCCCCCCCTCCTCCCTTCCGCCTCTTATCCGTCTGCAAGTACCCTCCTCTCCGCTTTCAGACCCGTCTACTCACCGTGGTCATACGACTACGGCCATACATGACATGAGTATCCCCCTCCCCCCCCCACCGCCCCCTCTCCGCTCCTAGAGCCGTGTACTCACCGTCGGATGGGCAGCTCCCCGTAGTGCAGAAGGTGGTCAAACGTCCGCAGGGCCATCTCCGACCCGATGTCATCTCCCAGCGTCACCAGAGCGATCCCCAGAACGGCAGCAGCCTGATTTCGGTTTCGGATTCGGATTCGGGTTTGGGTTCAGTTTCGGTTTCGATTTCCGACGCGGTTTCGGTTTCGGTCGCGTGTTCGGTTTAAAAAACACTTTTAGGGTTCCACTCAGTTTCAGTTTTGATATTGGTTCGGATGTCGGTTTCAGTTTTGAAAACGGCTTTTGGTTTGTAGTTCGGTCTCGGTTTCAACTCCGTTCTAGAAATCGGTTTTTGGTTTCTGGTTTTCGGTTCGACTTTCGGTTCGGTTTTGGATTTGGTTTTGGTTAATATCCGTTGCAGTTTCGATTTCGGTTGCGGTTTCGGGTCCACTTTCAACTTCGGTTCCGGTTTCAGTTTGGATTTCGGTTTTGGTTTCGGGTCCAATTTCGGTTCGTTTTCGGTTTCAGTTATAGGGGTTTGGTTTCGGTTTCGGGTTCGATTTTCAGTTTCGGTTCCGGTTTCGTACACTACACCAGCACACACTACACAATTGCGGATCGACAAGGGTCCCCCACCCCACCTGGTGCTCCGCGTTCTCGTCAAGGTGCTCCGCGCAGACGTGGAGCATCTCCTGCACCTTCAGGACGTTCCCCGTGCCGGCGTAGGCGCAGGTGTCCAGCACCACTTGGGTGTACCGCCCCATGCGGTGGTCGATCGTCTTCACAATCTGCAAACACACACACGCAAACAAGACACGAAACAAAAAAACAAGAACAGGCACCGCCGAACGTTCGAATTCGCATCAAAATATATAAACATCGACAGGTATATAGCGACAATACTGCTATGATAACTCCCTACCGGGAGCAATTGTTTGCTGCCACATTATATTTCTCAAGAAGGCAGGCAAGATAAAAAACAAAAAACAAAAAAAAATGTTACACACCGAATTTACCACGCCTTAATACACGACAAAAAAAAAAAAAAAAAAAGTCCGCGGATAGATTGATTGGTCCAAAAACAGACTCCACCTTAAACGCACAAAACATATAACGCTTCGCATCATAACTAATACAATCCTATTTCCATACCCTGCAGTATGCCATACAAGACCCGAACGTACTCGTAGCACGCGCGATCGAAGTGTCCCACACAGCTCGCAAAAATATTGACTTTCGACGAAATCCTCGATGCCAAAGCCGACGTTTTATTTTCATTTATGATATTATTATCTTTAGAATTAATAATTCCGCTTGCACGTCCGTCCATCCGTCCATCCATCCGTCCGTCCGTGCGTCCGTCCGTCCGTCCGTCGTTTTATTTTTCTTGTTCTTGTTTCCCCCCCATACACACGCTACCACACCAGCCAGCATCGCATGGCACCGTATCGCATCAAAACGCCGCACGAGCACCTCACCTCCATCATGGCGTCAGCCTTCTCGCTCTTCCCGATGAAGAGCAGCCCCAGCCCCAGGGACACCAGCCTCGCCATGGACTGCTCCAGCTCGGTGTCGCTGCTCTCCATCAGCCTCTGCACCAGGACGGAGCCCACCTCCTCGTTGCAGGTCCCCACGAAGATCATGCCCAGAGAAAGAGCCGCGAGGCCCACCTGCTCCATGTCACCGCCAAGCGTTCGATTTTTTGGGGTCAAAAGTTCGCGAGGCAATACACTTTTTATGGAGTGCCAAAAGACGTAGGCAGCATTAGACATCCGGACGAAATACTTGGGAGAGCCAAAAAATGTCAACGTGTTAAAAACATTCCACCAGGTGCTGGATTGGCCTCATATATATACATCGTGTCAGGCCTTGCTGTCAGGGATCAGACAAGACGTAAGAGGCAGCACTTGGCGTCAAATGTCGCACCTCGCTTTAAGGCATCGTTCAAGACTTGTGAGGCAACACTTGGTGTCACATAATGTCGCACCAAAAAATTGCGCAAAACATCGCATCAGACACTGGATCAGCAACATCGTATATATATACACCAGGCATCGCCTTTAGACGTCGGATTAGACACCGTATCAGACTTCGAGCCGAAACATCGCGTTACGTTCCGCATCAAAATACTTGATTTGGTCATCGTACAATACCAGACATTGTTTTAGACATTGGATCGGGCATCGCCTCAGACTTGCCCAGACAAAATACCGCGTCGGGAATTTCACCACCCACGTGCTTGCTCACGTACCAAGCGAGCACATCTTGTTTCGCAATGCAGGCGGTACGCTATCATGGGCATGCCGACACCACCCCTCCCATCCCCCCCGCCCCCGCTTTGTGGAAAGGTATACTTCCGCAAGTTAAAACAGAAGCAAACACACAAAACAAACCTAAAACACACAATACCACCAACAACAACACCAACAACACCAACAACACCAACACCACCAACCCCATCACCACCACCACCACCACCACCACCACCACCAACAACAACGGGTTTTCACCTCCACCATGTTGGCGTTTTCCGTGTTAGCCACGAGGGGTGTGAGAAGCTCCACCACGTCCTCCCGCCTTGCGCCAGCGTACGCCACGCCCAGCCCAACGCAGGCGCCGCAGCGCATCGCGTGAGAAGGTGAGTCAACGTGGTCAGAGAGGAGAGCCAGGGCCGGGTCGCTCTCGTTCCGCACCCCGCTGTTTATTTTTTCCGCGCCGAAAATAGGGGAGGGCGGGGTAGACGGATAGACCGACCGACCGACCGACCGACACGCAGGCAAACAGACAGACAGACAGACAGACAGACAGACAGACAGACAGGCAGACAGACAGTCACGCAGGCAGACAGACCAACAAACAAAGAAACCGACAAAGAGACGGATGGGTAAGAGAGGGGAAACGGAACACGCATATGAAGGATGAAAGTGTGAGGCGGCAGTGGGGCGGGGGGGGGGGGCGAAAGGGACGATAAGCGGAGGCGGAGTCGGCGAGGGGTACAGGGGACAGCTTCATATTCTCCCCGCGAATTCTTCTTCCCCTTGCTGCATCACATTGCACAGTAGCAGGCTACCCAACGTAAAAGGCAGGAAGACCCTCAGGACGACAGCATCCCTCACGTAACCCAAGAAACACAGATAAAAGTCAGAGGAAGAGTAGGAGGCGGGAAGCGATGACGGGGCGGGGGAAGGGGGCACGGGAGTCACATTACCTGCTCAAAATCCCCACCGCTAGCACAGCGCCGGCCTTGATGTAGTCCTCGCTCGAGTACAAGAACTTGTCAATCTGGGTCGGGGGGGGTGGGGGCGGGGGTCATACGAGTGGGGCCACAAGGGAAGGAGGGATAGCGCCAGAGGAACAACAATATGCGCGAACAATAGGAGAGGGGATATAGCGCAAGCGAGCGGGCCCGCGTGTGCAGGGGGCTCAAAACACCATTGTAGGCAATTAACTAAATATGTTTCTGCGGCCGAGCACGTTTTCACCGGCAAGCGTTGGTTGTACCAAGCGCGAAGCGCCGATACGTGCTCGGCGAGTCGTCTTTACTAGTTTTGCTTTTTTTTTGTGTTTTCAATGTTTTAATTTTGTTTCGTTTCGTTTCGTATCGTTTTGTTTGTTTGTTTGTTTGATTGTTTGGGTGTTCTTTTTTCCTGTCTACCTGACGTCCTCCCGAGAAACGTTGTAGGGATGTGAGGTGATATGGTCATACGACTACGACCATGCATCCCAATGAATACCTCCCCCTCCCCTTGTGACATATGGAAACATATGTAGTGAGCGCCCAAATGTTGGACGTGGCTCTAGTAGGGGGTAGGGATGGTGCTCCGTATCGAAAGGGATGCGTGGTCAATGGTCAAATGACTAAGGCAAGCAACAAATGAGTACCCCCCTCCCCCCTTCCCCTCCAAATCAAAAGGCCTACCTGTGTGAGACCCTCCTCGACGTTCCAGAGGAGAATGGTGCCTAGGGAAGCGGCGGCGCTCATCATGCCGTGATCCTTGTTCTTGTACAGCCAAGCGTTGCCCTCGGTCGTCATCAGCTGCACACACCAAAATTATCAAATGGCAGCATCAAGAAATGATCACATTATTAATAGTAAACTAAGAAACACGTCAGCTGTGAATTCTGATCACATTATAGCACCAAGACAAAAAACAAAACAAAAAACGCCCCGAAGGGTGCAACAAAAAGAAGGAAAAACAGCGCAGCAAAAAACAAAACAAAAACGTCTGCTCATGTGAGGAAAATACAGAAAAGCAACAACAACACAAAAACAATTAACCGAAAAACCATAAAATACCGTAAACACGGCCTTGAACAAACAAAACTACTCAAGAAAAAAGATGTGTACGAACAAGTTGTTCCAAAACAAAAATATGATAATAAGAGCTACGTAATTCGTCCACTAACGCAGCCGCCGGCAATGCCGCGACGCTCAATGCAACCCCTCACCTGATCCTGGCCGTAGCCGGCGTTCACGAAGGCGTTCACGAACGTGGAGGCCAGGTTAGCCCGGGCCGAGTCCACCTGCTGCCCCCCCCCGTCCCTCCGCCTAGACACGCCTCCTGACTCCGCCAGATGGCTTTTGTAGATGTCCTCAGGCGTCTGCTCCAAGATTACCATAGGCAAGCAGTTAGGCAGGCAGGTAGGCAGGTAGGCAGGTAGGCCAGCAAGCGCGCGAGCGGGAGTCCCAAAGAAGAGCCAACGCGGGGAAAAGAGGGTGGGGGGGGGGGGGGG
>MEHQ01003700.1:69328-99098 GCA_008828725.1 Saccharina japonica
ATAAACACAAAAACAAGACAAAAACCCATTTTCATACCAGTTTACGCCATATACGTAACAGGACTAAATGGGCGGCAAAAAGCCAACCATATGGTGTTATTTATACCTCTGGTTACAAAAAATACACAAATAACAAACCAAAATCGCTCAGCGCGAAACAAAACGGGGGAGGAGTTGAGAAACAGCCGCATTTTCTTCTTCTTGTTTCAAGTGGGGGGCGGGCCGGGAGCACAGTGCGCGGTATATCGGGCGGTGGGTCTGGCGTGCTCGCGCCGCTTAACTCAGCAAGTGTCCGGGTTCTGACATGAAGTCGCCATCTCAGCAGGTACAGGCACACGCCGCTCGTAGTTCTTCTCGTCCACGTTACGGGAGGTTCCAACAGCTTCTTCAGTCTCTGGATATCTGCGGTGATGGGGGGATCGTGTGATGGGGGGGGGGTGGGGTCGGGCGGGTCCCGGTGTGCCGGGTGGGGTGCGGTGCGGGGGGATGGGGTGGGGTGGGGTGGGGTGGGGGTGGGGTGGGGGGCGTGAGGATGCCAGGCAACAATAAGGCGGCACGCGAATGGAGCCAAATCCGAAACGACCGAGGGCGACGATGACGGGATAGCTTCATGCCCAAAGGAAGCTTACATGTTTCGGTAAGGATTTTTGTTTTGCCGTCGCATTTGGAATATCACCCCCCCCTCGCCCCCTTCCCTCCCCCCCCGTTCCCCTATAACCTATAACCCCCTTGTCTTCTTGCCTAGCACTGCGCGTACCACCGCATAGCAACAACGCCGCAAGACCAGGGTTTCATACCAAAGAGCTTCCGTTACAAGTAACGAAATACAAAAATAACAACAAAAAATCAACACTTCCAACTTCCACCACCTCCACACCAATCTCACCACGACAACGACCACTGCCACCACCACCGCCAACAGTACCACCAACAATTCCACCACTGGTGACAACCGCTTCCGAACGATTATAACTCCAGTCCGCCCGATCGGCGCCAAGCACGGCGTCGACAATCACATACACGCACCACGCAAACACCCAACCCCAACCAAACCCCAAAACCCACGTGAAACATCCCCAACACCCCCACCCTTTACCCCCCCTTAACACCCCAACAGCACACAGCAACTCCCCGAAAGCTGCCCCACGCACACCCACCCACCCAAACAACACACCTACATCCAACACGCAACACACAATAATGCAATGCGTGACAAACAGCACACAACACACAACACGCCACCACATCAACACACAACAAACCAGTACACCAACACACACCAACACGCACCTGCACTTCCACAAGGAGGTCCACCGCCTCCGCCTCCGCGTTGTGCTGCAAGTGAAACGGCACGATGTCATCCACCAGCTCGATCAACTCCGACACGTCCACCTCCCCATCGTCCATGGCCTCCGCGCCCCCGGCCCCCGCCTCCTCCTCCGCCCCGTCCCCAGCCCCTGTCCCCGCCCCGACAATGCGCATCCGGCGCGCGGAGTACTCCTGCCCGATTTCTCCGGCGAGCGAGCGCAGGAACTCGTGTCCCCACCGGCCGAGGTCCCCCTTGGTGCCCTCCAGCTTGAAGCGGAGGCTCAGGCGGCTGCCGGGTTCCGCCATGGTCATGGCCAACACCTGTTGGCATCATATAAACACATGTATAGCAGTGTTGGGGGATATCGAAGGAGGATTGTTGAGTTCGGTAAATATGTACGATACACGATACACAAAAATAAACTACCTATTCGATACGATTATTTCGATGTTTGATTTTCATACGTGCATACATCCTAAGTTTTGGGCTCAGTGTCTGCATAAAAAGCGCGGGGGGATGCCAACAGGGGATGGAGGGCAAAACACGCTTAATACGATATATCGAATTCCGCTTCATACCCTTACACTCGGTCGAGAAAAGTGCAGATAATCTCCGTGGCATTTCTAGTGGCACTGAGTCCCGCTTCGTGGGCTAATATCACGCCAGCGCGAAAAGCGCCCCCCCCCTCTCTTCCGGTTCACGCCCTACACCACAGCCTTTTCCCCCTCTTGCCGCCATGACCAATGGTGCTCGGGACAAAACCTCATGAATCCGTACGCCTGAAACCCCGACGTCCACCAAAATCGGAGCGCCCCCCCCCCTCCCCCCCCCCACGCGCATCCACCACCTGCATCCACGCACTCCCCTCACGACCAACTCCCGCACGATATACTGCCGGCGTTGCTACGACCCGATACCACCGCCGCCGCCATGATCAGCGGTGCTGCCGGTCCAGAGCAATCGCGCGAAAATTGTGAGAGGGGGGGGGGGGTGGTCGTCGACCCAAATGTAACCCCGCGGAAACTGTGAGGCGGTCGAGAGGACGCGAGGCAAGGCAAGGCAAGGCACACCAAACCAAGCCAAGCCAAGGCCATGGACCGGTCCAGTGCTCACCGACAAGATGTCCGCCAACACGCGCTTGTTCCCGTCCGGCGTGGCCTCCCCCTCGTCCTCTTCCTCCGCGCCCCCCCCCTCTTTCTCCTTCGACCCGGCTTCCCCCGTCGTCTTCACGAGGGGCTTCGCCACGGGCTGCGGTCCCTTCGCGGCCGGCCAGCTCTCGTACACTGGAAGGCGCGATGGGACAGGGGGCGGAGACGGGGGGAGGGGGGTGGAGCGTAAAGGCGTGGTGCGCGAGAATGTTCCAGGTACGCACACGGCACAGACGAAATAATGGACGGTGAACCGTGCACAGCAGTTAGGGGGGCAAGTCGAAAGGTTGAATGAAGGGTTCACGACTGGTGAAGGGTGAAGGGGGAACGGTGAAGAATGAAAGGTGGTGACAAATGAAAGGGGAAATGTGAAACGAGAAAGGTGAAAGGTGAAGGGTGACTGGTGAAGGGGAGCGGGGGGAAGGCAAAGGGAAAATAAAAAAAGAAAGAAAGAAAGAAAAATGAGCAAACACATGCGAAGGGCGAAAGAGTAACTGGCGAAGGGAGAAAGGTGAAAGACGAAGGCTGCAAGGCTCAAGGTGAACGGTGAAAGGTTAAGAGGAGAAGGGCGCTTCACGAGGGCGAGCCGAGCCGAGAAAAATTGAGCAAGTTCGGAGTGGATGCCTTGGCCGAGAGCCCGGGGCCAGGAGGGGATATGACACACTTCGCCTATCTTTCTCGCGTAGCATCGACTCCATCCTCGCCAGGCAGGCGTGCGCGGTTCACACACACAACCACGCAGGCAGACACGCCTCCGGACGAACACCCACACATTTAGATACACGGACAGATAGGAAAAACCAAAAAAAAACTATACCCCGACAAGTTATTCCGCCGCACCTCAAGCGGTTGTAACGTAGAGCACGCGACGAAAGCACAACAGCCAACCGTCCGAGACCGCGCTTGAAATGCACGACAGAGTCTCGCCACGACGAATAGCCCTCCTCCCAAAAGGAATGCGTGGCCAAATGGTCAAATGACTAAGGCAAGCAACAAATGAGTACGCCCCCCACCCCCCGTCCTTCCCCTCCCTGCTTCTTCCCCCCTCTCCCTCTCTTGCACTACCCCCCCCCCCGCTCACCCTCCCTCCCCCCCTTCCCGCTCCTTCACCTCCGCTCCCCCCCGTCGTAAGCCGACTGCCCCTCTCCCCCCCAAAAACAAGCAAACAACAATATCGGAACCTGAACGAGTATTCCTTTCCACTCACACTTCTTGAGCTGGGCGTAGTGCGGGCGAAGAAACTTCAGCGGCTTCGGCACGCTAGTCATGCTGGTCGTAGCCGAGCGAATTTCAGACGAGAGGTGCTTGAGGGCGTTGCGCACTGCACGGTCATTCATTCCCCCGCAGCAAAAACCAAGTATGGAGAGAGAAGGGAAGGGAAGAGAAGGGCAGGAGGAGGGGGTTGGGGTCACGCTAAAGGGTTTCATATCACGTACAGTATATATGCCTGACAAATCAGACAGAAACTACCCAAAAAAAACACATGATTGCCGTATACAACCACCGAACGCCTGATTACCATACGGAAACCCACCGGAAAAACACCATACCAGGTGTTACAGCTCACCAAAACGCCTGGTTATCATACAAAAACACTTCCAACGACTCTGTAACTATTTACCAGGTATATCGTATATAGCGGTTCAGTTTTAGGAGTGACTACGAACGTACCAGGTGCAGCAGTACATGTACCACAGGTACACATACGGCTTAAATGAAACCTACAACACCTCGGATATATAATATGTATCACGATCTACTATTGCGGGGGAGCATAGTAATCATGACCCATCGCATACACAAAAACCTATATATTTGAGTATTTTTACTAATACTCGTAAACACATTTGGTCCTGATTACTGTGTCCGACCCATAATAGACCCTATACCTGGAGGTATGATATTTCACCCCTATTCGGGGGAGCCGGAGGTGGCGATCAAAACAATCATAAGTTTGGCGTCGTCAACCGTCTACGAGCACAGCGTGAGCGGCGTGCAGTACGGGTACGAGGACCATGTTGCGCTTGTGCCGTACAACTCTTTGCATTGCAACCATTGTCACTCGGACAACCAAACCAACTTGAATCACCCTCGAATCACGCAGTGGCCGATGTTCTAAGTTTGGCGTCGTCGCTTTTTTTACAGTCAATTTTTCCATACGTATACTCGTATATACATGCGTGTTGTACGCGGTACATATCCAACCCAGAAAACATGTGCTAGCTCATGCAGATCATACAGCTCTCTCCCCGTCGAACACGATCTAGATAATGTCAACCATAAATATCAAGGACCTACCGGCCCTGAAATATCTAGATAATGAAGTAGGGACACCTGGTATATATAGGTCCGATACACGAAGCCCACCAACATTTGACTAACATATAGACCAGCAGAGATATATACTATCTTCCCGTGAATATCTACAAGTACATCATTGAATGGGGATCTGGGGGGGCATGCCCGACATCTAAAACCTACCAATCCCCGGCTCCGGATCGTCCACCCGGGTGACCGCAAGCTCCAGCCCCTCCTTCAGGGCCTTGTCCTCCTCGCTCAGCTCCTCCGGCTCCACGATGTCTTTCCCCCCCTTCGTCTTCTTTTTCTTGCCCTTCTTCGCCCCCCCGTCCCCTCCCTCGACACCGACGCCGTCCAGGGTGGGCACCTCCCCTCCCTTGTCGCCGCCTCCTCCCTTCTTGTCCTTATCGTCCTTCTTGTCCTTAGAAGGCACCATGATCTTGACCGCGTTCTTGTCCGCTGGGTCCGCCATTGTTTGCGCCCTGGGTGGGTGGGTGGATGGGGTGTGCGCGTGCGCTGCTACGTAAGTGCTGGAGCTGTTTGCCTTTCTCTCTCCTTCCCAAAAGACGCTCAAAGGTCCTCGGAGATTTGTTCGTTGTTCCTCCCTCCTTTTAACGAAAACCTTGGAAGAAAAAGCAGGCTTCTTCTTCGGTTTGTGAGAAAAAACTCCTGCAAGGGCGCGGTATGGTGTGGTATAAGTATGACATAATATACACATCGTGGGTCGTGAATTCGTTCGTTACGTATGATACAAGTATATACGAGCGCGGGCGTTTAACAAGAACGGTTCGGAAGCGGAGCACGAAGGAGGAGTAGTACTCGTAGGAGGCGGAGGTTTTGGTCACGTAGTGGTCCGAGTCCTATGCTATGCTACGAAGTACAGCAGGTTTTGGGCAGGCAGCTGGTACGGCGGTACCTGCTGTACTTCGTAGCAGACGGGAGAAAGTACGGCAGTATCTGCTGCACTTCGTAGCACGTGGGGGTAAATCCCACCTACTATGTACGTACCCGTACGACGTACTCGTACAGCAGGTAGACTATCGCCAGGCTCGGTTGTCCGTAGAACAAGTCAGTGCAATCAGCAACATGGAGAGAGTGTATGAGTATCTTCGTGGCGGCACATTTTGTGCCAGATGCGGTACATACGGTACTGGTATCGTATGTAGCGTAGGAAAATGGGCACAAGCACACAAGCTATCATAGAAGAACAACGAGCAATGTGCGCACTGCTTGCATCAAGGTAACGAAGCCCGCGCTGCAGCTAAGAACACAAGACTGGCAAGGCAACTGGTACTAAACAACAGGGTGCAACCGCAGCAGCAGAATGTCATGGAGTGAGCAAGTCTGCGAAACAGAACACAGGGCGGACGGCGTGGTCGAAGGAAAAGGTACAAACACAGCAGTAGAAATCACTGCAGCTCTGTAAATCGGTTGTGTACGAACAAGTTTCGTCCAAAAAGGTGGACCATGGATTGTGCACAAGGGAGGCAATCCGCGGCAATCGAGCAACGAGGGGCGTCGTGCAAAACGAGAGTCACGCTTCAGCAACGAGTCCAAAGCTTGCCGCCTCGAGGTCGCGGCCAAGTGCAATCCACGCAAGCAGCAAGATAAGCTCCTTCCGTGTTAGCTCACTGCTGCTGCTGCTGCTGCTTTTGCTGTCCCAAGAATCTGAAAGAATCGACGCGGTAAATCACGCTCACTGTTCTTTCGCAACGCACTAGTTGATAAGAGACATGCCGTAACTATTGCAATGGGCACTCACCTACGGATGTCTCTTCCCCGAGTGCTCGCAACTTTTCGTGAGGTGTGGAGCAGGGCGCAGCAGCTAGTCTAGTTTTTACGAACCCCGCAGAAGCGGGGTGATTAACAGAACTTTCCCCTTTAGTGTAGGCCTCAGAATATTCAACAACTCCTCGTGAGATTTTCAGCCGCCTGCATGACAACTGGTCGGCAGCAGAGGACCCCATTCGACACCCAAACGCATAGCATAGAGCAATGGTGGAATCGCAGAAAACCCTTGGAAATGTGGAGGAAGAAGTCCCCTATAATGATTACGTGAGGTCCGGGCACAGTAGTGGAGGTGGAGCGACCAACACATCCGCAGCGCAGCAGCAATGTCGGCCAGTACCAGTATCACCTGCTGCTTACGAGGATGCCGAGAAGCAAGATCACGCAGCGAAAGGCTGCGACGAGCGTGCCCGACGCAATAGGGTGTACGAGAGCCTTCTCAGTAAGTGGAAGCAAGCAGCGCCCTCTGCTGGACCGAAGCCAAGGTCCTCGCACCCTCGGGTCCTTGGGGGTCAAGCTTTGACCACTCGACAGGTGTGTCTCATGATCCCCTTGTGATCGAATCCTGCATCTAGAACCAGATACGCTACCCGGAAAGCGGACAAGTATGTACGGCAACCCAGAGCACAGCTGCTGTACCGGTACGCATAATACGTACGTACGTATGTACTCGTAGTTGGCACAGCAGTAGTAGCAGCAGCAGTGTGGATAGAAGAGAGGTAAATGAGGCAAGGCGGCCTCATACTTGCAGCAGACATCAGACTGTGTGCGTTCGAAGTTCTACGTAAAAAAAAACGAAGCCAAAAGCGAAATCCCGCCGCATCCAAAACAGAAACAGGATCACTGCCACCCAAAACCAAAAACCACAGCAACACGGCGGCTGCCACCAACTCGAGACAGCTTGCGACGAAACAGCCCCAGCTCGCTCGCTTCTGTAGACTCTGGGCTTGTGGAAACCAACCACGTACGCACAGCTCTCGCAATCAGTGAAAACCACGAATGAATGTTACATACACAAAACATCAGTACAGCAGACGGCAGACTACGTACGTACGTACGGCAGTATTAGGGCCGTTCCTAACGAACAAAACAAAATCACGATTCGTGACGTTTTGGCATGACAAAATATCACGATTCGTGATGTTTCTTTCCTAACGAAAATAGGTGCTTTTTCGTCACGTTTCGTGATATTTCAAATCATCAAAAATCCGATATTTTCAAATCCAACGGTAATTGAGGGTGGGGCCAACTCTCGCAGGTAGGTCACGGCCAGGCCGTGCCGGGCCGACCGCGCCCGACCCGGTCCGTGATTCAAACCATGGGCAGAGGCCCGACACGGGCTGTGATATTCCAACCTCCCGCGCCGTCGGCCAGGCCAGGTCCGCGCGAGGTTCCAATCTCGCTGACATGTCGTCTGCTCTGCCTGGCCCGTGAGATTTTCAGATTATTTTAGCTTTTTCTTCACGCTGTGTCTCCTCCTCCTCGAGATTTCGAGGTCATAGCGTGCTCGTTAGCCCGCACCCAGCAGCAGCCGCTCGCTGTCCACAACCGGCGTACGAAGCAGGGCCTGACATGCCCCTATACCGTCCATCGGATATCGTTGGTGTCGGGTGGGTTACGTAGTGCCTAGATCAGGCGTATTTTTTTTAGGAAATTGTAAAAAAATTGGCGTCATGAATCGTGAGGTTTTTGTCGTGAATCATGACAAAACAAATCACGATTCACGACAAAAACCTCACGAATCGTGATTTTTTTCGTTCGTTAGGAATGGCCCTTAAATAATGGAAGCCTGTGCGCACGCACCCCGGTATAAAGAGTTTTTTTTGCCTGAGGATATAAAAAAAACGGCCCCGTACATACGGGTACGTAGAGAGGAAAATGAGGCAAGGCGACCTTATACTTGCAGCAGGCCGTGTGCGTTCGAAGAAAAAAAAATACAACACGCGAGATCCCGCCGGACTCAAAACACACCACCAAATCCCCGGCGACCCGGTGACCGCGACCACCCCGAGAGGTGGATTGTGTGGCGTTACCACACTCTCTGGGATCAGCAACGCGAGGTAATCTCAGAGTGCCCCCGAGGAGCCAGGACGGCCTTGAAGGATTATAGTGATAATGGGGCGGTACGGTCTAGGGGATAGGGCCTGGTATCCACTAGAGGTGTTATCCGACGAGTACCCGTCTTGAACGGGTTACCCGCCAAATTTGGGGGAAATATACCCGGGTACTCGCGAGTATTGCGGCCATTCTGGGCGGGTACCCGGGTACCTATTTGCCAGCGGGTACTCGTTTAACACCCGGGTACTCGTCTAACACCCAGGTACCCGTCTGACCGCCGGGTACCCGGGTGCCCGGGGTTCACATAGTTGGCGACTATGAAGTGTTACCCGTACCCATGACGGGTATTAGCGTTTCTCGTTTCTCGGAGGTGCCACCTGTCCAACTTTTGGGGTTTCCTAGCTTGTACGTAGGATGATTGTTTTCTGCGAGACAAATTTCTTATTTGTATTTTATACTCACGTTAAACCTATCTTGAACGACAGGGCGGGTGGGTGGGGTCGTCGATAGATTATAATTGCCACGCTGTCCCCTATTTACTACGCTGATATTGTGACACCTCCCGCATCCAGACACAAAGCTACTGAAGGAACAGGTCTCCACCATCTCCCTGTAAAAGTGCTCCGACACTCTAGCAATTGCGTTCGCTCTTTTATGCCGAGTAGGGTCTGACTGCGTCCACATCGTACCCGTCCGTCGGCTTGATACTACTGTAGTAGTAATCCGTTACTCGAAATTATGAACGCCCCCACGAACACGACGTTCCTGCGGAAAGCTATGATACGTTTTGTTGTAGCTGAACAAATATGGATTGGTTACGGAACACATTTGACATGAAAACAACAACAACAACAACAACAACAACAACAACAACAACTGCCTGTGTATCATACGCGTAGTCTAACCTGCTGCTGTTTGTTTTATCTTTATTATTTCTTTCTGTGTATTTATTTTCTCCACGCCCTCACAAAAAGCGGGGAGAATCTTTCTCGGGAAAAGATGCCAGCACGCTCCTTCCCTCGTGGGGCAGCCTGAGCGACACCATGTCTCCTGCGGCTCAGATCGCGTGGCGGGAGCAGCTGCTGCGGCGCAAAGTTAGCCGATTGGCGGGCGTGCCCACGGTGAGAAGAAATGCTACCAGGTACCAGGTATATATTTATAAAAATTAAAAACAACAGTTGTGAGATCGAGGATGTCGTCGAAACTCACCTTTGAAAGTTTTGTGTGTATAGTATACACAGGAGACCGATCTGTGCAAACACAATACTGTACAGGACACCTGATAAGACTCAGGAAAACTGGCCCAGGCTGGATTTCTTATTTGAGAGAGGGTGCTTTCTACGCTATTTTCAAGATTACGAATCTCGAATTTCCTATTTTCCTCTAAATCTCAGCCTGGCTTTTTTTATTAGCCTGTTTCTTATTAGGTGTCCTGTACTGTATGCAGGCCGTTCATTTTCCACCGGTTTGAGTGTCTTTTGCATTTTGCTGTGGCCGTTTGGCGGACGGAACCCCTGGATTTCGGTTGATAACGATCGGGGTGTATTTGTTGGTGGGTTGGGCGCATCAAGGCCTATTTTGTGCTTTATATACTAGTTTTAGTGTAGGGGGACGGCCAGTCAAGGAGTCAAACCGCGGTCTCCTAGCAAGTGAGTCGTGGGTCAGTCGCCCGAGCATGTTTTTTATTTTATTTTCAAGGCAATTTTTAAGATTGTATGTGCAGAGTAGGTTGTTTTACGGATACGTGTGTTATTGGGTCAACTACTGAAGCTACCTGATTAACCGGGTTATATATCAGTGCATATCTTGATCCCAGGGTATTTGCCGGTGTTACTGTCGACGGGTGTCGTACTGGCGGGCGTGCCCACGGTGGGTGGTGGCTAGAGATCGGAAATCGATTTCCCTCGATTTTTGGAAACCCGGCAGGCGTGTGCAATTGGCCTGTTCTCATAACAACAAAAAACAGTTTTTTTTTGGCGCCGTGTAACCCTTCGACTATTGGTATAAAACAAATAAGGCAAAGATGATCCAAGTCTAATTTCACGTGTTTTGTTTCGGAAACTTGGGTGCAGTTCTGAAAAGGCTCAAGACTAAGAAGCGAGAAACTGGAAGCCATTTTTTTTGTCGCCCTCGTCGACCCAGTCCCCTCCCTCGCTCCCTCTCTCCGCCCTCATCCCGGCTGCCCGCACTCCTTCCCTACCTTCCTCCTCGCTTGGCCTTGCTTGGCGCTGCAGACAGTGCTCCTCAGGCAGGGAGTGCACGGCGGCGGTGCCACTGGTGCCGCGGTTGCAGCGACCGGTGCTTCTGCCACTGCCGCTGCTGCTGCCGCCGATGCTACTGCTGATGCCACTGCTACTGCTTCTGCCGATACCACTGCGGCTGCTGCTGTCGCTACTGGCGGCTACCAGGTCCTCGCCGCCGCCGCCTCTCCAAGCTTTTGCACCAAGCTCACCGCCCGCGCGGTGATCGAGGGGAGATGCCCGGTGGCCACGCTCACCTCCTCCTCCTCTTCCTCTTCCTCGCCGGCTGCTGCGTCGGGCCCGGTCGAGGTACTGCTGGGTAGTGGCGAGCTGAGAGTCTGCGAGGCCAACCGTGAGGTGGCGTACACTGCTGGTGCAGTGAGAGGTCGGGGTCTAGGCGAGGGGGACGACAAATTGGAGGCGGAGGTGGAGACGCAGGCGGCTGCGGGCAGGCTCGGCGGGGTGAGCATGACCGTCGATGCCAAACCTTCTGTTGCGCACGCGGACGCGCTCGGGCGAAAGTCCTCGCTATTGACCGCCAAGATCCCCGTGCGCGGGTTCCACCTGGTGGACCTGCACGGCGTCGTGCGCAACTGCGTCGAGTGGAGACATTGCCTACCCAAGGTGCGTGGGGCAAGTGGTCGGGGGAGGGGGGAGGGAAGAGGGGGGTGGGGTGTACTCATTGGGGGGGGGGTACTCATGTGTTGCTTGCCTTAGTCATTTTACCATGGAGGGAGGGGGGAGAGGGATTTTGTCGGTCTTGTGTACGCTGTGGTTGTACCGGGGGTGTTCTGTTCGACTGCCCGGAATTTCGGTGGATGGCGTTTCTGCTACCTAGAGTCGTATATACCAGTATATACGTACGAAGTATATATACGATATATTTGCTTTGATACATGGTTTGTTTGGTTTGTCACGCCGGTGGGCCAGGCCATGATACGAGCATTTGCTGGCTGTTGTTTGAACGAAGTGCGCGCGCGCGTGCGCACGCGCGCCTCTTATACACACGATACGGTCGAAGTGTTTATCTGAATATGTGTTTCGCTAGTTTTTTGTTTGTTTGTGTTTTGCCTGGCGTTACGGTTCCTGCCGTTGTGGCGGCGAGGCGGATCTTGACGATCAGCCCAAGGCCAGACAGACAATCTGTCAACACGATCAATCGATCGGTCAACCGCCCGTGATGTGAACCTTGAGCGATCAATCCGATCGTCCCTCGCCCCCCTCCCTGTCGCCACCTCTAAAAACAAAAAAATGAAAGAAAAAAAACTCACCCCTTTATTACATACATGCACAGGTGGAAGCCTGTTTCCGCGTCGGCGACAACCGAGACGGAGTTCTGCTGGGGGTTGCCCACACGCTGGGCGTCCGATTGTCGTGCTCGTCCGTCCACGACGTCAACGCCGCCGTGGCGGCCGCTCGCCGAGTCAGCGCGAGTTCTGCGCCCTCCCCCAGGCTGCTCGACACCCACGTTTGCCGCCCTCCCGGGTTGCTGCGAGCATCGTCTGCGGCCGGGGTTCAGGTCTACGAGGTGAGCACCGTAGCTTGATTGCTCGAGCCATTGCTTTTTGCGGGGGGGGGGGGGGTTACAGAGAAGAGCTAGGTCGTTGATTACCGGTTTTGGTATAGATCGCGCAGGTAGTGAAGTGCTTGGTTCTTCTTGTTTGCTGTTTTTAAGGCTGCAGCGTCGGAAGTACCAGTATGTGCGAGGCCATTTCCCCTCGTGCACGTGAAAATTGATCTAGGCAATCACATGCTCGTATGTAGTATATTGCGAGCAGCGTTTCCCCCCCGCGCCCGCCGCCGTGTTGTTTGAATGGTGCACATTGAATCGGCCATTGACGACCGCATCAGTTATCGCGAGAGCAATTCATATCTGTTGTCTGTATGTCGTCGTTTCAAGGCTATAGAGTCGACCTCGCGATGAAGGCTTCGTTCGGCATGCGAGTTTTGCGGGACCTGCAAAGGAGACGGACGGACACCTTCTACGAGTTTGCGTTCCCTCTAAGTAGGGATTTCATCTATCGGCGTCGAAAACTTGTATAAATAGTGTTTGATGCGCGCCCTTCTGTAAAAGGCGCCTTGACCACGCCACTTCACGTCCCCCAACTGTTACAATCCACAGCAAACTGTGCCCGCCCGCCAATTTTGAAAACCACACAATCTCTACCCGTTCTTATCTGCCTCCACGCGTTTCTTGTCCTTGGTGGCGCCCAGGTTGATTCCGCTGACGAGCTGCGACGAGTTTGGGCCTCGCGGCGCAGGGTATATTCGTCTAAAACCGTTGCCTCCTGTGAAAGCAAGCATGCCATACCCCCCCGCTCGAACCTCGACGGGGGCGGCCCAGCCGACGTGTTGATCAGACTGGCCATGCCGTTCCGGCCGGTGCGTCAACCCCCCGGCTGCTCCGCAACAGATACCGACGGGACTGCAACCGCCCCCGCGTTCTCGAGACCGCTGGAAGCGGTGTACGGGGCAAGCGCCGAAGACGTCGTGGAGATCGTCAGGGCCGCGGCGGCAATGTCGGCGAGGCTGGATGGCTCTATTCGGATCGTTGGGTTCTCGATCGACGTTGGGCCTGCTTGCTGGGATGACTCGCTTTCCGCGGCGGCGGAGGTAGAGTTGGCCACGGCGGCGGGGACCCCCCCCCCCCACCCGGTGCCGGTTTGGCAGCGGCGCGTACCCCCCCCGGTACCGGTTTGGCGGCGGCGCTTACTCCCCCTCGTACTGGTACGCGCTCTCGCTCCCCTCTATCCGGTAGCGCGGCGGCACCCGGGGAGGCTGTGGCGTCGGCCAGCCTTTCGAAAGACATTGACGCCGCCGTTGTTACTGCCGTTGAGATGGCGCGCTGTGCCGGCGCTGCCGCTGTCGCCGCCGCCGCCGCAGTGGACACCGCGGTCGCGTCATCATTGGCCAAGGAAACCATCGCCGAGGGTTCGAGCGGCGAAGCCAAGGACGAAGATGGGGTCGGCAGATCAAGAACGACGCCTTCCCCCCGTGCCCCCTTCGTTTTCCAGCGCCTGCACGTGACAGGCCTGGGGGAGGGAGGCGCGCGTGGGGAGCCCCTCACGGCACTTAAGGAAGCGCTATATCGGCACGTTCCTAAGGCCGGGTCGGACGGCGGGGGCGGCGTGGGCACTGTGAGTGCCGGCGGTGCTGGTGGTAAGCCGTTCGCGGTGTCGGCCGACGCTACGGCGTATCTCGTGGCGGGCGGGGTGTGGTCAACAGTCGCCTCCATCATCGGGCGCAAGGGCGTCGCGCCCGTCGCCGATCCTTCGATTGTGCGGGCCGCGGAAGCGCGCGGCGGTAGCGGTGACGGTAAATTTAGCGGTAGCGGTAGCGGTAGCGGCGGCGGTAGCGGCAGCGATAGCTGTAACGGTAGTGGTATTGGTAGCGGTACCGGTAGCTGTAGTGGTAGCGGTAGCGGCGGCGAAAATTCTGGAGACGATGGCGGCGGCGCGATGTACTACATCGACGACGGCTGTTACGGGTCTCTCAGCGGGGCCCTCCTCCGTGGCGTGCAAATGAATCCGTCGCCGCTGTTCTCCGTGGCTGCGGGCGAACCCAGCATGGACCAAGACGAGCAGGGCGCCGCTACCGCGACGGCTTCGGCGAACGCCGGGTCGGGGTATTTTGATGCCGCTAGCGCCGTTTCACGCGAGAGCCTTCCGTGCACGGTGTGGGGCCCGACCTGCGACGGGCTGGACTGCGTCTCTCGGGTGACGCCGCTCCCTGACAATATGGAACCGGGGCGGGACTGGCTGTTTTTTCCGGACACGGGCACCCGGGCGGGCGCGGACGCAACCGATTTTAACGGGCTGAAGCCTCTTGATTTGTTTTATTGCCTCCGACAATGAGAGGGCTGGAGATGCTTCCATGCCGCTTCCGTCCGCTCTCCTTTTTCGAGGCCATTGATTCAGGCTATCGCTTCGTCATTTGTCGGCGAAATGGCGATGGCAACAGGTCCCCCGGACGGACGAGAGAGGGGGGGGGAAGGGGTGTGTAGAATTGCGGGAAATGGATTTTGTTGTCGCGTACCGTTGTCCTGAGTGTAGATGTTGATCGCGTAGATGTGGGGATGGTGGGGCGGAAGGACCGTTGTTTGATCGTGATAGACGAGTCCCGTCTTTGATACGTTTGTTTGTGGAAGACCTTAGAAGATCTTGAGGCTGTGCTACTGCCCCCCCTCCTTTCAGGGATATTTGCCCCCCGTCTATGGTCATACGACCACGGCCTTGCATAATTTGGAGGAGCCAGATGCCCGACCGAGAGAAGCCAGGCCGGGCGTCTCTCAGATAACTAATGGGGTCGCCTGTGTGCGGGGGCGTCTGTGAGGTGCAAACAAACCTCGGAGAACGTTCGGTGAGAGCGTGGCTTTATTTTTTTGGAATTGCCCTTTCTTGGCCTGTCTGTATGTGTGTGCATTGGCAGTTGTCCCTCGCGCGCGACCAAAACACCATCGATTTCGACACCGACGGTGTCTATGGAAGCCCCGTATTTGCACCTCCAAGCTCCTTTGCTCGCGTCTAAAATCCGTGTTGAGTTCGTCGAGCTGGGTGGTGGTAGGTGCTCTTCTCATTGACAGGCTTGGTTCCAGCGACCACCCGTTAGTGGGAATACGAGCGTGAACCAGGTGCAGGAGGGTATGATGATGCGTGCGTATGCCAATGACCAGAATGGTTCATATTCACCTGATGAGCGACGTCGAGATTGCTCAAACGAGTACTCGTAGGGCGTGCCACTTATTCGATGGTATGGTTGAGGCACACTATGTACGAGACAAAGGGAACAACGCTAACCAATGGTTGGTTTGGTCTGATGGGCTTAGGGTTAGGGTTAGAGTTAGTTTCTATTCGTCTTACACAGTAACCCTCAACCATTTTATCGAATGAGTGGTGAGCACCCCTCAAACACCTGTAAACGAACACCTGGTAGTGTGTAACACTGCGGCGAATACTCGTATCGTAATTGGTAACAAGACATTGGTCAATACGGCCCTCCCCTCAATGTTGTTGTTGCGTGTTTTTTTTTCACTTAGTGTTGTGGTTGATGTTCTTTGTTTGCACTTGCTTATTTTGTGCTGTTGTGTGGTGCTGTTGATGTTTTCACCTTGTGTGTTTTCGTGATTGGTGCTTTTTGTTTGCGCTTACTGTTGTTGTGTGTTGTTGATTTTTGTTTTCGCTTTGTGGTGTTATTAATTTTATTCTCCAGTCGAATAGACTGGAGCCTCACAAATGGAAAATCGGTTTTTGAAGCCCATCGGCTTACACTAAAAGTACCCTCTATAGCATGTAGTATAAATCCCTATCAATAGCGTGTACCCATCCATGTACACTAAAACTAGCGTAAGTTACACGCGCTAGGCGACACTATCAGTAGCATAAAACACAACATCCCTCAAAACCAATCTTGTGCCAAGCATGACTGCGTCCATATCTGATAGAATCGGCGGGGCGTTTTATTTGGCGGTATGTCCGCGAGCAGGGGTAGCGGAAACAGAGACAAGCCTTCTGAGCCAAAGCTCATGTTCCAGCGTTGTGTGTGGAGCAAACGCCAAGAATTGGTCAGATGCTGATGTGGAAGCGTTTTATTTATTTTTGAACGCTTTTTGGTTGTCGCAAGCAGTAGAGGCTGCTGTATCATACATAATTCACACAGCACAGCAGGAGCAGTTTGGACCTCGTACCGAGCCGAGATGTCTCCCTGGGATAGGGATGAGGGGCGCTTGGCCCCGTCCGTAGATCTTGAGACAGTATGTCGATCCGTCGCCTGGGTGGCGAGCGTAGGTAGTAGTGTGGGCGGCGAGCCGAGATAGCTCGCGTCGGTGTTACGGTCAAAGTTCATCGATATACTTAGGCACTGCTCTCGTAAACCATGACACAGACGTAACGTTGTGTAAGTTTTTACCTCCGAGATACTCGCAACTTGAAAATAGTATAGAAATGACCCTTTCTCAATGATGAAATCCAGCCATGTGAATCGAGCGTCCAGGCATGTGGACCCCTCGTCTGGCCGAGATATACACCAGGTATAGCACCAACATTACCTTGGAGTAAACAAGCACCTGGTATACCAACATTTATTTCGAGTACACAAGTTCACATATGCATGGCGACGATGGTGCTGTAGCAATCGTGTCAGGACACCTCTATGGCAGGCAACGAATAAGTGCGCACCCCCTCCCGGGATGCGAAGGTCTATGGTCATACGACTACGGCCATTCATGCTAATGAGTACACCCTCCCTTCCGTGTCACATTATGTTGTCGGTGCGTCCTCTACTGTTACTTCCAATTTGTTTTCGCGCCGCCACGCCAGCACCACTCCCACGCGAATTGTAGGCTTATTATGGTTCATGTTTCTTGATTATTGTTTCTTGTTCCTCCTTTGCGTGCTTTGCGCTGCTGCGGCCAAGCCTGACCGGGGTGCGTAAACGTTAATGTCCCGTCCCGGTAAGGATGCGAGAAGAGGTGGGTTGTGATACCATGTATGTTTCATGTGTGTTTAATACGCCGTCGTGTTTGGATGATATACCCTACGACGGTAGGTGGGGCCAATTTGTTTGTTTTCGATGTTGTGTTGTGTCGACAGGTGTGTCAAGCAGGGCGTTGCGTACGATGCAGAAAATAAATGACGGATTTCAACCGTTTTATTTCCGCAAAACTACCCTTCGCACGGTATATTAGTTCTCGACCATGTTTGTCTCCGGGACGTGTGGTTAGTTGGAAACTGGTTGTTATAAGACTGGTTCCGCGTCCAATCGATCATGTAGCTGGCGTCAAAAGATGCTCTTCAGGACGTGCATCATCAGAGGTCACCGTATATCACGGGGTATAGTTTATTTAGCATGGGAAGATCTTAAACAGTATAGGCGACAGAGGCGGCGGTCTTCTAACCCTCGACATCGCTTTTGGCTGGTGAAAAAATAAATAAAAACTTGGTGTGCGAGCACGCGAAAAATAGTACCAGGTACGAGATCCAAGGAAAGACATGTGATCAGTGCACCTAAAATGTGATCGGGGTAAATTCCATATTATATTAACACTGCTGCGCTAGCTCCAGCTGTGCTGTAGACCCACTGCAGTTGTTGTGGTACCTACCTACAGTGTATCTATCTTTGATATTACCAAGATACCAGCTGCCTGGTAGATCATTTTTACGCGCGAATGCATGCACTTCTAAATTGTACGGCGCAAAAAAGTAGGGACCCCTTTCGAGATGGCTGAAGCCGATATTACTTTATCACAAAGCAAGGTAGGACTGCCGAACCCATTGCTTGGTTTTTAAGGGGTGCTTTGACCGCCGAAAATACCGAAACCAGGACCGTACCGTCCACCACCCACCCACACAAAACACACAGAATAATAATATGTCGACCGCAAATTCTAGTATCCTGACACGCAAGTTCCTAGGGACAGCTACGTGCCGGTAAATCATTAGTACATACTTGGCCGGATTGAGACGGTGTTTCTCAACTCCCCGTGAGGATCATATGGGTGAGCAACTACTGTTTACAAGGTCTACCGTTCATATGGCGTCGTCGACAGGACTTTGGATCCGTGAGGTCGCTGCGCTGGTTCGATCCTTGTAAGGCCCGCCAAGGGCGGGTGAAAAAAAGGACCCGAGACCCCCACTCACATTTTTGCATTTGGGGCCGATTGGGGGGGGGGGGGGGGGGGGGATTTTGGGGGCCCCCTCCCCCGCCCCCCCAACACACCCTTTTTTCATTTATTTTTCGCTCAAACTAAACATCCTATTTGTCAGCCTTTGGGCGTCAGCTGCTCAGCAAGACGTTGCCGAAACAATGCGCACGAGCCCTACGTGTGTTGTTTGTGTGTTTCATGAATAATTTGGATGGTGAGCAGTGTTGAAAGTGGTGTTTGGTTTATTTTATCTGCAATAATAGTCGGAGGGAGGGCGAACAAACGAAGTGCTGAAAAATCGGATGAGTTGGATGAGTCAAGGCATTGGAACACTTTGTCCGTTGCAGCCCGCGAGGTGCATAATGAACTCGGCGCAAATTTGCGCGTGCCAACTTGAGCGAACTACTGTAGTTCCTTTAAAGGATCTCGGTGCTTGACAAAAGAACGACGCCACGCTCATTTCTGATCCAACTGTTCTTAGCGTTCTCGGCCTTCCGGAATCCCACCGTCTACTATTGAATGTGAGAGCATGAACCCATAGGAATGACTACTACGCAGATCATCCGGCTACCCTCCCTCAACCCCCCTCCCCCGCCCCCCCAACACACCCTTTTTTCATTTATTTTTCGCTCAAACTAAACATCCTATTTGTCAGCCTTTGGGCGTCAGCTGCTCAGCAAGACGTTGCCGAAACAATGCGCACGAGCCCTACGTGTGTTGTTTGTGTGTTTCATGAATAATTTGGATGGTGAGCAGTGTTGAAAGTGGTGTTTGGTTTATTTTATCTGCAATAATAGTCGGAGGGAGGGCGAACAAACGAAGTGCTGAAAAATCGGATGAGTTGGATGAGTCAAGGCATTGGAACACTTTGTCCGTTGCAGCCCGCGAGGTGCATAATGAACTCGGCGCAAATTTGCGCGTGCCAACTTGAGCGAACTACTGTAGTTCCTTTGAAGGATCTCGGGTGCTTGACAAAAGAACGACGCCACGCCATTTCTGATCCAACTGTTCTTAGCGTTCTCGGCCTTCCGGAATCCCACCGTCTACTATTGAATTGAGAGCATAACCCATAAGAATGACTACTACGCAGATCATCCGGCTACCCTCCCTCAACCACACTCGTGCGGCCGTTGCAATGGGCACTGCGGTCAGAGACGGAACATGGGTTTGTGGTTTGTCGCAACTGCCCCCCTCCCCCGCCTCGGCTTGCCCCAACTTAATTCGTTTCCTTCCACGTCCGCTTCTTTGTCATTGTCCGACCTCTGCTACTTTTAGGCGCAGTGGCTGACAAGTGCCCGTTCTAAAACCAAGTAATTTGTGGTTGAGTCAAGGATTGAGTCATTGGTTATACTTCGTATAGGATTTAGTATAGGAACTGACAAATACCCGCAGTGGCTGACAAGTGCCCATTCTAAAACCAAGTAACTTGTGGTTGAGTCAAGGGTTGAGTCATTGGTTATATAGGATTTAGTATAGGAACTGGAAAATTCATTGGTTATATAGGATTTAGTATAGGAACTGACAAATACCCGCAGTGGCTGACAAGTGCCCATTCTAAAACCAAGTAACTTGTGGTTGAGTCAAGGGTTGGGTCATTGGTTATATAGGATTTAGTATAGGGACTGACAAATACCCACCCCCCCCCCCCCCAATCGGCCCCAAATGCAAAAATGTGAGGGTGGGGGTCTCCGTTCCTTTTTTTCACCCGCCCTTGGGCCCGCAGGTATACATAGCGTCCGAAAACACCACGAGTGAGTGCGACCGTGGTGTGAATTCGTAGCAGTACCCATTAACACTAGTAGTGCGACAGCGCGCGTGTCGCCGACTCCTTGCTGTCAGCAAAAGGTACATAGGAGCAAAAGGTACATAATAGGTGGACACTGAGTTCATCTTACCGGTAGCCCAGGGGTCACCGGCTTTTTTTGTGGGAATTCAATCCTTCTGTACCAGGTATTTATTTTTCGTTGGCGTTTCATTACACTTGTACCTGTTTCAAACATCTTCGCTCTGTCTGCGATACATTGTTGGCTGTGCGAGCATAGTGTCCTCTGTCTGCCTCCTCGTGATTTGTGACTACGGAACTTGTCGTATGTATGATGCCTGGTGCGCCAAAAGAACATGACAGAAAGCAGAAGACAACTTGCGAAAAAAACTTGAAACAAAACCTGACAAAACGGCAAAAAAAAAAACGAAAAAAAAACGGATCTTATCCTGCCTTGCTTCCCCGCTAATCTACCGCCTCTGAACATGAGTAGAAACCCCGGTTCCGGAAAGGAAATCTCTCTCACTCTCTCTCAGACACCAACACACTCTAGCGGCCTGTGGGCCGCAGCGATGTTAGGCCTGCTCCCGCTATGGGTGCTGCTGACGTGGATGGTATTTCCTATTCTGGCGATGGCGGCAGAGTCCACGTCATCCGTGGGAAAGCTCCACCCTTGGCCGTCGACGGATGCGATTTCCGCACTGGGATGCGAAGGAGAGCTGTGCTCGTGGGAAAGGTAAGAGGATAGACGGATAGACTAGACGCCGACATATGGAGGCAGCCAACATCGGTTGCCTTTAGGGCGGTGGTGGTGGTGGTGCAGTTGGACTGGGCAGCTGATGGCTTCTTTCCGGTGGAGAGATCGAGGGTGGTCGGTGGCGCTGGGTGTGCACGAACGGGATCCTGTTGAGGCACTGCTTGCTGCTGTGTGTTCCTTGTTCGTGTACTCTGCTGGCTTATTTGGCACGCTGAACGTGTGTACTCGTACTCGTACAGAGTGTAAACTTTTTCAACCGCTCGATCGTCTCGTGATCAAGCCCGGGGCTGCTGCTGCTGCTGCTGCTGCTGCTGCTGCTGCTGCTGCTGCTGCTGCTGCTGTCTCTCATCTCCAGACCGCGATCACTATCCCCTGTTTTCTTGGTTTGAGCCATTTTACGGAAGGCAAAACTTACCTTGCTGCTCTTCTGCCCAGGCCGAAACCCAAGTTTAGAGCTCTGGTTATCGCCGCTGATGCTCCGCATTCCATTATGTGGCAACGGTTCGTAGAATTACGAGTACCAGCTGTTGTTGCTGTTGTTGTTTGTTCTTGATCATCCGAGGGGTTGCTATGGGAGGAGATAGGAGATGCACCCCCCACTCCCCGACCCGACTCCGTCCCTCTTTTCATTCCGTTTTGACATCGCCGTTCCTTGTGGCGTTTGTTTCTTGAGGCTATTATGGGTACGTACCATGATAATACACGCGAGGTGCACAAAGTTTGCGAGCAGCGATACGAGAGACCTACTACGTACTCGTATTTGTGTTAATACCTGGTATACCGGTATAGCAGCAGACACACAAGCCCTACCCTCCGCGCTCTGCCCCCCCCCCCTTCGTCTTGCTCTGCTGTATTGGCTGATGTGCACAACGTTTTATTATGCTCTCGGTTTCGCCGCTTCAGGCCTGCTTGGCGTGGCGATCGCCCCCTCCCTGGTCGAATACTCTTTGTTTCGGTGGGTTTCTACGGACATGCAATGCCTCTACTATCCTTGGCGGAAGAGATGGCGGAAAGGTGATACGTGTGTATAGACTTCCTATGTATGTATGATACGACTCGTACTCGTACGAGTATTACGTACAACAGTACCTGGTACAGCAGTATCTGGTATGCACTCGTAATAGGAAACAGCAGGCACGATCAGAGGACAACGTACGAGTACAACGAAAAACACGAGCACAGCAGCGCGTAGCGCCATTTTTACGGTAGTGTTGATGCTATCATACTCGTACTGGCATCGTAGTTTTAGAGTGTCATAAGAGTACAGCAGCAGCAGTGGTACGAGTAATAACGAGTGGAAGCAGTGGCGGTAGGAGTAGTATTCGTAAAGTACCAGGTATAGAGTATCATATGTACGTACGTACGAGTACACCGGTGACATGGTATTGATTGTTATTTAATACGAGGGTATACAAAGGCATAGTCTACAAAAATACGTACGGAAGCAGCAGTGGAAGAAGTAAGAGCATCGTACGAGTATGTACGAGTACAGCAGTGGTGGTAGTAGTAGCATCATACGAGTGCAGCAGCGTTAGTAGTAGAGTACTACCGGTTGGCAAGAAGTAGAGTGTAATTCGAGTACAGCAGTGGTACATACCGGTAAAAGATGGTGTAGTTATCGCTAGGAACTCGCGCAAGCAGAATATTTGTAACTACTGTCAACTTGTGTGCCTTGGTGGAGATGGTGGACGGCTGTTGTTTTTGTCTCGTCGCCAAAAATGTATTCCGTGGTCACAAGGTAGGCTCCAACTATTCCATTATATACAGCCAGCTCGAAATCCTCCCCAGAAAGTAACACACAGAAGCAGTAGCAGCAGCAGCAGCAGTAGCAGCAAGAGCAGCAAAGACAGCAACACCGCAACAGCCGCACCAGCTGTCACCCCTAGCCTTCCTGTGCAGCTGGGACCTCTTGGTGTTGTTCAGCGCCGGTGCTGTGCTGCTACTGTGTTGCCTGTATTGGTTTTCGGTCTGCGTAGGTTTGGTGGACGTCGTAGGAAATGGGCTTCAGCGAGCTCGAAACGGGTCCCAATCAAACACAGCAGCAATAGCGGCAACTCAGCAGCAAAACCAGCCCTCCTCCTAGCGTTGTTATTCAACAGGGCGCAAAGCTGGACCCTCTTGGTGTTGTTCATCGCTGGAGCGCTGCTGGTGCGCTCTGCGCTCTCTGCTTTTTGTTGTCGGGGTGGTTGCTGTGTTCGCAGCACGCCCCAAGAATTTTTCGCAGAACGATCCAGGAAATGTTTTTCGGAGGTTGTACCTCGGAAAAACACATTACCGGTACGTATTTTAAACAAGTAAAATAAGTCTTCAGCCGAATTTCCCGGGCAGGCTCGTTTTTGGCCTCGTCGAAATGAGAAACTCGCGTAGTAGAGTAGAACCGGGATGCATTTGTTCGATATTTGGCGTCGCTCCTTTTGCGCGGACTGCGCACGTATCATAGCGCGTTCACCCTTCATGCAACTCGCCGAACACATCACGGCGCTTCGCGCTTGGTGGAAACAATGTCTGCCTGGTCGGTGACAACCCGACGTGCTCCGTCCCAGCATTGCAGAGATGCGAGGGTCTATGGGGGTACACCTACGGTCAAGCATGGCACGAGTACACCCCCCCCCCAATTGTATCCGTTTTTTTGTTCCCAATCAGCCCGTTTGTCCCGTCCCGTCTCGCCCGCATCCTTCCGCTAAACCTCCCCCCTCACGCCCTTGCGCCCCCAACGCTCGACACCCCACCCCGCGGCAGAGGTCATAATGTTACCTTCGGCACGCACAACCGCCTCCGACCGGTCGTCGATGAAACCCCGGGAGTGGCGTTTCTCTCGGCGGGGCGTATGCCCATGCACGATCACCACCTGCGAGGAAAGGTCAGAACTTTGGTTGCTGGCGTTGTTTCGGTCGGTGTGGGCTGTTGCTGTAGACATGCGCGTAAGCGGGGGAGGGCAGGGGTCTAGGCGGTGGTGCGAAGGGGCTTTTTTTTTGCGGTGGAATTTTTGTTTTTGAAGCGAGGGCAGAAAGTGGCAGCAGTAGGCGAGAGCAGTAGGCGAAAGCAGCAGGCGAGAGCAGCAAGCGAAAGTAGCAGGCGAGAGCAGCAAGCGAAAGTAGCAGGCGAGAGCAGCAGGCGAGAGCAGCAAGCGAGAGCAGTACGCGAGAGCAGTGGGCAAGAGCAGCAGGCAAGCGCAGCAAGCGAGAGCAGTAAGTGAGAGCAGTAAGAAGTACCAGGTAGGCGAAAGCAATAAGCGGGAGCAGTAAGCGAAAGTACGGAAGCGGGAGAAGTACGTGAGAGTACGAGGGCGCTTTTGCGCGAACGCAACCGAGAAGCGGCCCCGTCATGGCGTGGGGGTGCTCGCTTCTCTCGGGAAAGGGCGGCCCACGGGCGTGTTATCCTAAGTTTGAGGGCCGGTCAAGCGGTACTCCCCGCAAGAGGCAAATCAAAGGACAAGGCTGGGCGGCTCGACTATAATATAGTATGACCCTCGCGTCTTATCGCGAATGGCCGCGTGTGGACAAAACCCGACGGTATCGCAACGCATGCGAGTCCCTCGCCTTCGTCCCCGCCCTCTCTCCCGCCCCTCTCTGCCATCTCCCTCGCGGGCGGCGGCGGCGGCGGCGGCGGCGGCGGCGACGCCGCCGCCGGACACTTTAGACACCTTCACACCCGCTACCAGCCTGCACGCCACGAGCGCGCCTGGGTACTCCCTGCCTCGTTTTCTCGCGTCTGCTGCGACACCCGGGACGGTACCCCCCCCCCCGCCCCCCGCAACCCACCCCTTTCATAACATTATACTCCCCTCTTGCCCCCCCCCCCCCCGTCTCGGCTTTGTTTTCTTGGTTGTGTCTCGCTTGTTTTCCTCTTCGGCATTGCTTGCTTCGGGCGCACCAACGAACCGACCGACCGGACGACCGGGTGGGTGTCCTGGCCTCGCGGAATCGACGTGACGCGGCTTGGCGTGGATTGGTGGGGTCATGGCGCGGATTGGGAGCAGTTGCGGTCCCTGTCCCGGGCGGGCGGCTTCTGGGGCCTGCTCACCCTGCTCAACGACGTGTACCTGCCGCTCGCGCGACCGATGTATCGGGCGCTGCTCTCGGCCGTACAGCTACCGCCACCGCCGCCGCCCGTAGGCAGGACGGCGGTGGAGGAGATGCCGGAGAGCGGGATCCCTGGAGAGTTTGACCCCGGTGCGAACCGTTGCGCGGGCAGCGGCGGCGGCGGCGGCGGCGGCGGTGGTGGGGCTGCGTTAGCGGAGGGATCCGTTTGCGATAGCTCTTCGGTTGGAAGAGAAGGGGTACTGGCGGGTGGTGGTGGTGCTGGTGGTGGTGTGCCGGGGGCGGGGGCGGGAGGGCATGGGACGTGGGGCAGCGGCGAGGAAGAAGCGGAGGCAGAGGCGGAGGCGGCGGCGGCGGTGTGCGGAGCGAGCGACTCTTCGTGGGCTCGTCCTTTCGATTTGGTGGTGCTGGACATGGGGTCTTTGGGGGGGCTGGATTTTGCTCAAAAGCTGGTGAGGGGGGGGGGGGTCCGTTTGCGATAGCTCTTCGGTTGGAAGAGAAGGGGTACTGGCGGGTGGTGGTGGTGCTGGTGGTGGTGTGCCGGGGGCGGGGGCGGGAGGGCATGGGACGTGGGGCAGCGGCGAGGAAGAAGCGGAGGCAGAGGCGGAGGCGGCGGCGGCGGTGTGCGGAGCGAGCGACTCTTCGTGGGCTCGTCCTTTCGATTTGGTGGTGCTGGACATGGGGTCTTTGGGGGGGCTGGATTTTGCTCAAAAGCTGGTGAGGGGGGGGGGTGCAGTATTGTTTTCGTTGCCATTCGCCCCCTATATAGAAAGGCAGGGACCCCTTGCGTACGCCGTCGGGTGTCCATCGTGAGGTCCGCTGTGTGAAAGTCCGCCAAGCTGCGGAGATGACATCGCCTGCGTTGAGGAATAGCGCCCCTCATATGTGCGCTACCCGGTATGATACGCGCCTCCCGATGAGGGGGTTGCGGTAGTTCTGAGCCCAATCTCGCCCCTTCCCCCCTGCGCCCCCCACCCCCGATCGCCCACCCTCGACCCTTACGCACTCTAACCCTAGCTCCAACGCCAACCCTAACCCTCTCCTCACCCCCAACCCCACCGCAATCTAGTGCGTGTCCTGTCCTGGCGGCTTCTCTGTACGCGCCCCCAGATGACGGCGTTGCTGTAGTTCTGAGCCCAGCCCCCCGCTTACCCCCCCCCTCCTTTATCCGCAAACCTTGCCCTAGCCCCAACCCTATCCCCAACCCCAACCCCAACCCATCTCGCTTCTGTCCTGTTCGGTCGTGCTGGTGACTTGACTGTTTTTCCTTTTTGTTTTTGTTTTCTCGTCACGTTCGCGACAAACAGGGCATCCCGTATATGTTCAACTCGCCCAGCCTTCTGTTCGACCTGTCGGGGAGGCACGTTACCGCCACCCTCCCCGGGTGGGGCACGGGGATGGGGCGACGCATGAGTCTGGGAGACCGGCTGCAGAACGCCATATCGCCGAGAGCGCTGTCCGTTTTCTTAACCCCCGCGTTCATCGCCATGAACAAGGTGCGGAAGGGCGCGGAAGGGGGTTTTGTTGGCTGTAGGAAGGCAGTGTGAAAAAGGCATGGCGGGGAGGAGAGAGGGGGGGAGGGGGGGGTACTCATATTTTGCATGGCCGTGGTCGTATGGACATAAACCCTCGCATCTCTACAATGCCGGGGGTGATGTTTTGGTGGCTTTTTATTGATGTGGGTGTGGTTGGGGTTGGTTGGGGCTAATAGGAGTGGGGTTGGGGTCGTGGTTATTGGTGTTTCTTTTGACCTTTCGCGGTGTTATCATTGTTGTTGATGTTGTTCCTGCTGTTGCGGTTTCTGCCATTGCTGTTGCTGCTGCTGCTGTTCTCACCATGATCGCAAGCCAGGCTGCACGGCCACAGCAACAAGTCGTATTATATGTGTCCGAACATCACCCGCGAGCTCAGGCCGTTGGTCGTCAGCCATGTAGACGCTTCGCCATTTCCCATCTGCCGAACGACCCCCCCCCCCCCCCCCCCCCCCCCCTTCGGCCCTCTCAAACTCCATCCACGACCCCAACCTTCCGCTTCCGCGCCCCGCCTGCCCCCGCCCCGCCCCCCTCCCTCCCTCCCCCCCGCGGGCACGGCACGGCACGGCTCGTACGGCAGGCGAGGAGGGAGCAAGGTCTCGAGCCTTTCCACGCGCAGGACAACGTCTTCCACGGCGCTCGCATCCTTGTCAACACGGCGTTCGGCGTGGAGTACCCTCACAGCCTGGCCCCTCTCGTCGAGCTCACCGGTCCCCTGCTGCCGCCACGGGTGGCACGCGCTCTTTCTTCACCGCTGCCGCCGCCCCCGCCCCCGCCGCCGCCGGCGTCGTCGCCGTCGCCGTCGCCTAGCTCCCCGTTGCCACCGAAGAGAGGAAAACACGCCCGTGGCAAAGAGAAGCGATCGGGGACGGTAGGGCCGGCCACGGGTTCGCCGCCGGGTGGAGAGACAGGGGGAGCGGGAGGAATCGACGGGGGGGCGGAGGAGGTGGGTGAAGAGGAGGATCCCCTAGCGCTTCCGTTTATGATCCGGACTTGGTTGGGGGGGACGGGGGCTCTTGTGGCCCCCGGCACGGCTGCGTTCGAGGCGGCGGTGAAGCAAGCGGCGACAGCTAAGCAGCGCGCGGAGGCGGCGGCGGAGGGCGGGCAAGGGCTTAGCCCTGCGGCGGCGGCAGCGGCGGCGGCGGCCGACGGGACGCCGCCGCTCCCGGACGACAAAGGAGTGATCTACGTCAACCTCGGCCGCATGCCTCAGCTGGAGGCGTGGCAGCTGGCGAAGGTGCTCCAGTCGCTGTGGCCCTCGTTCGACTCGCGCTGGGAGGGCGAGGAGGACAGGCTGGGGCGGTACCGGATATTGTGCGTGCTCCCGCGGGAGCAGCGAGAGCTGGTGCTATCGGAGCTTTCCTCCGATTCTTCCAAGTCGGTTCAGCCCTCCCTCCGCCTCAAGTTCCTGGGGGGGGTCCCGCTTCTTGGGGTGAGCGCGAGCGATGTTTTACACGAATTGGGACATTTAGCTGTTTGTCGTCATACACGAGCCTGCCAGATGTTTTTTTTCACAGGTCGACCGACACCCCGTCAAGGTCACGGTGTTGGCGGCAGAGTGGAAGTTCTGACCCCACTGGATGCCCTGGTTCCGCGCTGACCTTGACCCCCATCCGAACCCGAGCCCTCCGAATTGACCCGGTTTGGTACCGGTATATAATAAGCCGTCGGTAGGGCCTCTACTAAGCTTGCAAAAGCCGCGTGCTACTTACGATAGAAGTAGCACTTTTTGGCTAAATATTTTCTGCAAGACGGGGGGGCTCCTTAACCCCCTTAAGAACTGGTCCCACATTTTTGGGAACAAACTACTTGGAATTAGTGCGGTATTTTTTTTTCCAGTTCTGAATGGGTTGTAACCCAAAATCATCGGAATTGGCACCATTTTTTTTTTTTTTCAGGCATGTTTTTTTTTTTCTTCTTCTTTTAAATACCTACGAGTAAGACCATGGGGATTGTCCATTGGGTTGCAGCTCCTTCGTTTTTTTCCCCCCAAAATATGTTTTTGACTTACTATTAATATTAGTATAGATCTCCTCAGGTGAGAAACCTCCGAAAAAAAAAATGGTGCGCCTTTACCCCCTACCTTAGCATGTGTCAGATTTCAGAAAGCGCCTACGTATCACAATACGGTATATAGTGTGAGTTTGCTAAAATTCGACGCGAGTCGACGAGGGAAGAAAAATGCCCGTTTTTTTCCCGCGATAATAACAACGGCACGAGTCGTATAGTGGGGAGGGAGGAGGAGGAGGAGGAGGAGCGCCCGCTATGTGACCCCCGGTGTTGAGTTACTACTGTGAGGGAGCGAGAGAGTGGGAGAGTAGGGCGTAAGGATAATAAATGGGATGGATTAAAAAAGGAAAACGCCCTGGTTCCACGCTACAGTAGTGTATACACCAAAATCGCGGGTTCTGCCAGAATGGCAACATGCAAAAACGGAAATATACATCTCTAGAACTACGTACGGTAGTATGCTAAGTGCCTGACTTTTGGCAGGCTTGTGTCTTACCACTTGCGCCCGGTCACAGGAGCTTGTAGACGGGTTGGTTTGTCGGGGATGAGCAAGGAAGGTCTCACGGAGAGGAGGCGTGCTTGTTAGGGTGCGTGACGGCGTCGTGGGAGAGGGTTACATCAGACTTTTGACGAGACCGTCTAGATGCGAGCCGGGGGGCTGTATAGTTGGGCCGGCTCTTCTCTGGGCTGTTTTGATCTTCTTACTCGCATTGATATGAAATATTAAAAACATCAGCTGCCGCTGTAAAGCCAAATATTGCTATCTGAAGTCAAGGACGTACGTAGCTGTTTTTTTTTTCCATTAATTCGTTCACCCGCGCTTCTTGTCTTGTCGCGTGTCCCCCCCCCCCCCTTACACCTTCATGCGCTCGTTTTTCTTGATTCGTCGTGTTTCAATATTGTTTGTTTTATTTGTGTATACCCTATGCCTCTGTTCGTGTGGCGTCGCCGCAGATACTCGCCCACCCAGCCGTGAAGGCCGTTGTGTCGCACTGCGGCATGGGCTCAGCGCAAGAGGCCTTGCTGTTCGGCAAGCCGCTCCTGTGTCTCCCGATGCTCGCTGACCAAGAGGTTTGGACCTTCAGCTGTAGGGCTGTATATTCGTCTTTTTTTTTGTCTTCAAGGGATGGGACGGGACGGAGATGGGGACGAGGAGGGGAACGGGGAGGGGAGGAGGGGAAGCACCAGC
>MEHQ01003700.1:99124-143559 GCA_008828725.1 Saccharina japonica
GGAGGGGGGTAGGGGGGGGGCGCGGGGATGGGCTGCGCGGCGCGAATTCGTTGTGTCATGATGCGTGACACGGCGATAGATAGCGTGCCCAAAGCCAGGAATTAATCACAGCAGCATGTATCCATGCGCCGCTCTGAGGTTGTGAGTGAGTATAGCTGTGCATGCCAATGGACCAGACCCTGCGCGCACTTTGGGCAGGAAAACACGGCGACACGCGACAGTAGTTATCGGCGTGTTCGTCGGATCACGATGTCTGCTGTGCTCGCCAATTTTTGTGTACGTACAAAATACGCCTACCACGCTGTCCGTGACATGTAAGGACCGGTATACCTTATATTGTTACCCAACCGTCCTTTCATTTTCGGGCAGAGTGGTACGTACATGTTCGTTTTTTTGTTCGTTGCTGGGCATTTCCCGTGCCGCGGCCTTTTCCAAATCATGGGTCCACGCAATCGGCCCGCCTTGTAAGCTATCGATTGGAGCTCCAGCCATCCCCATATTTTGCCCGCGGTTCGCCCCTGCTAATGTATTCCTCCCGTGACCGTGTTCAGGACGTGGCGAGGAGAGTGATGGACGCCGGTGCGGGCCTGGGCTTGTCCGGCCTACCGACGGGCAACATCAGCTCAGGAGACATCAGGGATGCGGTCGCCGATCTCGTGTCAGAATCCTCCTCGTTTCGAAGCAGCGCCGGGGTGTTATCTGGAGTGTTGAGGTGGGAAGATAACCTTATATGTACTCCCCGGTACTGGCTATTCGTTTTATTTGCGGTGCCGGTAGCTCTTGTGTTCAGGTTTGGGTATACAAGAGGGAGAGAACGTCTCGCGCGGCCCGTGCGCTTGCGCGCATTGACTGCGGTGGTTCGGTGGGTGGGTGGATGGGTGGGTAAGTGGTCGGGCGGTTGGGCCTTGGTGTGCCACCTTGATGCTTACTACCAGGTATTGCATTTTTAACCCATCCCATCCTACCCCGCCCAACGCTTGCGCGGTGGTTCTCTCCTATTGAGCAGGCGCGCCGGTGGTACTGTGCGCGCAGCGGATGTTGTTGAGGGAACGCTGCAGCTCGGCGGAAGCTCACACCTGCACCCTCCTGATATTCGAGGCCCGTGGCAGCAGGTGTGTTGTGTGTTTTGTGTGGTTTGTTGTTGGGCGGTCGTGACCTACTCTCTTCTTTTCCCGATGTATCTTCTGTCTATGCGCTATTAATAGTTCCAGGATAAAGCGGCAGTTTCCATCTTCGGGCTATAAAAAACGAGAAAAAACATTGGCCTTTTCAACACTAAAATATACCGGTATCAACATGACCGTATCACCAAGGGGGGGGCACACCGGTGAAAAGATTTTTGGCGTGCGACTTGTAGTTCGCGAGATATGACCATGTTCGCACTACTAGGGGGGGCGTTATTTCATTGGGAATAACTTGTCTATAGTAAAATCAATATAATACGTATTCAGGCCGTATATCGGCCAATACGCCGATCAGACATTACTGTAGACGTGTTGCCATGATCGTATCAAGAAGGGGAAGACGTCCATTTAACACACATTTTTTTCCCTGCGAGACCACCAGGCTGTGGTAAAAACGGCCTGCCAAATGTAAGAGCAATGTAGTGACGGAATTTGCAAATTTGGAACCTTATAGGAAACGGTATCCTTCGGAGGAATCAGTTCAGCGCGCTGGTTTTTGAGAGTTGGAAAACGAAACTTGGTAAGGTTGTTCTTCATAACAGCGCAAATAAACCAATGAAGGGTTGTACCCGAGTATCGTGGGACGTTTCGGGTCGAAGTCACCGAAAAATCCCCAAAAAATGAAAAAAAAACTACCTACGAAAGTGAAAAGTAAAAAAAAAATAACGAAAGGTCCTTCACTTATTTTTTTCTTCTTGTCAAGACGAACAACCCTGCCCAGTTTCATTCTCCAACTCCAAAAAAACAGCACGCTTTGTTGCGAAGATGCAATCTTTTGGGTGTCGCTGGAACCAGCTCGTAGTTCATCGTGGTATTTACCACCAAATGTATTATGCGATCTCGACCAGACAAAGCGTGGCGACATGATACCTCGCTAAACATCCACTCATGTTGAAACCCCAGTATGCCAGTATCGTTTGTACACCCGACGCCCCCACCCCCACCACGCCCCTCCCGCCCCCCCCTCCCACCCCCCGCTTTCCCGCGCACAACGCAACAGACCTCGAGTACGGATGCGTACACGTTTCTCGTCGCCAGCGTGATTGTCCTCGCCGTTCTCGGGTACGCCTTGCTCGCGGCCGCCTGCTACGGGACGCTCCTCGTGCTGCGCGCGGCCGCCCGAGCGGTGGTGCGAGCCGCCCGGTGGTTCCTCGGGCTGCGCCGACACGTGCCCCGCATCCGATGGTGGGGCGGCGAGGCGTCGCGGCCGAACGGAGGAGGCAACGGAAGCGCCGCAACAGTGCTGTCGTCGAGCAAAACCGCCGCGCTCGTGGCTGTGGCGGGTTATGGAAGCGGTGGAGGCGGGCTGTGGGACGAGGCGCTGATGGCGTTCCTCGGAGGTCCTGGACCCCCAGATCCGTTTCCGGAGGACTCTCTGCCGGAGCTGGACGGACCGGCGATCGATCGACAGCCCGCCCCCGGACCGGGCGGGCGTAACGGTGGTGGTGGCGGCGGTGGTGGCGGGGGTATCGGGGGCGTTCGAGGCGGCGCGGGAGGGGGCGGAGTCGGGGGGCACCTTAGGTCGCTTTCGGGCGAGCTTGTCACGTGGCCGGAGGCGCCGAACGACTCGCGTACCTTCGATATCAGGGGGTGGAGTAACGGCGGCGGCGGTTATAGCAACGGCAGCGATGTGTCGCCGCACCTTATGAAGCGGTGGGATTAGGGCCGGGATAGGATACTCCGTCTAGGGAGCGGTGTGAGTGTTTTTTTCGGAAAGCTGACCTATCAGCGATCGCCGGGTGACTGTTTGCATTTTGTTTTGGCTGGCGGCAACTCGGGGGGGGGGGGGCGGGGGTGGCCCGGAGATAGTGACGGGGGCCCACGAACGAGTATGAGGCGTTTTTATCGTGTCACCAAAAATGTCAATCGACCCATGGTGCAAACTTTGCATACCTCGGATAAATCATCGATTCCTAGGGCTGTGAGTCGGCACGACTTAAGTCGCCGGCTAGTTATTAGTCGGACCAATAGTCAGTCGTGAAATGGAGGTGCCGACTTTCCGACTTATTGGGTTTCCTTAACTGTAGGAAGGCTTTTTTTTGCGGGTACAGCTTTTAACATGAATTGCTGCGGGCTGCGGATACCCTCACATGCCCTGTGACACTGCAGCGCACAGCGGGAGATCCACACACACGCGCACACACACATGGCGGAACAGCCCATCTCTCTCAACGGTGGCGACGGTGTCAGCCCTGGCGCACCCAATGCCAACGCTGAGGGCGGAGATCCCGTCGGCGAAGTCGTGGCCATTATCGGCCCGCGGACCACCTTGGCGAGTGCACGCGACCCCGAAACGGTGCTCTACCGCGTGAAGCAGTAGCCATAACCGCACTACTGAATGATTAACTAGGATAAAGTATGGAAATCAGGGAACATTATTTTATATACCTTTTAGTGTGGTCCCAATTTTTCAAATAATAAAAAACTGTTTTTTCGAGACAAAGCTCGTATATATGGGTCGGGGTTGGGGTTAGGGTTAGTGTCTAAAGTAGTGTTTTCGGCGTTTTTCGAAATATTCGGTCTCATAACACTGGAACCACACGCGGGCCACAGCCAAGTCCCCGATTTCTATGCTTTATCCTACATAATAATTCAAAATTGCGGTAAAGCCGGCTCGCGTGAAGCATGAGCAGAGGCGCACCAAGCCGCTCAGATCCAACAACCCGCTGTGGAAGTTCTTAGGACTTGCCGTCGTCATCGACGCGCGCGTTTCGCGCAAGGTTGGGAGAGGTTAATAAACGAATAACATCCTGGAGGGATCCAAGACCTTTTCTTCTGGGGATATTTTTTGCACCGCTATCTTGGTGATGAGTTCGCTTTTCCGCTCGTATCCCCGCCAGGTAGTATTGCGACTCAAACAATTGCTGTCACGTTCCTCTAGTCCGGGGTAGATCTACCTGGTACATGCGTTGTACTTCTCGTTTTTTGTGAAGTTCTTGTGTAAACTGAAGCTTTTTTGTGTTTTTCGTTAAAACTTATGTATGTGAATCTAGGTCGTATTGTTTGCGCTCTTCTTGCGTAAAGTGAAGCCAAATAGCGTATTTTTTACCTCTGGCGGGCCCTCCGGGGGCGCCTCCAGCGGGGTCCCCTCGGCTGGGGGGGGCTTTTTTGGCTCGCTTCGCTCGCCTGACTTTCGTCGGCAAGTCGGCTGGCTTCGCCAGCCGACTTACCGACTAAAGTCAGCTAGTCGGCTTCGCCGACTAGCGACTAGTTATTATTAGTCGTGAAATGAAACCGACTCACAGCCCTATCGATTCCCCTTTCATGATCTCGATCTTTCAAGGCAGATATATTCCCAATTCCCTAGGTTTACCTATTTAGGCCATCACTTATGGAAAACTGGTTTTGTTGTCTATAAATGGAGGTTTCAGCACCTTCCAAGGCGTCGTTGATCCGGGAAACGGGCGAACCGGGCCCGCTTTTTTAGAATTATCAACAGCTTTTTTATTGCGAGAGGCTTCCATCCCCGTTTGCCCTTTTCTCCAGGACATCCCAGTTGAAAAATTGACGATATAATCCAATTTCCTCTGAACCAGTTTCGGACGCGATTTTTCGTTTTTTCGGATGAAACGTCGATGTATGTGTATCTAGAAATCTGTTTGTGATTTTTTGTCCGAAAGTGACCACACCGAAACAAAAATCGAACTACCTGTAGCACGAGCACCCCCCTGCAGAAAAGGGCCGTGAGTCGTGAGTATGCTGAGAGAAGAAGAGCGAACCCGATCCAGTCGGACTCCCGGGTATAAAACAAGTGAAACTAACTGTGGACCGAAGCTCCGTGATGAGTAGGGTGAGACGTTTTACTGTCACAAGCTGAAGATATTTTATTTTAATGGTTTAGGGAGTTTAGTTAGTCTAGCCTCTCACGAGCTGACCGGGCGAGAGATTGCCGGGTTTAACGTTGAGTAGGCGTTGATTTATTGCTGTCTACCCCCCTATCTATGCGGAATCACAGTCGTATGGGAAAGCTAGCCGGATGAAGATCGAGAGATCATCATGAACGCGCGTCTGAAGGGGCAAGGATTTTCATTACGTAATACTTGCCCATAAATATAATAAGGATGGGGACAGAGATCTGCCATGCGCTTTTCGGCCGCAAGAAGAAGAAGCACGTATAATACGTAGAAAACACAGTTTCGGGTATATTTTTCGGATTTCAAAACCCTCCCGTACAGTAAAGAGATGGCCGCTAACCTTAAATAGGATCTTAAAACGTGCCGCCGCCATCCTCCAAACACAAAACTACAGTACTTCTTCTGTGCGCACTGCACGTCAAGAATGTACCACGGTAGGCAATGTCAAACGCCGCGTACGGGCATCAAGATTCCCAGCACACAGCCATCTTTGCGCACATTTAGTACGACTGCTGCAATACGTACGCACAAAACACCAAGGGTATCGTCTACACGTACCTGGTCGGCACATATTGCTACATTGTCATACGATCACCATGCCCCAGATGAATAAACTCAGTTCAAGCACACGAGGAACCGAGAGCAAGCACGCGAGGAACCGAGTTCAAGCACGCGAGGAACCGAGGAACCGAGTGCAAGCTCGCGAGGAACCGAGTGCAAGGACGCGAGGGCAAACTCCAACACTCCAACAAGAACACTAACAAAACATGATACATTACTTGCTGTGTACTGGTGTGCCTGAAAGGCGCCCTCAACAAGCTCAAGGCCTCCGAGGCACTACCCTGGGCATGTCCAACGACCTCTCGCATCCCATCCCGAAGGGGCCGAGGGCACCATAACTGGGCCTGGTATGTACGTGGCTCGTTGTCCCTCACGGTCTCACTGCCAGAAGTGCGGCGGGATTGTCGTCAATCAACACGCCTCTTTATCTCTACACGATTCGGTTTTGGCGGTTTCATGTTTCTCGTTGACTTGTTGATCATGATTTCCGAGAAAGTGTCGTCTGTCGTCGTCATACCTTTCGACCCCACAACTCTTTGTAGATCGACTTCCCGACAAGGGCAAGGTGGCGACTTGCCTCAGAGCAAAGAGCTGGAGAAACCTGCGGGCGGCAAAAGGTTTGAGCTCACTGCCGGGAGCTACGACGGCAACAAGAGAGTAAATAGATGCAGAGAGGTGCGCAACGTGATCCGAAACTCGAAGTCGTTGTATCATCGAATGCCTCGTTGAAAAATGCTATCAGTACCTCGTATACTAGAGTTGTGGACGTTCTTGTACCGACTGGCTGCAGGGGTTGAGAACGGAGATATCGATTGATTGTAGTTGCATCGGGCACTGTCGCCCCCTCGGGCGCCACCGAAACGGCGCAGGGGATTTATATACTCGTAGCCGCTTCGTGCGCGCAGAACGAGACTGCTGCTGTCAAGTTTCGTTCGCTACGACGCTCTTTTCGGGATACATCTGACTGCCGTATTTTGAGTATTTTTTTTTAGGTTTTCCCACGGTATCATGTGAAACGGTCTTCTCCACGCGAGAGATGGCGTGCAAGCCCGCTTGCTGCGTGCACGAGCACAGCACGCAATGATGATGCCGAAGAACACACGAGCACGCGATGCTGATGTTCAAGACCGACGGCGACCTTGTTGGAATGGCATCCTGGACTCGTGGCGTCGTCTGCGGCATTCTATCATGCGTCGGCCCGAGAACTCATTCTCTTGGTGTCCATTTTGATTTCCCTTTCGGGTTCGACTATTGTACGCACTCGTATCATATAATACGTGCATTCGTCCTTTGTTCGAAAACCAGACTTTGGCCCGAATCTCTTCTCCTTCAATACATAACAATCCCCAGCGTTTTCGCACGTGTCGCTGACTCGTATGACCTTGACGAACGATAGCCACCGCAATTGTTGAACCCGGAGAGCGCTAACACTCATTTCGCTCCTATCCCTGATAACTGGTATCCACGCTCATATCCCTTGGCGCCGATCGCGTTGTTACATTTTTCCTTCGCGGGAAATTCGTTTGCAGCGTGGTGTACGCCATACGACAGGTAGTACTACTGAGCTATCAAGAATGTCGCCAGAAACGGCAACGGACGAACCGAGTGGTTCGGTAAGGGCGGTGCCTCCCAACCGCCAAGCACTGTCGGCGTCACAGGTGCGGGTGCTCCTCAACGCTCTCATGCGTACGCCGGCGGGCGTGGTACAGCAGGTGGGGTTCCTGCTTATGCTGTTTGTGGCCCTCGCGGAAGCGCCCCTGGTCGCCAGCAGCGCTCCCCCGCGCACCGCTTTGATCTCGGGTCGCGCTGCCTCTACGGCTGTCCATGGTCACAAGGGTGTCACAACCGATGAGCGGGAGTGGTCTGCCAAGCTCATAGCCTTTGCAAAGGTGAAGAGAGAGAAGGGGGGCCAACTCATAGGAAAGGCAGGCACTGACAAGATCAGGCCGAAATGTGTGCGTAATGTCAAGGTTGAAACCCTTCGACGCTGGGCGGTGCGACAGCACAAGAAGGTACAACCACTCCTGCGGCTTCTGGAAGCAAGCACGGACATTGGGATCGAGAATGCCCTGCTTGTCAAGTACCACGCCGAGGGGATCGTAGCTCACGACGCGAGCAAGGTGAATGGAAAAACTTGCCTTCAGTGAGTCATGGGCCAAGACAGTGTCACTCAGTAGACGAGTCGCCATACGGTAAGTACTTGATACGAACAAAACACGCCTTTGTAGCGTGCGAACTATAAACACATACGCGTACCTGGTATGACTTATGCCTTTTATCGTCGAATTGAATAGCGTTTCTCAATGTTGAATGTATGCGCCGAAACACTGCACCGTATATTCCATGGCTTGCAGTGGGCAGTATCCTTTACAGCCCACAAATAAATGCCTTAACGAACAACGAAGTTACCGCCGTGGCCTTTACTTGAGATCCCCGACAGCTATGAAACTGTTCGTACAGTACTGTAGCAATACACGTTCATATAGTATAGCTATCACTAGTAACTCGCGCAGCAGGGTGTTTGTAACTGTCGTCAACTATGGTGGATCGTGGCCTGTAGGTGTTCTCCTACAGAGGTTTATTTATCTCTAGCGGTCGTTTCATCCTACTGAGTTCTGCTGTACGTAAAATACTTCGAAGTATATCATTACAATCAAGTAACATCGCCATCTCGTAAAGGGTCTCTATTTTTTTGTCGCTGTCAAAATTAGAAACTCGCATTCGCTCGTCCTAATAGTTTGTTCTTAGTCGCTAATTAATCTCGGTTTTTGACTGCTCGATACCTCGTGTCCCCGTCGGTGCCTCTGTGTGATCCAGGCCCTGCCAGTCGCGGCTGCCGCCCTGTCTTTCATTAAAAGGGTGGCGGACGAGTCTCTCCATGAAGACGTCACCGCAGAGGAAACGCGCACAGCTGGTGCTGTACGTATACAGGCCTTGTCACGGGGAGTCGTTGCTCGACGCGTGTTGCGCGCTGCGATGTCTGCTGCCACCGAGGTGCAAGCTTGCGCGAGTGCAAGAGCAGCGAAACATGAAGCCTCGTGCTGTTTCGCCAGCGCTGCCACTGTTCGTGTGCAGCCCGCGGCACTCGTGGTAGTGCAGGCCTTGTGGCGCGGGGTCATGTCCAGAGAGGCACTGTTCTACAAGACGATCGCCGCGGTTATCATCCAAAGGTGATTAATGAACGACTTTCGTCGTCGACGTTGTTAATGCCGACAGAAGATAGATATACTGTACATACCTTTTCAACATCCACGCAGCTTGGTGAAGCCACCCCTTTAAACGGGACCCATATATAGTACGCCGTCGCTCTTCCACCACTCGTGAATACCCCCCCCCCCCCCCCTCAACGTCTGGTTTCCCCTCTTCTTGCCAGGTGGAGTAGATCCATCATCGTGGTCAGATGCTTGGCCCGTACCCGAGAACTTGCCGAAGCGCAAGGCGCTCCCGTCCTTCAGTGTGCCACGGTGTGCGCGGAGTTTCGCTTCCGGGCCATTTGCCAACTCAGCGTCACAATGTCAGCGTACAGCCCCGCGTACCGCACCTCTGCCACCCTTCTCCAACAAAAGTGGACCAAGGTGGTGAAGCGTGCCAGTCTCGCAGCTCGCTGCCACGTCTTCCGCGAGGCCAAGCTGGTTCTCCGGTTGTTGGTTCGTCGGCGCTCCCAGCAGATCGGGCTCGATGGTGCGGATCGAGAGGCAAACGTCTGCCCACACCCTTCGAAGTTGGAAAGTTCTATCACGGGTTCGACTTCTCCGAAGATCGAGTGTCTCGAGGCCGAACTTGAGTCGTGGCTGGTAGCGGCGGAGGCTTTGTCGGCGGCAGAGCGCTCGCGTGCCTGGCAGAGTAATGGCAAAGGGAACACTGGAAACCCTTCCCGTTTAAGCAACGCCAACCGTGCGGCGAGACAGCGGTAAGTACGCTGCGGGGGCGTTGTGGCACAGAACGTAGGATTTTCGTACATGGCTCGACTACTATTTCTATTTCTTCTACTTTTACTGCTGCTACTGCCCTTACTTCTACTACTTCTTCTACGACTGGCGCGATTTTATGTTTATACTTTTCTTCACTGATATCTTGCAACTCTAGTGTGCGTGCTGATTCTTCATCCTAGAGAGATACAAGCTCTGTGGTCACAACTGCGACATAGATCGTATCTATCTACAAGGAGACATCGCCGTCGGCCCAGGCCGCCGGCGAAGCCAACGAAGGAGGAATGAGGCGCATAGTGCAACAGGCAGTTTACGATGCCAAGGGACCGAGAGGATATATACGCATACATACGTGCACACCATATACACGACGTATTGCCTTGAAACAAAATAAAATTATAATACGTACATGAATTACCACACACATGACGGCGGGGCGTATACGGCATACGGAAAGGAAGCACGAGACACGAAACTTTTCATCCTCACACAAACTCCATCATAAGTGGATAAACATTAAAATAACTTGGATAGAAAATATCAAAATTCATCACGGCGGGCAGCGGCGGGGGAAAAAAAATCTAAATTCATCACGGTGGGGGGTAAGAGTACGGAGCGCGAGGCACGAACGTCGAGAGCTCAGGTTTTCCTGAGATATGAAAATGGCACGAGCGTCGAGAACTGACGTTTTGCTGAGCTCATCTAATTATAAGAATATGGTATTATTATTAGACAGCGTGATGCCCAAATAATAACTTCAAAATAGAGTTTTATACCACCTTGTTTATTTGAAAACATATCTCTCACACACTCGAAAATCACGTTTTGTAAGCTACCTCGTGCAACCGTCGAAGCTCCTATCAGAGGGATCCCATAGAGCTGACGAGACGAAGCCCCGTCGTAGTACTTGGCGTATGTGTTGTCTCGTATGTACGACACAAATAGACCCATATACCCACGTATGCACGAGTACATTGTGTGCCGATCGGTGCTCTAGGAAATAGAGAAAAGCGCTATGATGGCAAGATGTATCGTGTACTTACACCTGGCGGTATACTGATGGTGTACGTACCAGGGAGGGATCCAATGCAAAACTTGACAGCAGTGAACAACAGTTGTACAGTGGTAGTAGCAATGAAGCAACATGCAGGAACGGAGTACGGAGTATGCTTCGTACAAAAATACTCGCAAAGAAAAACACTCACGTGATGCATCCATCCAGCGTGGTCTGGATGGGTTGAAGAACCTGCAATTATTTTGCTTTCTTTCTCGCCGCATCGAGCCTTTTGGTCGTGTGCTCGTCATCTACGTTTGTTTGTCGATTCGTAGAGGAGAAAAGCGCTATGGCAAGATGTATCGTATACGTACACCTGGCGATGGTATACTTATGGTAGGTGTATCACACCGTCGAGCTCTATCATAGAGTTGATGGCACGAGTCCCCGTCGTAGAAGCTGTGTTTTCTGTACAGCAGTATGTACGACGACGAGTACCACCGTAGGTACGTTTCGGCGGATCAATTGATAACATGTTACGCTTCAATAATGTACTCGTATAGGTTGTGCCGCTATACCTATGGATTTCAAACTTGGCAACTTCCACACGATCACACGATACGTACGAGTAGCACGGACGGGAGATACCAGGTATCAGTCAGCGCACGTACGCCGAAACACAACACGCCATACACCCATACACGGCAGCATCCACGAGATATACCAGGTACCAAGACTCGTATACTGCCAGGTATAATACGAGTACGAGACAGCACTCGTACACCCACCGATACGATACTTCCGCGAGAGCATAGTCGCGTCCGCATCGACATTTTAGTCAGCAGTAGTGGTAATAAAAGTAGTTTACAGCAGTATTAATAGTAGTAGTAGTACGTTATAAGTTTTCACGCACCACTTGACAAGACCGTCCGCCTGTACATCAGTGTGCGTTTTGGTCTGTTTGGTGCTACTCGCGACGGATGCTGACTGTGCGAGTATGCATAGCTGATCTGTTGTATTAATACGTGTGGCCTGCCTTTCGCTGCATCAGCTGTAACTCATATATCATGTTGGTATTATGAATGCATCAATTTGGCCTACCGCCGTGGGGGCGGGAGGGCCTTTTATCCCCTAGTACTGTATAACATCGAAAAATGTAGCAACGAGACTAGATAATACACTGCTAACATGCTGGATACGAATCGCAGAACATACACAAGCCAGAAAAACAAATCGAATAGCAGGAGAAGAAATAAATGAAACAAAGGAATGGAAATAACATACGAAGTACACGAACAGGGAAGAGAGGGAAGAAAGCAATGAGCGATTGGAAAGGAAAACTACGAATTCAGTTTTAAAGTATGGGCACTATGCAAACGCAAAAAGGAGACGACGCCATATTTCTGCCACATTGTCAACATTTTGAGCATAATGTTTACCAAAATCAATACCAGGTAGGTTTGAAATAGGTTGATGGGATTTTCTTCCACTGTTAACGGGCTCAGTATGATGCTAAATATGTTTAAGTACGTACGAGGTATTACCAGGTATACGAGTACTACTGTAGTATGATATAATATATTGTATTCATAATAAAAGTACTTACGAGTATTCACTGGTAATTCCCATGTATGCACCGGGTATAGTATATCGTTAGGTAGGTTGTTCGTGGTATGGGGGGGTATACTTAATTCATTTTGCGAATGAGGGAGAAGAATATGTGGCATTTGGCATTCACGGGATAGAACAAATTGGATATACAGCTTGAGCCAGTTCGTACCGCCGTAGAGAAAGCCGACATTTTAAAGAACCTCCGTCTATCTGCCGTGACGGTATTGTTGACGATCCAACGTGTTGTGTTTTTTACTTTGTTTTGGCTATTTCAAAGAGCTCGCCAGAGTTGCTATCAACAAATTACAATTGGTACCTGCTAATGTCTTTTGTTCAGACGTAACACAACGTTGCCTCTTGTTTTGTCGATTGCCAAGTCTTTGCGTAACGTTACATTGTAATATTACAATCGTGCGCTTTACTGTGTTGAGCACCATTATGTCACTATAAGGATCACTCATTGCCTTCGCGCCCGCCCGCGACATTATTGAATATCTGCTACCTGGTAGTTCTCTGGACGCGAAGTCATTCAACCAGACAGAGATCGAGAGGGACTGGGCGGGCGACACACCGAGCAGGGGGGCCGGCATCACAGACTCCCCGTGGCCCACGTCGGGGACCACTTCCACATCGGACATCAGTGCGGCACCCAACCGGTCGAGCCATGACGACCGCTCCTCGACTTCGTTGGGTATTGGACAGCTCGGGGCCCAGCCTGCGTCACCCACCTACGATAGCGATAAGGCACACCCTCGAGTAATCAGTTCTTGCACACAGGTCTGGTCGGATGGACGAAGCGACGACAAAGCTCAGCCACCGGTCTGCGTCCGCCCCGTTCGCCTCCCGATAGACGGCCCAGAACTCCAATTCGCTCATGTCCCGATAATCTTCGACTTGGCACCGGACGCAACCACGGCACCGTCACCCGGCCCGGTCGGACCCGTGGTGGGAAGTGTCTCGTCACCGACAAACGCCGAAGCAGGTACGACATTGGACCAGCCAGCCGAATGGCTACCCGGTAGCCCCACGAACGTAAGTGAGGCGACTGAGGTCGTAGACATGGAACTACATTACAGGGGCGCCCGTACGTTCGGGTTGAAGTTTGACAATATCCGCAGCAGCACAAATGATCTTGACCAGCAGCGGGGGGGGGGGTGTACTAATGTCGTGCTTTGCCGTAGCCGCATGACCATAGACCCTCTCATCCCTACAATGCCGGGACGGAGCACATCCAGCACGAAGGTACTTAGAAACGAAAATTCCACCGCTATGTTGATATGATGTCAAGTTAACCCCACTCCACCCGCACCCGCGGGTATCCCACCGTCTCCAGTGGTACTGTCAGCATCGACTCCATCGCTCTCAGAGGGGCGACGGCCCCACGATGGTAGCCCCAGTCCTACTGGAAGCCCGCGAGATTACTCCCAGCCCACCTCTTCTTCTGGAACCGGCATCGACACCCTCTACAAAACTTCGTCTACTACCCTTGATCGGCCTCCAATTGGCGACGACAGTGGCTCGATTCTCGCGGACGACGACAGCGGCCAAGCTTTCTCCGAATCGCCCGTCGGCGAGGCGTTACAGCCCTCGGAAACCACAAACAACGACATCCTCGTCGGAGCTTTGCCGACAGCAGGGTCGTTCGAAGAGGGGGACGGGCTATCGACAGTATGTGACAGCGACGATGCGAGCATGGCCATGGTGCGCTCAAGGAGCGACGGCTCGCTTAGGTAAGTACCGCATAATACCAGGTATACCTGAAAAAATACCAGGTATACCTGAGAGCATTCCGTGGGTTCACACTTATCTCCGGCGTATGTGAATGTTATGAAGTACTACGATTGATCGGTCAGCACTACTACTGTAGTGTAATAAACTACGTACGCTCTGACTGATGAGTTCCTATATCGTTCCTAACCACCGCACCGTAGGTCGAACTCCCTGGGGCTACCGAGCAAGGTGAGAAGCGACGAAACCGGGGACACATCGGGCGGGAGCGTGGATGTCAACGACCCCCAAGCTTCCACGCTGGCCAGCATCATGTCGACCACTCCTACGAGCTCAACCGAAAGTACATCGACTCTTCAAGGCCTTGAAAAATTCGAATTTCGCCCATCGCAGTCAACATGCGTCAGCAGTGAAGAATCGAAGACTTTCACGCCGCCTCCCACACCGCCTCGGCGAGATGGAAACAGCTCCGACTCTTCAAGCCCGCCAGTACCCCGTCGCTCCGACCCGTTCCTTGGAGACAGACCGGGAGCGATCGTCTCTCAGCAGGCTCCTCTCGACGTGGCTGCAGACGTGTCCTACGCCAGGAAGCTAGCCAAAGGGACCGGTCGCCAGTTGTTTAGTATTCCTGAATCAGCGGTGGCGTTAGATGAGGCGATTGTGCCCCTTGCAGATGTTTTGGCAGAGATCGACCGGACGACAGGATCCAAGGACGTGAAGCCCCCGGGTGGGAGTAGTCAGATAAACGCGTCAAACAGGGCGACCATCGACTGCGCAGACGACCTAGGTGAATATTTAGACTGGCGCAGGTGTTCCACTTTTTCTGTATGCCTGCCTATTAATAGCATATGCATTACTGAAACTTCAAATGGGTCGTGTGGAGTAATTTTCAAGATGTTGCTGGCGTGGTTTTCGTCGCGAGTCGTTTATCACGGGATATTTTGTAGGGCTGGCCTCTGACAGCGTCTCTGGTTTCGGTCGTAGTTACACTAAGCTGCCGGTAAATACAATCCATCTGGATTTAGAAATCACAACGGTTTACACATTTATGTGGTCTTCTCACGTCGAACGTAAAGAAGCACGGGCGCCCAAATTATCATGAACAAAATAGCGTGCTTACAGCACGAATGAAGTACAGTCCACGGCGGCTCACTACTACAGTAGATTATCTTCTACCAAAAGAGGCCGGCGCTAAACCACCACCCCCTCTTTCTCCCACCCCCCTACATTTATATTTGACCTGGCCATGCACAACAACAAGCAGAGCCGCCCCACGAAGCACTTCGAACGCCGTCGCCGAGGAGGACATGTCTGCCGGACAAGATTCCACCGACAGAGATCCACCCGCCTTCGTCAATACCCTCTTCTACAACGACGTCGTCCCTGGGGAGGTTGCAACGCTGTGAGGGCAGCCCCAGCCACGCCATCAGGAAGCCACGGGGAGGATGTTCCTGGTGGGTTTCCTTTTCCGATGCTACTACTCACGCGGTTCGCACGCCTCGGCCCTTGCGAAGTTGGCTCCCAACAGCCGGTGTTGATGCCATTGATGCCGACCTGCTCGCTGGCAGCACCGACGAGGTGACCATCTACAGCCCTGCCGCGAGGGAAACATATTTTCTGGAGCGGGCACGGCCATCCACCGACCACGGCAGCGACAAGGACAGAGACAGAGACAGCGGCATCACCGCCGTGTGTTCGAAGGGTGACATATCTCTAAAGTGAGCGGTCGGTATTTACCGTGGTCGATGCACGCCGCTAGATTTTAGTGTAGGCCGTACGAAAATATATTTTCGGTGTTTCGCAGCAACACACACGCTGTATGCTGAAATCTGGGGTCCAAGCACTTGTTGATATTTCACAAGCTCATCACTATAATCGATAGCCCATGGCCACGAAGAGACACACGGAGCCTTGAAGTAGATTGGACAATAAACTCGCACAACAAAAAACGGGGTCCCGACATGAACTCCGGGTTCCACCACCTATTGTACAATTACTCTGAAGCACGAATAGATGTGCAGTAGTCAGAGACCATTTGATTTTCCGACTGTAATTAAAGCTTGTCATAGGTACAGTAATGTATGCAGACAACTTCCGGGCGTGCATGCAACTTTAAGCCTTCTACAACCCCTATAAACGATGTAACATCCACAAGTATACACCTTCTTGACATATCGTTGTTAACTACGAGTACCTGTCAGCTTATTTTGGAGCCCGTTCGATGCCTTTGTCACGTCACCTTGTTGGTATCGTCGTTGCAACTTTGTGTAACGTAACAGCTCATTCATGCTCCCGGAACCATCAACACTACTATCTCGCGCGATCTCGGTAATTTACAGCAGGTCGAGCTCAAAGGGGCTTCTCACCGAGGCCGACAGCGGATTAGGTGGGGCCACCGATGCCCTGCCCACGAGTACAGAATCCAACCACCTCCCAGACCCCGACTTGGCCAGCGCCGTGTCCTCCGACCCTTCAAGCGATAATGACATTGCTGTCGCGTCTCCGCTGGGCATTGAACTTCCCGAGTCTGTACCCACGCCGTCGGCATGCACCCTCTCTACCAGCACTGCACACGGAGCTTCGATCACGGTTTCTCTCGATGGACTCAGCAGTGCCGATGGTGTCCGCTCGAGGTCGGAACGTCGGCTATCTGCTTGCTCCCCGACAGAGCCACCAACAACGTGTTCCCTGGCCAAGCTTTCCACCTTCCACCTTACGGCGGACACGACGATGCCACAGATGGTAGGATGGGAAAAATACGTCGTCGGAGGGGTCGGTTGCGAGTTACCCACCATCGAGGAAGGGGCGACAACGCTCGACCAGGCGATTGTGTGGCCATCATCAGCTCAAGTCCCTAAAGCAACAGGGGTCGCTGACGAGGTTGAAGTGTACGGAGGCGGTCAAATTATCGGGATAAACGGAGATGTTATCCTTAGCGCAGACTCCCTAGGTGAGAAGAGCAGTTACACCGTACTGACACGTTTCATATAATGCAATCACTGGCGAACACCCTGGCGCAGATAATGTTTACACAACGAAATTGCGTATCTGCGTTCCCGTCAGTTTCTTGAGGCAAACAACAAGATGCAAACAATTGGTCGTTTAATAGTCGAAATATTAACAGCATAGCAAAATACCACCCCACAACACCTATCCGCTACATAGCTAACAAACACCGCCGTCAACTACCCCCCTTGTGAACTTGCTTCGTATGCCGCCGAGAAGCTCTACCCCTGGAGGCACCTTGTACACCATCCCCTGGTCAAGCACGGTCTCCACCTTCGGGCACCCTCCCCTCTCCGGCAAGGTCGACCACTTCGGCTCATTCTTCTCCCAGGGGACAGCAATGCCACAAGGATACCTCCAGCCCCACCGGGAGCCTGCAGGATTACTGCCCGTCTATCACCTCTCCTTCTGACGTCCGTGATAACGCCCTCTGCACAACGTTCTCCACCACGGGCAGACCTTCAACTGGCGACGGTAACCCACCAGCCCCCGCGTTTACGAGCATCGCACCGTCCGCCCCTGTGAGCTCAATCGGGAGCACGGCGTCTCTGCAGGACCTTGGGCCTCTGGGATCCCGGTTGTCCCCAGGGAGATTGCAACGCTGTGAGGGCAGCGCCAGCGGCCCCATCAGGAGACCAAGGGGAGGACGTCCATGGTGGATTCCCTTCTCCGATGCTACTAGCCACGCGGTTCGCACGCCTCCGCCTTTGTCGAGTTGGCTCCCAGCAGGCGGCGTTGGTGCCAATGCTACCGATCAAGACAACAGCCGCGATCGCCCAGAGCCCCCCGCCAGCGACGCTGGCCTGCACACAGGAAATACCAACGAATCGATCGTCTACAGCACTCCCGCAAGCGCAGGGTCCTTCCAGGAGCGGGAATGGTTGTCCACCGAGCGCAGCAGAGACACCTACGGAGATAGCGGCACAACCGTGTGTTCGAACGGCAACGGATCGCCGCAGTGAGTGGTTGACAGCTTTGCCGTGGTCGGTGTACGCCGACAACTCACACTACGCAGAGGTAGTAGTATTAAGATGCTTCGCAGTAAACAAAAAAAGGTCCCCGGTGAAATGTACGGTCGATGCTATTGTTGGTATGACATTTATGAATTGCCATATTCTAGCCAGTGGCCACAAAAAGGCCCAAATAACCTTGAGGTAGGTAAGACAATAACCCAATCAATATTCAATCCGGATCCCAACCTGATGACCAGTTCCACAACCTATTGAACATATACAAAACAAAACATGGACATGTTTAGTCGGATCTTGTAAATATGTTGACTGCAATAATCTCTTGTCACGCGAGGTACAGTATTCTATGCGAACAAACTCCGGACGTGCATCGAATGTTCCCTTTCTACAACGTCTATACCGTACCATGAAGAAATATGTACCTCCTTGACACATGGTTCTTAGCTGTCAGTCAAGTTCATTTGGAGCCCGTTCGATGTCGTTGTCGCACCACCTTGATATTATCCTCGTTGAATTCTGTATAGCGTAACACCTACGATTGTTCATTCTCGGAACCATCCATTTCTCGCGCGATCTTGGGATTTTGCCGCAGGTCTCGCTCACCGAGGCTTCTCACCGAGGCCGTCAACACAATGGATTGGGCCTTCGATGCCCTGAGCAACACTACGGATCCTAGCCACCCCTCCCCAGCCCCCGACTTGGTCAGCACCGTATCATCCTCCACCCCATTAAGTGAGAATGGCATTGCTGTCGCGTCTCCTCTGGGCCATGAGCTGTTCGAGTCTAGGTCTACACCGTCGGCATACGGCAAGAGCACCGCGCTCGCTTTCAATGCTGCACACGAAGGTTCGACGCTTGCTCTAGATGGGCTCAGCAGTGCCGATGGTGTCCGCTCGGCGTCGGAACATCGGCAATCTGCTTGCTCCCCGATGGAGCGACCAACCACGTGGTCCCCTGCTAAGCACCCCACCCTCCACCTCACGGCGAACAAGCTGATGCCGTCGATGATGAACTGCTGGGAAAGAGCGGCTACTGGAGGAGAAGTCGGTGGCCAGTTGCCCACCATCAAGGAAGCGGGGATAACTCTCGACCAAGCGATTGTGTGGCCACCTTCCACCAGTTCAGCGCACGTCGGTGAAGCAACAGGTGCCGCGGACGAGGTTCAAGTGTACGGCGGAGGGCAGATTATCGGACTCAACGGAGACGTCATCCTTAGTGCAGACTCCTTAGGTGAGTAGAGCCGCTACACCGGACTGAAGGTTTCCACCTACCGCAGTTACCTGTGGGAAACTGTAGCGTAGATAAGTTACACGCAGCGTTTATGTGTATGTGAAGTCTCTTGGCTTTATTGCCCCGAGAAACGAGGCGCAAACAAGCTCAAGCCTTAGAAGTGGAAATGTCGACTGCAGAGGACACCACCATCCGACCCCACCAATCCGCTGCATCGCAAACACACCATCGATCCACCGGTTCGCCAACCATCGCTCAGCCAACTTGTGACCTGACGTGGCAAATTACAGCCCCTAGAAACAAAACTCCGTTGCTAAACGCCCAGCGTCCGTGCCACTCGAGTATTCCCATGTCGAGAAGAAAATATCAGTGTAACACCTATCCTCTTGAATAGAGAAGCAGGCACCTCCTAGATCAGTCGATTGTACTAAAAGTACACAGGAATCCTAGCGCCGGATGACACGTAACAATACCCCTCCCCCCCCATTCCGTCATTTTGTACGCGCCGACCCTAACCCCCCAAGCAGTGCCTTCCTTACCTCTTCCACGGACGCCTTCGCCGCGACGACGACGAGAAACATCACAGGGAACGTCGCCCCCGAGGACTCCCGCTTCTCCAGACCGACCGCGCACACCGACTTCTCCATCAACCCCTCCGTCTCTTCGCAGGCGCCGCCGCCGCGAGGGTAGCCGAAGTGCCGCTAGGCGACTGCAGAGTCGATCTCTGCCGTTGTCCGTGTTCCGCGTTTACACACCTCCTTCCTCCCCGGACCGGCTCCGAACAGAACCGGACTCCATGTCGACGCCTTCTCGTCGTGTGGCTGTAGTTGGCCTGCTGACAAAGGAAGGGGGCTTCAGCCAGGCAGAGCGCATTGTACCTCTAGCTGGCCCAACGACGAAGAAAGCAGACGTCTCCAGTCAGGCAGAGGTAGAAACTCCCGCTAGTGGTCTACTGGTCAGCTCTTTGCCCTCCGCGGTGGCTAGCGTCGGTGCAGCTTCCCCTAACACTGGCCGGCCCGAGCTGAAATGGACACAGTACGGAACGTGTCACCTTCGTCGTCGTCCGGCGTGTTCGGCGACGGGCGAACAAGCGAGGTTGCCGGTGGCGCAGGTCCGACCCGCCGTTTGTGCCCAGTCGAAGCTACGACAGGAACACTTTATGTCTGGATCTGACGATGACGAGCGCCTTATCGACGCTTCCCCGACGATTGGCACTGCTGGGCACCCCTACAGCAAGAGCGTGGCCGGTGAGACTGAATAGGATTATCAGGGCTGCTCTCTTCTACCCCGAATGATTTGTGCCAGGCGATACAGTAGGTACTTTACAAAATGGTATCGGGCGGCACGGGATGGTGCTGGCCTTGGTCAAATTTACATCTTAAGGTATCGCCTGTCTCGTCTCTTTTTCGCGACACATACCGACCCTAGACATTTCACCGTTCGAACAGGCTGGCCTACCTGGAGGAGGCCTGGTGACAAGCTCGTGGAGACAGGCGTCTTCCCACCCGCGCGCTTTCGGCAGTTTCGCACTTGCCTTCGCTACTGGTGCTACCTGGACTACGCCCTGAGCGAGAAAGAGATGGCGATGTGCGCGAAGCTTCCCGCCGTTCTCGTGGGGGGCGGCGCAGGGGTTCTGATCGCCGATGCGTAAGTGCAACTTCAAGGGCCCGTCCGTTTTTCTTCTACAGTAGTGTCGCCCGCCGATTCCCAGGATGACAGTTCATGTTTTTGCCGCCTACATAGTGGCGCGCTTTCTATCTACTGTACGCCAGAGTGTGCGGATGTTGGAGGGGTATACTACGCTCTATGAGGTGTTTCAAGCATTCTGGAGCCAGTGTTGTAAGATTGCCATTGTTGTCTCCACGGGGTGAACGTGAGGATACCCACCGCCTTTCCCTCACCCCCCTCCCCGCGCCTCGCCAAATCACTCCATTTTTCTTGAACTGGGCAGCGTTGAGGAGCACGGGCTAGCCGCAGTGGAGATAGCGTTCGAGCGCTCCGTCCGGAACGTCCTCAACGGGGGCTCACGCAACGGCCAGCGGGTTCACGGGTCACCTGACGAGCTAATGGCCGAGGGCGTTAGCACAGAAGATTCCAGCGGGTGTAGTGCGGCAGCAGCGGCGGGGGCTGGACCCAGAAAGGCGGCCATTGACGAGAGCGCATCATCTAGCGCCGACGTGGCCCTTCTTTGTGCTGGAGCATTCTCGGATGCGAGTGTCGTCGACGGGGACTCCGCGTTGGCGGTCCAGTGCGGCACGAGCCTCCAAGAGCAGGAGAGGGCGCTAGAGCAATGCAGAGCTCGTCAACGCAGCGCCCCCCTCCCGGTACCCGGAATGGTAGACGAGGGCATTCCTCCTGCCGATGCGGGCACCCGGACATCTTCAGAGACGAACGCCGAAGCCAGGGACTCGGGGCTGGCGACTCTATACGGAACGAGCCTTCGAGAGCAGGAAAAGGCTTTGGCGTTGTGCAGAGGTCGTCAGAGTGGCACCACGGGTGCGGTATCCCGATCGACGAAGAAGTCTGGGAAAGGCTGAAAGCCGTGAAAGGCTCGCTGTTGTGTCGTAGGGGAGAAGGAGTAACAACGCGTTGGTCGGGTAACACTGTGGGTTAAATGTTTGTATTGGGAAAAGGGCGGGGTACCGGCGGGATATTGCATATTAATGTCAGGCGGAACTCCGTGGATTACGGTGTTCCCGTCTTTGTTGGGCGTAGGATGTGGAAGTATAACGGGCCACGTCTGGGCGTGGTATCCTGTTCTTATACTGCCGTGGTTTAAGTTTGAACTGTCATGCGTTTGCGGCGTCGAGAGACGCCTTAGGGGGATCCATGGCAGTACTGGAGATATCTACAACGCGAAGACCATGTGGCTTCAAAGCGTGAGTGTAAAACAGGCCGCGTCTGGGTGTAGTATCCTGTTCTTGTACTGCTGTAGTTTACGCTTGAATTGCCATGAGTCAACTGTGTCGAAAGACGCGCTACTAATAGGGGTTTAAGGGGACTAATATTATTTCTGGCGGTGTCTACATGAACACCATGAGCGCTCAGCCTCAAAAGCGCGACATGAATGTATACACTTCGTGGATTCGTCGGTTTTCGATGATCCCATGTTTTTTTTACTACATTTGTCCCTGATTTTCTCTATACGGATGTGTATTGCGATGAAACTAACATAAACAAGGCCGTCCAAACGCTGGTGGCCAAATGGCCCGCTCGTATATACATGTGTGATATCTACTTGTTAGGATAACAGACGAAGTGCATCGCGTCACTCTCTCCGCAAGATTGCAGCCTGCACGCTCGCGAAAGAGGTGCGACTGAGAGCGCCATGGGTCAATACGCGTGAAACAAGGGCCTTGTTTCCCCCGCTCCGTCTCGAAAGGGATGGGCGTGGTCAATGGTCAAACGACGAGGGTAAGCTACACATGAGTACGCCCCCCCCTCCCCTCTCCCCCCTCCCCAGGTCTGTACGAGCAATGTCTATCGCGGTTTGGACCGCGCATAGATACCACCACGCACCGCCGTGCGTTATCATGTGGCTTCGTTGTGAACGGAACCGGGTCAAACACTTTCCTCAAATCATGTCAATGCCTGTGACATATTTTCGTTCAATAGTATAAAGTGGAGCTACAGCAGTAGCACACTCGATCTGACTACTCGTATGTCCGCGGACGAGCAGAGCAGACGTACAGGACTTAAATAACCACGTTGAGGCTTCAGGGGAACAAAACATGTCGGAAAACGTGACGGTTACATAAAAGAAGAAACAAAAAAATGCATCGGCCGCACGACATAATAGCCCGGGCTACGAGTAGCGTACTGGAAATAAATATCAGAGGATGTAGTGCAGCGTACAAGGGCTTTCCGCGACACGCGGCGCAGCAGCCTGTGACAATGTTGCACACCTCAGACAGATAATGATCTAGATCATCTACAGTAGATCATGCAGTTCCTCGCCTGCCGTTGTGAAAGGTTCTGCAGGATCTGCATAGCACAGATCAGACCCAGGAGACGCGTGCTAGATCATCCAGATTCTACGGGCTTCACCCGGCAGCATGATGAGCTAGACCATACAAAATCGGGAATACATCTTCCCTGAAAGATCTAGATCATGATGTGGGAATCGATGATCTATCTGTCCAATGATCTGTGACATGTTGGCACTGTTCGCACGCTCTTCCTACTGTAGGCTGTTGATAAAATCGCACTTTTGTCTTTGTTATTGGTCGCCGCTCCTGGGTCTCAAAGGGGTGAACACAAAAAAAAAAAACACAAACACACACACAAACACAAACACCTGCAGGTTCAACATCCCAGTTCAAAACTACACAGTGTTCGTTCTTCTGGCTCGTGCTCAATCGTGCATGGATGGATCGCAAACAAGCGAAGAACGCGTACATTCCCGTTCAAACCACTGCCCGTTCTTCTGGTTCATGCTCTCCTGCATGGACCGCGAACACGTTGAAGAATGCGAGTGATCGGCTTTCCACCCCCCTCTACAAGAAAAAAAACGGTCGGAAGTTACTTGGAGTCGAAAAGTGGCGCCAAGACCACTATAAGACCATGAATGACGCCAGTCATCAACCAGGATTCGTTTTCGATCTATTAGACTTCTTTCATAAAAGAAAAGAGACCGATACGAAAATTGCGGGCATCAAATCCCTTTTTCTCTATCGTCCATTTTTGTAACTACAAGGTACCCCGGTGTGCCAGGGGAAGAGAACGGCGCCACACATGTGACATACCCCGGCCATGAAATTCCTCGGCGACTACCTTACGCCGTGTACCGTCCCGGTGAACGGTTTAAAGGCACACCTTGAAAAACAAAACAAAACAAAACAAAGCAAACGAAAAAGCGCAGAACGGATTACGGACAGATATCGCCCCTGCCAAAATCGTCCTGCTGACCCTGGCACTACTGAGGTAGAAGCACCCAGAAAAGTCACCGATCTACATCCTTCCAGCAGGACTGTAGGTGCAAAACAAGCGCGGCCAACGTATGACGCAGCTTGCAAAGCTGACCATCAACCAACCGATCAGTCGTAGATCGTAGCTGGCGTACTTGTAATCGTATTTTTCCAATTTAAAAAAAAAAACATTATTTCTCCCAAAATTGTTTCGGAGACGTGTCCAGCTTTACCGTCAACGGCACCGCCCCGTCCTCGGTCATGAGGAACGTGTGCTCAAACTGCGCTGTTCGCCGGCCATCTGATGTCGCCGCTGTCCACTTGTCCGGCCACATCACGTTCTTGGCTGAAATACAAAAAAGGCACCAAGCACCAGTCCAGTGGAAGGAATGCGTGTGTTGCGCGTGTGCGAGAGAGGGCGTGATTGGATGACGTTGATGGCTACAGCAGCCGGTGCCGAGGGAAACGGACATGCCAATGCCAGCAATCCCAACCTATCAACCATTGCCGTTCTCGTGTCAGCAATCTCGTCATGTGTGTTCAAGGGTATACGAAGTATATACGTAGTTATGAGCAAAATACACATTGGACACTTGCTGTCAGCGTGGGCCATACTCTCACGAGAATGCTGATGGGAGATTTTGGTCAGCATCCTCGTCAATTTATACCGAGAGCTACCCCTATATCCCCGTCACATGAATAAAATAACCGCTCTGGCTGAAAACAAAATATGAACATCAGGCGGGCATTGTATTACCGGCCAGAGAACGCTGATTTTACACGGCCTCAACAAAAAAGGCCGCAAAAGAAAACAAGGGTCCTTCTTTGAGAGCAGAGGGTGAATGAAATAACCCGGAAATTCTATAGAAAAACATGACGCCGGAGGTACGTAAGATCCGCGCTGTCCAACCCAAAAAAAAAAACGATTCACATTTGATGTCTTCCACCAATGCACGCACAGTTGACGACGGCTACAAATATCCACCAGCGAGAGGTCCCTATAAATAGTGAGAGCTATCGTGGGGCGGTATGAGGCGTTACTATCTAGGGGGAGGGGGGCTGGTATCTGCACTACTCTATCCTAAAAATGCGGAATTTCAAAGTGCTGATTAAGCAGAGGTAGGGTTATGATGTATTTTGTTAAACTAGAGGAAAAAACACTATAATTTTTAAGTGACACGGGGGGGGGCGTCAAAAAATAGTGGGGGGGGGGGGGGGGGGCGTACTCATTTGTTGCTTGCCTTAGTCATTTGACCATTGACCACGCATCCCTTTCGAGACGGAGCACCGTTCCTACTCCTAATAGAGACACCTCCAACACTTGGGCGCTCATTACGTTGTTTCCATATATTACAAAGAAATTTTTGCTAATCTTATCCCCTTCCTGTTTCGCCGCCTGTGGCCACCATCTATCTCCTAAGATAGCGATCGTTTTCTCGCTACTATTTAGTGTACCAAACTGCTCCATGTCACACTCGTCTATTTTCCCCATCTCCTCCTCTAGCACATCCCTTTCCTCCTTGTACCTTTCACATTCTCCCACTATGTGAACTCTACTCTCTATGGCTTTGCCACATGGGCACATCTGTGCCTCTACTTCCTCCTCCTCCCGGCTACTGGTATACCTCCTTCTTCTTTCTGGCAGGTCCAGGTCCCCTACACGAAATCGCAGTTTCAGCTTTTTCGCGAAGTCCATTGGGCCGTGCAGATACCTTTTCATTCCTATTCCTTCTCTCAACCCCCCGTATATCTCTAAGTGTTCTTCCCCTTCCACCTTCTTTCTCAGTGCTAGCCTTTCCCTTCTTTCTATCCTTTCTTTCACTTCTGTCTTGTATCCGCTAAATTTCTCTATGGCCAGCGTCTCTTTTTGGTTTCCTATATCCTTCCATACTTTCTCGACTACGCTATCCCACCTTATTCCAGCTCGCCCTTTGGTTACTTTCTCCCATACAGCTTTATCGGCTATGGCTGGCAACCTCTTATTTGGCATGTTCTTTACTTTATATTGCCATTTCAACTTACGCACGTCTCTATTTGTCTTAAGTGGGTACATTCCCAGTTCTGCTCTCAATACTGTATTACTCGTCGTACTTGAGCATCCTAGTACTTTTTTAGCTGCTGTCATCTGTACTGTTTCCAGCTGTTTTACGAGCTTCGCGTTCCCTTCCCATACTTCTCCTGCATATTCTAGCTTTGGTACAATCACATTCATCAGTATACATCTCTTAATTCTAGTGTCAAGGTGCGAGTCTGTTAGGACTGCTTCCATCTTGCCTACGTGTGCCTTACCCTTGCCTATTATTTTATTTATGTGTGCATCCCAAGAGCAATCTTTTGAGATTTCTACGCCAAGGTACGTATACTGGTCTACGATCGGTAATGGGGGGGGGGGAGAGAGAGAGGCTGACGGGGGCGGACTGGGGGCCTGGGGGAATAAAAAGTGGGCGTGTTTTGTCGCCGAGCAAGTATCACCTTGTCGGTGAAAAGCGTTTCCGGTCTACTTACAGCCACTGATTGCAAAATGGGGCAATAGGACGGCTCCCTCTTTTACGCAGTGTGTAGCCTATCAATAGACAGGGAATACCCACGGAGTTACGCGTAATTTTAGCAACCCAGCCAACCCCTCTACTAGTAGCTAAGCAACAGGAAATATCGAGATTGGGGTCTCCATGCAATTTTGGTGCGAACATGGTCCTGGACTGTTTTTGACACTCCCACGTCGATTTCATTGAAGTTCGCATGTGGCCTTTTGTGTAGAGAGGTAGGTTCGATCAGGAGCGTTACGTTGCAACAGAGAGAGGGGCTATTTTAGGAATCCATATGTTTTCAACTGGCGGGAGCCCCCCCTTGACTGGTGAAACTTGCCCAAAATATTTGCTAAATCCCATGAGAAAAAAGGTTTTGTTTTGTTTTTTTGGGGAGAAACGTTTTTGTTCGCCGGGTTGCCTGCGCCACACAAGTTTTCTCAGACTCAGTTTTCGGGCGAGGTACGCGTATGATATAATATAGAGAGAATCCCACGCATTTCGACGCGAGTCTGTGATACGAGGGAAGAAAGGGCTGAATGAAGTCTTGTCGCCATAAACAAACGCAAGGCACGAACCGTAGTGGGGAGGGGAGGGGAGGGGAGGGGAGGGGGGAGAAAACCCTGGAACGTGACCCCGGGTCTGAGTTACGACTACTGCGCGTATGTAGGAGGGAAAAAAATACAGAAAATGAGAGCAAACGCGATATAAACGGGGATGGAAAAAATAGAAAAAAAATAATTTGTGATCAACCTCGTAAGAAAAAATAGGTGCCCCCCCCCTTACCGTAGTTGCACCGCTCGATGGCAGGTTCGCGCTCAGAACGTTTGTTGGCTGTTACTGCTATCTGCCTTCTCGTGGTCCTCATAGCCGATTTTATGGGCGCGTACAGTGGCAAAACCCTCAGCCCGCGGCGGAGAGGTACAACTCCGCTGAACCGACCAACTACAACAACGGGCAACTTCGACACGGAGGCCCTCGGTAATACCGTACAGTTGCCGGTAATAGCGCAGATTTATCGGAAATATCGTGGAATTACCGGTAATCCCGTAGAGTTACCGCTAATCCCGTAGAGTTACCGGTAATCCCGTAGAGTTACCGATAATACCGTAGAGGTACAACACGTCAAGTCGAATTCACAAATACCATACTAAAAACGGAGTACAGAACAAGCATGCCCGATGTCTCACGCAGCTTGCAAAGTTGAGTGTCGACCACTCACTCGGTAGAACTCACAACTGACGTAGTGCTGCAACATTTTTATAAAAAAACATGAGAACAAAAAAAACGTCCCGCGTCTTACCGGTGCCCTCGCAGATCATGGGCTCGATGGTGAAGGTGTGCCCCGCCTTCATGATACCGTTGGACTCGTTGTTCTTGTAGTGGAGAATGTTGGGGTTGGTGTGAAACATCGTTCCGATACCGTGACCACCTGCCAAGACAGACGCCATCGAGGGTTGTGCGGGGAGGGCTGGCTCACGCTATATACATAACGTACCAGGTATAAATCTAACACATATAGTATGGCAATAATATGTGTATATATCTCGCATGGAGGGGCGGCTAACCACACAGTCGACACTGCTATGGTTGAGTGCCACTGCGTACAACACCAAAATAACTAACCCTAACCCTAAGCCTAACCCTAAGCCAATCAGATCAGATCCAATCAACCATTGGTGCGCACTACTCGTAGTATTTTTGTCTCGTGCACAGTGTGCTTCAACCATAGTACTGTTGGCATGTGCGTTTTTGTCCCATCGCAACAATAGCACGCGGAGGGACCCAAACGTAGAGAATGACACGCCCGATTGACACCCGCATACAGTTTGATTATCTTCAAGTACGCAAGTATCATTTCCAGCTGTTCTCCAATATGTCGACAGGGATTTCGCGTCTCAGTTCCGGAACAAAAAATGATCCTCATGTTCCAAGAGCAGCATCGACCACCCCCACCAAATATCCCCACTGCCACTGATACATTCAAAGCGTATCATACAGAACAAAAGCAAAAACTCTCCTAAGCACGCTACTATCGTATATACGTGCGAGTACAGCAGCAGCATAGTGCACACGTCGGGAGTGAGTACCGCAGTAGGTCCCCATTTGATGACCTGGGTAACTCAGGGAAGAAAAGACTCCTCATCTCTCTCCATGTAAGATCTGCGTGAGCTAGACCATTATGCTGGGTGGTAGGCCGTGTACGAAATCTGCATGACCCTTTACACGTTTTTTCTGGGTTGGGCCTGTACTACACAGATCCCGCACGACAAGCCACACCAAACGGTAGATAAATTATATAGATGATGTGTAGCCCCAACCGTATACTACTTGGTACACCACTCCAACCCTCCACCCCTCACGCCGAAAATCATGTGCCCTCAGACAGCTGCAGATTTCAAACTTGAATAGCAACCACTCAATCGGTCGACACTCACAGCTGGCGTGTTGTAGATTGTGTGCGTGTGTGGATTCACAGTTGGACTCACAAAAATTTGGGACGGTGGTGTACCCCTTCTCTCTCGCCAGCTCCTCGATAATGCCCCCGATGCCCTTGTAGTGGCGGCCTGGCTTGCAGTACGCGATAGCCTCCTGCCAGATATTGTACGTATTCTGACGAGGCGGGAGGGGAGGGGGGGGGGGGAGGCGGAGGGAGAAACGAAGAGGAGGGGCCGCAAAGGCCGAAGGGGAAAATAACGAGAACGCCTCAGCATTAGTATACACAAAGCATTACCCTCCAATATGCCGTGTCCTTCGAAGGTGAACACTAATGTAATGACTTGAAACAGTATGAACTATTTTTTTTAAAAAGGGCGTTGTATCGTAGGCTTTGGAGAATGTACGAAACGGGTATATCACTATCACTAGTAGGCATCACGTAGATAATGAGGCTGCTGCGGTAGCATTTGAGAGCGGGGAGAGGGGATGGCGATAGAGGGCGGGGATATTCTCCGCAGCACCCCGGCACCACCACCACCACCAACAACAACAACCTGGTTAGGAGGTTGAGATGTGGCCGATTTTTCCTGTCCTCAAAAGCAGAACATGTTGCGGCCTTTCTCGGCCATGCGCTTCTTAACCCATAATCGTCGAACTTTTACAATTTTGTTGTGTTGTTTATGATGGCATAAATACATAATTACGCCATGGGATTGTTCGTCGAGTAGCACTTGTATTCTCCTCCAAAATCAAATTTGCGGTTTGGAGGAGAATAATACATGGCGAACCTCTACCGTAGCATGCATCGTATACTGTAATCAAGACAACACACCTCCTGGGACAATTTTCCGGGACGATTTTATCCAAAACATGCCTTAGAGGGGCTAGGCCTTAGAGGGGCCACGCCTTATAGAGGGGCCATGCCTTAGAGGGGCCATGCCTTAGAGGGGCCATGCCTTAGAGGGGCCATGCCGTATAGAGGGGCCATGCCTTAGAGGGGTCATGCCTCAGAGGGACCATGCCTTATAGACGGGCCATTCCTTAGAGGGGCCATGCCTTATAAAGGGGCCATGCCTTAGACGGATAGTGCCGGTTGAGTAATGCCGGTTGACCGCTATAGTGCCTATGGAATCGTTATGCACAAACGAGATTCACCCGTGTGGCAGTGTGCGAAGTAGTGCCGGTTGCCTCCTTAGACGGATAGTGCCGGTTGAATGATGCCGGTTGACCGCTATAGTGCCTGTGGAATCGCTTGGCACTGCAGATGGGGATAACCAAGTGTGACAGTGTGCGGAGTAGTGCCGGTTGCCGCTGTATATAGTGCCGGTACTGTTGGCTGGCGCATACCGGCACTATGGAGGAACGAACCACTTCGTACTGTATACGGTTAGTGTCTGTCTGACCTATGTACTACGTAGGATTTTTTCCCACAGGCTCGTGTCTACACGTACATATCGCAGTTGCGCCGATCAGTTATGGGAGGAAAAAAGGAAGGCACACCTGAATGAGGTCCTTGCCGGCCTGGTCCACCTCTCCGACCGTGAACATCTCCGAGCAATCCCCGTGGTAGCCCTTGTAGAAGACAGTCACGTCCACGTTGACCATCATGCCCTCTTCCAAAACGGTGTCGTCCGGGATCCCGTGGCAGATAATCTCATTGATGCTCGTACAGCAGCTTAAAAGCGCCGCGGTAAGAGAGTGGCAAGGGAGCAAGCAGCACCACCAAGGAGGCGTTTAGGACCCGAACGTTACAGATAGATCACGATCTAATGTAGATCATCCACAGATCCTAACCCGCCGCTCCGAGATGTTGTGTAGGAGCTACATCTCGGGCGGAAAGAGTGGCAAGGGAAAAAGCTGAGCATACCAAGGAGGCGTTTAGGGTCTAAACATTACACACGTCGGACAGATCAGATAGATCATCTACAGATAGATCATAAAGATCCTAACCAGCCGTTACGATATGTTGTGCAGGATCTGTACGGTACAGATCCAACCCAGGCAATATGTCTTAGACCATGCAGATTATAGGGCTCCCACCCAGCAACATGAGCTATATCATACAGACCATACAGATCATACAAATCATACAGATCATACAGATCATGCAGATCAGGAATACGTCTTCCCTGAAAGATCTAGATCCTCAAAAGTGGGGATCGGTGATCTGTCCGATATGTTAAACGTTATACCCGCAACCCCGACAGAGACAATAACTACAGCAGGTCTAAACGTTAGCCCCAATCCCGATAAAAGAGAAGGATTGGATTGGGTCTAAACGGTATAGCTCCAACCCGATAAAAGACAAGAACAAACGAGCGATGCTGATACGGGGTGCGTCCCGCTTGCCCCACGACAGAGCTTCGCAAACAGAAGAGCTGCCTATGACAAAAGGCAAACACTCCAGCCCTCTGGAAGAAACAGGCAGTTACATGTATACGACTCTGGCCGACGTGGCTGGCAAATATCTTCGCCCACAAAAAACAAAAGCATATGCTCCGAACTAATATATACCAGGTATATTTATAAAATTAAAAAAAAAAAAAACAGCTGTGAGATCGAGGATTTCGTCGAAGCTCATATTTTCAAGCTGAGTGTGATACTTCTAAACGTCATGGCTCATCACGCCATTTGTGCAGTTTAACGCGTGTTTTCTTAGGCAACAAGGACATGTAAACACACCATCATTCGCCCAGATTAAAAAAAAAAACAAAACATAATGGGTCGTCAAGTCGTGCGTGCCGCTACTCTTGACCCGCATCCTTCGGCAAGACACGATCAAAACACCCGCCTTTTTACCTCTTGGGAAACCCGTGGTAGTTAAGCGGCGAAGGGTAGGCGCCCCGTTCCACAGCCGCATCGTGGCACACGCGGTCGATGTCATCCGTCGTTGCCCCCACCACGACCGCCTGCCCGGCCAAATCCAAAACCTCTCTGCACGGACCAAAGCAAATACAAAAACGTGCACAACGAAATAAAATGGGTGGCGCAAAGGATTAATTAATGCTACTAGGGCGACAAAATCACCCCCTTGACCCCAAGGCGACTGCTCCATATACATACGTACAATCGTCGAATTTGAATGGGATTGCATCTGATCGTGCAGCCGAGGTCTCAGCACCGAGTCAGCCAGGAATCCATGTAGTGTCGGATATCGTATCAAAATCTCCACACACGGAACATATCGTCGATGTCCACTTCATGATCTAGATATTTCAGGGCAGCTACATTCCTGATCTGTATGATCCGTATGACCTGTATGATCTAGCTCATGCTTCCGGGTGGGAGCCTCAAAATCTGCATAATCCACAGTAGGGCATATTTCCTGGGTTGGGTCTGTACTGTACCTAGGTTGGATCTGTAGTGTACCGATCCTGCATAACATATCATAACGGCAGGCTAGGATCTAGATGATTTACATCGTGATCTGTCCGACATGTGGAATTTTTTAATGTTTCGATACATTTCACTACATCGAAATATCGATTTTTCAATACAGTATATTGAAATGTCGAGCGCGTTGTCGTCCTATCCTGTCCTGCCATGTCATGTCCGCCTGCCACGGCGTTGAGCCTTCTCATACCTAGCCACTCTGCCCGCTGCTCTCATGCCCTCGATGTCTTTCTCACTCTTCACCTCGATCACCCACGGCAGTATCGGCGACTTCGCCTTGGGAATGCCGTCCTCGGCGTAATCGGGCCGCATTATCTCCTCTGGCACCTGAAGTTTTTACGGTTGTCGGGTGCAGCAGTACGCGACACGGCTCCACCCTTTCAGTACCAAAAAACTCCAGGGCTGTTCACGGGTAGGGTCAAACCTCACGGGTCGGGTCGGGTCGGGTCGGGTCAGGGTCAGGGTGACTCAACCCGATCAGACCCCTGACATGTAGAGAACCTTTTGCCCCGATCGGACCCGACCCAACCAGTGAGATTTAGATAACCTCCTGACCCGTGAAGAGCCCTGCAAATTCCATCCCACACTAATTCCGAATAGAGTTCATCCCCCAAAATTTGGATGAGCAACCCTAAATGAAGGGGAACAGCACGTCGTGGTCCGCAAGACACGGTCCGTCCAAGCATTCCAGTATTTCGAACGAGGCTACTTTTGCTTGGGTGTAAAAACAACATCGACGATCGCGTTATCGCTTCTCGTAACCCCCCCCCACCCTCTCTGCCATTCACTCCCGCCATCTGATGAGATGTGCGCTCCCACGGCGGTGCACCCGGCTTTTCGCGGAGCGGTGCAAGAACAGAGAACGCACGATCAAATTTGCGCGCATCGGAGCGCGCCGGTAAATCACAACGGCACTGGGCGCGAAATAGATCCGTTGAATAGCTCCGCTAGAAGAGCAAGAACCAACGACCAAAAGCAACGACCAATAAAAGGCTCGGCCGCGGCTGTGGCTGTACAGCAGTACGCGACAGCACTTAAAAAATTGAGAGTTGGGACAAAATTGCGCGGACATTTTGGACGAAATTTGAAAAAAAAAAAAAAAAAAAATGAAATGAAATTAGGAATCAGCGTACATGGGACAGACACACCCTCGGCCTCACACAAGAAGTTCATCCTAGCCTCCGCAATAACGGAACTCCCGTCCCCTCCCCTGTTAGCATATGGACGTTGAGATCCATACGTATCTATTGTGATGTGCAGTCACTAAGCACTGATACGAGTATATGAGTATCTTAGTCTAGATATTCGGGGAATTACAATATGCGGATAGATTACGAGTTTGTCTTACTCGTAGTGCGCCACATTGTTTGTCCCAAGCATCTTCATCAGGAACGATGCTGAGAACGTTGCTAGAACGTTCCTATAACATTGTAGAGAACATTACAGGGAACAGTACCAACTACGGTAGAATGTAACTGCCCGTAGCATGGGCATTGTACCGGGATGATCAGGTGCAGGCACCGCCCACCTCGATATCACTCTACTCCGCTTCCCTCTTCTTCTTCTCTTCTCTTCTTCCTTTTCCATTGATCTCCCTGAGGTCAATCTTCTTTCCATTATGGCCACATAAGCGCCTATTCAAACCATGACTTTTCTTCTTCTACACAAGTGATCTTCACAGACACTCCGGTGCCACCTCTGCCATCTCTCTCCGTAGAGACAGAGCCTCGACACACGCGTCATTCTTTCAGGTTATGAGCCTCGACTTTGGTCTACGCACCGACTGGCATCACGGAACGACGTCTCCCGGCGAGCGCGTCACGTTCTACATTCGAAGAAATTTCAAGTTTTCCACTGCGGAGGAATACGGTTTTCGCTCCAAAAACCAGAAGATTATCATCTACCCGACAGCATCGACATCGACTCTCATCATCGATTTTCATCAACTTCGTTCAACAGGGTTACTACAAGGAGTACTGCTTTCACGCTTCTACGCGCGAGGCAGGTAAGGAGACGCTGTCACGCTTTCACGCGGGTAGCACGTACGAGTAATGAGTCCGGTTTCACGCTTCTGTCGCGAAACTTGTACTCGTACATTCAACATRTTTTCACGCTGGACTTGCAAAAAATATGCCACCGACTATTTTTTGTAACTTCACACGCAAAATTATGTTTTCGATACTATGATACTTTGAAGCTGTAAGCGCGAAACAAGTCACGAAACCATTTCTGCTCATCACACGCGAAGCTAGCTCCGCGCTACTTCCACGCTGTAAAGCATGAAGAAACGTTACAAGGCCCCTGTTTTTTGTGCCATCACCACTAAAGTTAGTGTCGAGCCGGTTTCACGCTAGTTGAACGCGCGAGGCCGTTATCAAAACCGTTTCTTCGAGTTACTACGCACGAAGTACGTACACATAGATTTATCCTCAGCATTGCTGAGAAGACCTACACGTGCTGAATCAAACAGCCAGGTCGTTGACGAATCTGCTACCCAGCGTAGCAACGGGGGATTACCTCCTACTATCCTTTTCCAGCATCGGCTTCACGCTTTTACGCGGAAATACGAATTCAGACTCAAGGCCTCCTTTTCCAGCAACGATTTCACGCTTTCACGCGGAAATACGAATTCAGACTCGAAGGAGAAATCAGCATCCATCTCCATTCCATATGGGGAAAAAGGCCAACCAGCGTTGCATCACGCAGCCAGGCCGTTGATGCATTCGGCAACTTAGCCTGCCACGGGAGAGAACTCCTGTCGGTTTATCTGCTACTATCAGCTTCTACGTCTACTACGACTACTGCTGTATGAGCATCACTCCAACATCATACGAGGGACTTCAAGTTCTTCATCTGCCACCTGCGATAGCTGCTGAGCTTCGCCATCATCATCATCGTTGATTCCAGAAGGTATCCTCAGCACTTCATCTTCACAACTTCTTCAGTTTATGTCACCAGGATCTACATCTATCTACATCGACTACTGCTGCACGAGCTACAACACCACTACTGTACCTCGACTTCTGGAAGCATCGATGGTCTACCCTCGGCTGCAGCAATTCATTTATAATTTGCTTTTCAAGTTCTTCTTCAAGAATCGGAGGCGAAAAGACGGCCGCCCGAGATCTCACCAGGAGTAAGCTTCAGGGCATCACCACCAAAGCGTTCATCAAGCAGCTAGCCATCGCCATCTCCATCGCATTTGGGACCAGCTACGTATTCGGCGACATCGGAGCCGAAACGTGAACACCACTCTGGGGGAAAATTTCTCATTTCTCAACAAAAAGGGAGTTCCAACATTTTTTTGTGGCATTCCTGGCGATTTTTTATATTGCACCGCAACATGCGGCGCAATCGCAACAACACCTACCGGCACTCAACACTTCGAGCAAAACGGCGCAGGCAGCACACACTACGGACTGACTACGGGGACAGGTCTTCACCACCTCGTCAGCTCTTCATCGCCATCAGCATCATCTCACAGCCATCTTCTATCTACTCGTACATCTCAGTCTGCTATGCTTCGACTAGTTCTTCACAACAAGACAGCCTGCAGAAGATCATCAACAGCAGCACCACTTATTTTCAACACTACTACTACATGTTCAACAAGGTCTCCGCGACACCAGCACGGAGAACGAAGATCACGATCGTCATCATCATGCGCATTCCTTGCGTCTCTTCTTTACCTTGGTTTTGGTGGGGGGTGTATCTTTTTGTACTTTCCCTCTGTTGGCTTTGTTGTACGTAGAGTATTTTCACACGAGTACGTTCTACGCAAGATCACACATGATGAGCACTGCTGTATGCCGTCACGGATACACACATCTGCCTTTTGTTATCGGTTGTTCCTTAGCTTTCCACAGCTTTCTTTTCTTTGAGTACGTATCCTAAATACACACTCACTCACAACGCTGAATGTATTTCACACATATCAGTATGTAGCTGGACACATACCTGTACGAGTATACGACCACACGTTTTCTTTTCGGTTTCGTTCGATTTCTTAGTCCTAAGATCCATTGGGGGGGGGCGTACATAGGTACAGTAGAAACTTTCTTACGCTTTCTTTGCTAGGATTTTGCTCGCTGGTCAACACCACAGCATCACGAATCTGTTTTGCGATACGACTGCGCCCAACGTAGTCTATTGCCGTACTATCTGTACTCCTAATCTTATTGCGAGTACGTACGTACATACATGTACACAACTGAACAGTGCACTTTTCGCTGTACTTGACGAATGTCATCAGTTTCTACTTGGATTTAATGTTACTCTAGGTATCTATTCAGGGGGCGAGTTTAACATCCATCATACGTACGGGTTAACGCTTCCGTTCTAGGGTATACTTCGCTGGTATTTACACCACGATTTGTTTTCTTCTTTGACTTTGCTTATACCAGGTACTGCTCTGTAGGTTTCATATGAGTACGTACGCACGTCTATACTCCACACTGGACACACGTCTCAGTTTTATCAATTGTCTCTTCAACTATCCAATGTTGATTGCTGGACAAATGAGTATCACACGTACTGGTACATACAGTAGGTCATTGCTATCTTTGTCTGGGTACACACCCACCGACTTTTTGTTTCTGCAAGATTACGTACTATTTCCGTAGCTCTATCATTGTAGCATTCAATTGAGGGGGCGGGTTGCAAGTACAGCAGATAACTTTCTACGCTTTTCATTGTAGGTTTTGACTCAGTGTCGTGCACTATGACTCAGTAGTCATGCACAACTACGATTAGCTTTTCCGACATGAGTACAACCATATTGTCACCGTCATCACACGGGACTGAATATGTAGTGAACTTTGTGTTTACTGTTTTCCATATTGCCGCTGCACTCGGCAGGACTGAATATGTTGTACCATTCTTTCATTCTTCACTCGTTCATTTTGATTTTTGAGTATCAGGTTTCTACACCGTAGGCATTACTCTAGCTACTGACTTTCATCACGGGGGCGTGTTAGCATATGGACGTTGAGATCCATACGTATATATTGTGATGTGCAGTCACTACGCACTGATACGAGTATATGAGTATCTTAGTCTAGATATTCGGGTTATTGCAATATGCGGATAGATTACGAGTTTGTCTTACTCGTAGTGCGCCACATTGTATGTCCCAAGCATCTTCATCAGGAACGATGCTGAGAACGTTGCTAGAATGTTATCTATAACGTTGTAGAGAACATTACAGGGAACAGTACCAACTACGGTAGAATGTAACTGCCCGTAGCATGGGCATTGTACCGGGATGATCAGGTGCAGGCACCGCCCACCTCGATCACTCTACTCTCACTCTACTCTACTCCTCTCTTCTCTTCTCTTCTCTTCTTCCTTTTCCATTGATCTCCCTGAGGTCAATCTTCTTTCCATTATGGCCACATAAGCGCCTATTCAAACTATGACTTTTCTTCTTCTACACAAGTGATCTTCACAGACACTTCGGTGCCACCTCTGCCATCTCTCTCCGTAGAGACAGAGCCTCGACACACGCGTCATTCTTTCATCCCCTTCCCTCTCCCGGCGAATTGCTCACCGACCGCCGCGGCGTCTGGACTCCCGGTCGAAGCGATCCCGTATACGTGAAACCTACGGTCTTCTTGGGAGCCCTTTTTTTTACGACCTTCTTTGCGCCGAACCCCTTGTTCATGAACAGGCCACCCACATCTGAAGTTCGAGAGCGGCCGCATGAAGTGGCGGTGGTGGTTGTGGTGGCGGTGGCGAGGAGGGGACGGGGGGGGGAGGGGGGGGGTCGGACCCGGTTAGTAACCTCTCAGGGCACGTGCCAAAAATTGCTTGCCGTTTCTCGGTGGCTTTGTGCTGAGGGCTTGGAGATGGAGAGAGGGTCGGCGTTGTTGACGAACTGGGTGTTGGCTGTGTGTGAGACAGGAGATGTCTTGTTCTTCATCCAACTCAGACGGAGGGGTGCGTGCCGGCTATCACCCAAAATCTACCCAGTCTTTGTTAAAAGCACTCCTCGTTTGTATTACGTATTATTATTAGACGCGTGAAAAGTCTGTGTGTAAAAACGTAAAAACACGTCCCGGCGACCGGCGATGTCGAGATTACAGATAAATTGATCGCCATGGCCATACGGCCCATTGTTGCTGCTGCTGCTGCTGCTGCTGCTGCTGCTGCTGCTGCTGCAGGTATTGCACAGAGATACGCTTCTCTAGGCGGTCTACGACAAAATCAGCAACATCGACCAGGCAGCATCGGCAGCATGGTGCATGGTGCATGGTGGGCACGTTGGCACATTCCTGCTCCCACGACAGCAACTTACATTCAAGAATTTAGTCATCTGTCACTCTCTGTCCTTCAACTAACACCAGCTCTGACCATCGAACGCCCTGATGGCGACACCAGGCACACCAAGAGGTTGTAGGCGACACCACCACTATTGCACAGGTAGTCCCACGGCAAAGGGAGGGCAACTACCATCGCATCACACGCTACTTGCTTAGCACGTTGGCAAGCCTACAGGTACCACAGCCCTGCGCACATCACATCCGTCGGCTGTACCAGTGCAATGCAAACAAGCATCCTGTGATCATGTTTACCTGAGACAGGTCGACACCTGCGGCAGCCGCCAGGTCCTTGGGGAAGAGCCCCGGGAACGACGAAAGCTCCCCCGCCAGGCACCCCCCTTGCCAGCGACGCAATTAAGAGAACCGAAGCTGTCTTTATCGGCGCCATGTTGGCTTGTTTTGGCTGGGCTTACCAGCACGTGCGCGCGGTGGAAAAGCTAAAACCGGGGTCATTTGAGTGACAACCCCTGTTGAGCCCGCCTCAGAACAGCCATGAACTCCTGATGCGGCCCAACCACCAACCACGGCCGTCCAGGATCCGGGATTTCCAGCGACTACACACACTCATCACAGCGGCGGACACATGTGGCAGGACTTCTCCGCCCACCACACCCAACGAGGGGATGTTACTGCAGTAGTGTGGGGAAGTCCCGGTGCTCGAGTCCCAGTAGAGCACCAGAGTGCTGCTGTTGTTTCTGCCCCTCTCTCTGATACTGCTGCTGCTGCTGCTGCCGCCGCTGCCGCTGCCGGTGCCGCCGCTGCTGGTGCCGGTGCTGCTGCTTCTGCTGCTGCTGCTGCTTCTGCCTCTGGCGGTGATGCGTGCACATCGCCAACATCGAGGTGGAAGGTGGATGCGGAGGCACTGACTCGAGGTAGACGGGCTGGTACACCCTTCGTGCAGCAGTGCGACCTCATTTTCCCTCTTGCCGATCGGAGCGTGGATGGTAGCGACGCTGGTTGCGACGACGGTGGTGCTGGAAACGTGTTCGGAGAGGCAACAGGCCAATCGGAGGTGAATGGTACGATATGCGGTGTATGCGGCTACTTGTACTCGTAGGTGTGCTATGTGCGCTGCGTTCGTTTTTTTGTGCCCTGCTATGTGGTTGGTGGTTGGTGGCTTGGCTGCGAGTCTGACCCGTTCATGTGGCATTCTCGAAATCTCAGGTTTGAGCCGCAGCCAAGTTGCGACAGAGCAGTGCCGTACACCAAAGACAGCAGCAGCAGTGTCGTACCGCCGCTGCTTGTTGTACAGCACCACCAGTAGAAGTGCACTCTGGTGTGTGGATGCGACGAGGTTGCGGGGAGGTATTAAATCGAATTGGAGATTGACAAAAGACGCGTTGCTGCTGCCATTTGCTGTCACGGAGCTCCGCAATCATGATTGGTTCCTGGTACAGGTTAGTCTACAGCAATTCTGAAATAATACCAGGTACTCGATCGACTGGGAGGTGGCCCTCTAGAAGTGAGATCGAAAAATTCGTCGAAATTCCGTGTTTTGTATTTTGCAAGCTGCGCTGAGTTTCTTGTGATACTGCTACATTATTTTCCCTCTTTCGCTACGTTAATTAATTAATTAAATCCCCTCTGCCACACACAACCTATAAAATACCTAATAGTCTATGTGTATATACGTCCACCAACCAACTATCTTATTTATTTTGGGTTAAGGAGGCCGATCGTTCAGAAACAGATTCAGCCCAAAAGTGCTACCTGTGGGCCCGCCAACAAGAAATACCTAATCTGAGCGAGCGTTAAAATATTCGCTGTGATATGTACCATCATCCTTCTTTGACCTTGAACATAGACTGGTGTATAATGTCATGTAAAATACGAAAATAATGTGTGTCCGTAATTGCTACATCTGACATACCCGATTCCCCGGTATCGAGGCCACACCGATCACCGCCGGTATTCGCGCGTGCTACCGGGAGTGTATGACCTCGTGAAGGTCAATTGGTCGATGGCCACCCTGGATGGTATGATATGTAGTACCAGGGTCAACAGGACGATTTCTCAAAGACGGTCGGTCTCTAATCATTCTGCGCACGGAGACTACAAGCCTGCTTGAGCGGGACAAAATCTGACTGCTGCTGAACTCAGCTTGTACATATACTTCGTACGAAGTATAGTCTTTATCTTCCAGCCCGTAGTTTTTGACTGCCGTTCGTATATACTACCGGTATGTGCGAGTACGCGTATTACGTGTACCAGGTATATATAGTGCTTAGTGGTCATATAAAATCTAACTGGTAGCGACTTTGTGACACGCCACACGCGACGCCGTCCCTTCCTCGGCAGGCTGAGCGGCGAGCAGAGGCGTTCGTTACTCGGGCCCTGGGGTCGAGCTTCTACTACCGCGTCCGCGGGGCGCTCTGCGACCTGCTAAGGGAGCCCTTTCTCAGCTCCTGTGTCCTCAAGGGGAGCTTCAGTGCTCTGGCCCTGAACGCTCCGAGCGACCAAGGGAACAGCTTCGCTATTTTGCCGGGCGGTGTCTTGGTGCTGTCGCTGGATCGCGAGTCCTTTCAGGTGAGAGAGCGAGCGGTGGAGAGCGGCGGAAGATCCGTTTTCATCCGTTGAAATATAGACCTCGAGGTCCATACGTATCTACTGTTTGCAGTTGATGTGTACCGACCCCTGCGTCTCGTGTCACAGAGACAGACTCGACACACATCATTCCACAGCTCGGACAGATCGTCGATTCCCACGTAATGATCTATATCCTTCAGGGCAGGCATACCCCCGATATATTCGTACCAGGTATGATCTACTGTAGTTCATGTCGCCGGCTGCGGGCCATATTATCTGCATGATCTAGAATATATTTCCTCGGCTGGATCTGTATATACTACACAGATCCTGCACAACATCTCATAACGGCAAGTTAGGATCTGTAGATGACCTATCTGTAGATGATCTAAATCGTGATCTGTCCGACGTGGGGAAAAAAAAAACAGTCTTCCACCCCCCACCCCCCCCCAATCGCGCAGGACCGGAACTTTCTTCGCCATTGTGCCACTCTTTCCGCGTGTGTCTTGTGCCTACGCCTACACCTGTTTCTGCGTTTCTGATAAGATTGGTAGAACTCTGTTCGGAAATATAGAGTACGTTAGGATATTTACGCCCAAGGCCCAAATGAACTCTATATATCCGAGCATTTTTTGGTACATGGTACCAAGTGTTTGCATTTTTTTCTGCATGTATATATGATATGAACCACGTCTTTGCGGTCTTGCACTCAAGAGTATGCGGCACTGTCTGTCCCGCCTGGCTGCCTATCAATATAGGTTAGATGTAGACTGACGACCGCTTTAGGCTCCCACGCGCGTTTGTTTGTTTCGTTGTGGGGGAAATGTTGCGGTATGGCGCGGGCAGCGCTCTCGATGTGTGCGCTCGGGACTCGGGATACATCCTTCGACCCGAAGAATCGATTTTACAGACAAGGCCTCCGTACAATCCACCACCTCCATTGCACAGTACGTCCGGAGTACCTACTTCGAGTAAGCACACTAATATAGTACTTGCCCCGACCCTCTGGTGTCTGCGACGAATCGCTAACCCGTCTCATATTTTCCCTGGACGTTTGCCCTACACCTGTCAACCGCCACGCTCGTGGAATTAGACCCTAGGCCTGCTCGGGGAGGCCGCGCCGACGCGACCAAAGGGCAGAAGCAAGCGTGCGGGGGCCGGGGCGGGGAGCACTGGCGGCAGCGTGGGGGTCCTGGGGGGCGGAGCAGGCGGGCCTGACCGCTACGTGTCGGTGTTCGACCTCTCGTCGAAGGCGTTTCGTCCAGGAAAGCCGCTACATGACCGCGTCTTGGCATGCCTCGGAGGAGGAGGAGGCAAACAGGGCGATGGCGATGACGATACTAACGCTTCTTCCGCTGCTGCAGCTGCTGTTCCTGCTACCATGTTCAGGGGGGTGGGCGTCGTCGATATGGTGGTCTGCTGGTGGAGCGGTGGCAAGAGCGGTGGAAGACGGGTGGGGGGTAACGGAGGGGGGCGGGGCAGGGGGCGTTCGAGAGAGCGGCGGAAACCTCGAGGAAATATAGGTGTTGCCCAAGAAAGGAAAGGGTAGTGGAGGTCGGCGCGGCGTTCGCTCTCGACGGGGAGCAGGAGGAAGAGGAAGAGGTGGAGGAGGAGGATGAAGGGCGGTATGAGCGCTGCCGAGAAGTCACATTCCCCCCCCATTTTTCCGTCGAGAAAATCGATCTCGTCCCAGACATTAGTTTTTTCAGGGGGGCGTGTTGCCCGGACTTGGATTTAGTCGGGCAGGGCTTGGCCGCCGCCGCGCCTCCCCCGCCAACGAAATCACGCAAGGGAGATGGGCCTGAATTGGGAGATGCGACACCCGAACAACCGGACATCTCCACGAGTGATAGCGAACCCCCGACCAGGCCTGCGGCTGGCGTGGGGAAACCTCTGGACCAGCCTCCGCCCCTCCCCCCACCCCCACCCCCACCCTCGTCGACCAAATGCCTCCTCGCCCTCGACCTGTTCGAGTGGCTGGGGGCGGTGTCGTGCGGGCTGGACGCGCAGCTCCGCCGAGAGCCTTCGCCGCCGGAGCCCTACTTGTCCGAATTCGAGACGCCCCGACACCTGCACTACCGGCGTCACCGAACCGTTTGCCGCGCTCGCTTGCGGGGCTTCCTTCCTCCCGTCGCCGTCGGCCGCTGCGTTAAAGCTGCAGGAGAAGCGGCGGCGGCGACGGTGGCAGCCGCACCGGTAGCCGTAACAGGCGCTGGGGCGGAAGGCTACTACCGTGGCAGCGGCGAGGGGCGACCGACTGCCTGCCAGGGTGACGGGCAGGAGACTGATGGGTGCTCGTGGGGGTCCGTGACGGTGTGGCCGTTCCGAGACGCCCCTCGAGCGTACGCCGGCGCCGACGCCCCGTGCGGGGGGGGTGGGAGGGCCCGGCGGAGAAGCGGGGGGACTAGCGGTGGTGGTGGTGGCGGCGGTGGCCGGAGCGGTGTTGTCGGACGCGTTGCGAGGGAGTGGCCCGTTGGCGGCCACGGGGTTTACACGGTGGTGGCGTGTCCCGGTGAAACCGCCGTCGCGTACGTCTCGGCGAGATGCCCAGGACCGGGATGGTGATTTGTTTTCAAGCATCGCTCGTGTTGTCTGCGTGGTAGGTCGTATAAATGATGCGTCATATGTTGCCTCGTTGGTACAGGACGGGACACTTGCCAGGAGTGTGTCAAGAAACAGGAACGCTTGCCCAGGCTTGATTTCGTACTTGGGAAATAGGATTGATCAGTGCGGCTGTGAGTTGGGTGACTATAGGTCGCCTACTATGTAGTTAGTGATTGGCTGGGTATTACAGTTAGTTGCGTGAGGTAACTGGTGAAGGTGTGCGTTTTTTTGCATCTATGCTTCGAAGTATAACGAAAACACTCCGCACAACTATCGAACTGATCACGATATATATATCGTCTAGGTCCTGTATTTGCCTTTTGATGAGATGCTGTGCAAGACCCCTGTCTCCCACACGTCCTACCCGACAAAATACGTTGCACATGAGCTGTTTCACACAGATCCCATCCGGTAAACGTAGTCTACCCTAGATCTTGCAGATCATGTAAATCACGGATACATCTGCCCCGAACCATTTACTGTAAATCATGAAAAGGAGATTTTATCTGTCCCAGATGTGTGAAACACTCTCCCCTCCTCTTTTTTGCTGGTGTATGGTTTGAAAACGCGCGTCCCCGCTTTTGATATACAGCCAGCTTACAACACCCGGCAGCAAAACAACGTTTCCGCTTCGAGCAACCAGCCGGCGGATG